>JAHVYC010000047.1:0-400369 GCA_020623665.1 Calonectria multiphialidica | reverse complement strand
GATCCTCTAGCTCTGGATCCTCTGGCTCTGGCTCTGGCTCCAGCTCTGGCGGCCACACAGGTTCAGGCTCTGGTTCATCTGGTTCTGGTAGCTACTCCGGCTCCGGATCTTCTGGCTCTAGCTCTGGCTCCTCGGGCTCTGGTTCCGGTAGCCATTCGGGCTCTGGCTCCAGTGGTACTAGCACTTCTGCTTATGGCTCTTCTGCATCTGGTTCTTCCAGCTCCGGAACCCACACCGGCTCTGGCTCCGGTTCTTCTGGTTCTGGTAGCGGCGGCTCCGGCAGCTACTCTGGCTCCGGCTCTTCTGGTTCTTCTGGATCTGGCAGCCACACTGGCTCTGGCTCTGGATCATCTGGCTCTTCTGGTTCTGGTAGCAGCACTGGTTCTGGCTCTGGCTCTTCTGGATCTTCATCTGGATCTGGCTCTAGCTCCGGCTCCGGCTCTGGCTCCTCTGGTTCTGGTAGCTACAGCGGCTCTGGCTCTGGCTCTTCTGGCTCCGGCAGCAGCGGCTCCGGTAGCTCTTCCAGCTCTGGTTCGTCTGGATCTTCTGGTTCTGGTAGCAGCTCTGGTTCATCTGGCTCCAGCTCCAGCTCTGGTTCTTCTTCTGGCTCTGGTTCATCCTCTGGCTCTGGCTCATCCTCTGGTTCTGGTAGCAGCAGTGGAAACTGTGTCTCCAATGGTGGCTTTGATATCGCGACTGGTGGCCACTACGGAACTTCGTGGACCTTCGGCGGTCAGTGTGACGTTATTGCCTCCACTGGCCTTTTGAGTGCCTTCACCGGCAGCCACTTCCTGGACATGTGCTACTCCAAGACTCTCGGAGCTCCCATCGCTTACACCACTCTCACCGGCATCGAGGCCGGCAAGTCGTACAAGCTCAACTACCATGCCCGACTCGGACTTGATCTCCTTTCTCTCTTTGGCACTTGCAAGCTTGAGGTTTCCGTTGGAGCCAAGGTCATCGACACCCTGGAGCTTCATGAATCCCTTACCTCTTGGGGACTTCAGACCTCCGATGCCTTCTCCCTGGAGGCCGGTGCTGAGGCCCAGCTCAAGCTCAACCTTGACTGCGGCACTGGCTGCTATGGCATTCACGCCTACATCGACAACGTCGCCACTGTCGAGGTGGACGCAGCTGCTTCCATCACCATCTAAGTACAAGATGAAGTTTACAGGAACGAATTTGTTGATTTAGTATCTGGAAAAACGTATGATTGTTGGCAGGATGGTTGAATAATCACACTCATTAAAAATCTTATTGTCTAGCTTTGCATCGCACAGATGGCATTCAGTCATTATTATAATCTCTAATAAAAACTCTATTGCGTGGCAATCGTTTTCACAATGCATCAGTGACATTCTTTTTCGTTTGAAAGGTTCTTTTTAAGCCTCTGAGAAGAAACATTATCACGGCAGTAAAAAGGAGAATGTTGTTGTTCGACTTCTTCGCTTAGCTAGATTTACAGGTAACAAGGGTCACTATTTTAACGATTTACATTATTGCTGTATTTATAATGATGACTACTGGTATATATAAATTCACTGACGAATCCTTGCTATTCATAAGTAATTATTTGTATATATAGATGTATGAAGCTAGTGACCTGGGTGCAGCCTAAATGCGGTCGAAGGGATAGGCTAAGGAAGAACAGTTAAACTTTCATGAGCGCGCCTTAAGTTACTATAATGGCCATCCGCTACGAAGCCCTAGCCTTACTGAGACACGGTCGCGAGCTGGAACTCGCCACCAATAACCTTGATTTCATCTTAATCAATGTCTCAATGGCCAAAAGTCTTCATCATTTGACTCGAAGGGCGTTTGTAAGCCGACGTTACATTAAACTTTCCCTCTACACAGAAGATCCTTCTTCCATCCTGAGTCGTGGCCTCTGCCCTGACTTCCCATTCCCCCGTAGGCACCGCAAACGGGTACAGGGGCATAGGCGGCGCGCTGATGACGGCGTAGCCCTTGTGGATGCTGGGAGGGCACGAGCGATGGAGTCCAATATACATGTCGCCATCCGCGTCGGGAATGGGCATTTTTACATGCTGGAACACGTTAATGTCACACAAAGGCGAATAGTACATTGGTGACAGCTCTGGTCGTCCGTTGACGGAGCCAGTGATATTAAGCCACGGTACCTCACCTGTCTCGGCGACAAAATCGCCTATGAATCGAATATCTTGATAATACCTGCGCATATGAATACCGAATATTGATTTCCTGCATAAAACATCTGTGTCCAGCATGTCGCGATAAACCCATACACTTTCAACTGGCCCTCAAACGTGGCTTGTTCGGCGGCTGTTTTATTCTGGAGATTGCTTCGATTTACACACAAGGCTCATCAAGATCATTGAAAATCTTCACGTCAATGACTTAACAACTGATATTCTATGCGGAGTCTGGGTACAGACTGCCATTCCGTCTTTTTTCCCTACTGACGATCCACCTATGTGCTTGCTTGTTGAGTTTTATACCAAAGGTTACAGCTCAGACCAATTCATGAATTTCATCATTCTAATGGCACAGACTAGACGCTACACAGATACTTAGGTCCATGCGCACCGGAGTATTCAGCTGTATTCGGTGATTTACTTCGTTGCGGTTCCATACTTGATGCAGGAGTTGATGTTAATTCATATGCAACCCCTTCCAACAGAACGGCACTGCAAACCGCGGCAACGTTGGGGCACTTGGAACTCGTTGAGTATCTAATCCAACGAGTTGTCAACATAAACATGCCGCCGAGAGATACGATATCAGAAAACACTGTATCAAACATTACCGCTCTTCAAGGAGCCGCCTGGCACGGGTACATTGAAATAGTGGATTTTCCTGGTTAAAGCCGGTGCAGAGCTGACGATATCTCCGGTTAAGATGTCCGGTATAGGCCTCCTGCAAGCTTCAACTGCAGGAATTGCAGATGTGTCTCCAAATATATTTACTAAAATAAATGGCAAGCTTTATAAGCAATACAAAGAGGATCATCAGCCACAGAAACGTCGAGAGAGAAGCTTTCGACAACTAATCGCGTTTGGGACGTTGGTGAATCTTCCCAATAAGACAAATGGGACCCTGTTGCATGACCTGATCCGAGCATCCAAACTACAATGCCTCGAGTCAGTGCTGGAAGCCGGTACCGAAACAGAAAGCAGGGATTCACTACACAAGTTGAAGTTCTCAAGAACCTTGTTACGAGGCGATACCTCAGACCCGACCTCTCAAGCTATGACACTAGTACAGCTTGCGTCTAAGTTCCGAAAATTGGATTTCATAAAATTACTCCTCCGATATAAAACGGATATAAATGCTTCAGGTTCCGAAACTACACACGGACGCACAGCACTGCAAGCTTCCGCCGAAAGAAATTGCGCCCACACATTTCCCGAGGACGATGAAATAAGCGAGATGCTGGACCCGGATGAGGAATTATCCAATTTCTCCTGGAACATGACGCATACATCAATGCCCCAGCTGGAAAGTACTATGGTCGTACTGCACTACAAGCAGCGATGTCAACTGACCCCATAAACCCTGAAATTGTGGCCATTCTTCTCCAGTATGGAGCTGATATCAATTCCCCCCTGCTGAAGAGGGTGGTGTAACAGCCCTACAAGGAGCCGCAATTCTGGGAGACCTAGAAATTGCTACAACCCTTATCACTCTTGGAGCCGATGTCAATGCAGATCTATGTCCTGTAGAGGGTAGAACTGCCATTTAAGGGGCGGCAGAGCATGGTAAAATGGATATGGTGCGGTTTCTATTAAACAACGTGGCCAAGCCAAACCAAGATGGCGGCTTCTTAAAGGCAATCAGATTTGCCGAAGGAATCGCTCGCTTCGACATTGTGGATTTGCTAAGGGAGAATGAGAAAACTCTTTGATAGGTAATTTAATAGGGAGATTTCATGTGAAGATTGGTCAACAAAAGCAGATGCCTTAGTAATCATACTATTACACTCATTATACACATGTCGCCTTGGAATTAAATCCAGCCCTTAAGATTGAACCCGGAGTTTTTTATTGCGATTAGCCTTATGCAGGCTGGCCACCAAAGCCAACATGCATCGATTTGTTGGGTTGGAAATTTGTACGCTGCAAGGCAGTTAAGCGCCTTCGTAATTGCACCGAAAGTCCAACGTGTGAGTGGTTGGGCCGCTGATGGAGGCCTTGTTTGATTGGATACCAAGCGTGCGTGGCGTGAATGACCTCAAGGATGTCATGGGGGCTCGGCAGATCGCCGGGAAATCCGCGACAGTCCTGAATTTGTTGGTTGTGATCCTAGGCAACCATATTGATTGACCCTTCATCTCATTCTTCTTGTCACATTTGCATGGTTATCACGGCACCTGAGGAGCATCGAGTCTCTCATGCGAGACTTCGCTGGTTCTCCACAGTACCGCATCGCAAAATACGACACATCTCGGTGCATCCAACAGGATGAAACCTACCAGCGCGTGTCTGCTTTTGGCGGCTGGGGCTTGCGGGGTAGCTGCAACAGGTATCTGCCGACCGAAATTTAATCAGGCTTGCACTAACAGAATGATGATAGAAGTGCGACATACCGCTATCGAAATTCCGACCGGGGACGATACTGCAACCGTACAAAAGAACTATGACGGCTGGGTCAACCCCGAAGACCTGGCTCCTATGCCGCAGTGCATCGCTCAACAGGACGACGCCGCCTGGCTCAGCGCCATGACCAAATGCACTCGCAAACGATGCACCTCGTACTTTACATTCATTTGTACCCACCAGCAATGGTTGACTGAGCTCAGCTGCCTCAGTGCCGAATTCTCCCCCGACCTTGTCAAAGAATATCTTGACTATTGCAGCCGATCAGTGCTGGGGAAAGCGCAGTTGTACAATTGGGTTCGAAGCATTACCGGCCGAACGTGGCTTGTTGATGTCGGCGACGCGGCTGGACTTGAACACCTCTCCCCTTCATCCCTCGTCAGAGGATTTGATATTGTTGGCGTCACAAACCGTGCGCCAACATGTCTGACGGACTCGGTATCTGCCCCATCAAAGGAGTCATTCCAACGTGTATTGGCATCCTGTACTTTCACCGGCACTACGGTACGTACCGGAAATGCTGGCCGTCCTTGGGAATATAATGGGTCACTGCGCTCCATGACTGCTCTGGGATTTGAAACGGTTGGCTTCAATCTCACAGGCGATCGCATCGCATACGGTGAATATTTTGATAAGGAATGCTTCTGTCGCGCTTTCAACATAGACCCGGAACAGGAGCCATGCTCCGACCTGGAGTTGGCAGGCTTGACAAGAGAACGGCTATGGATTAATACTATTTGTGGACCGGGCTCCCTGCCCGATAACTGGGACGCCAAGTTAAAGATCATTGGGTTTGCATACATTCCGGTCGGAGATTGGTCTTGGCCTGCTTGTGTCACGGACATGCCGAACCAAGTGATCGATCTCAACGATCAATGTACGACTGATGCGTGTGAAATTGATTCTATTGGCTACTGCAAACTCAAGCGCGCGACAAACAGGGCTTGTTTCTGCCGCAACATCAGCTATGATTCCTGCGGGGGTTCGTGCCAGAGTTTCGAGACCAGGATAGACTATGTACACTGGCTCCACAATCTTTGCGGAGAGGTCGAAGACTGGCGGGGTCTTCCAGACAACTGGCGTCAATTCGCCGCACCTTCGACCCTCGACATGATTCCGTGGGGGTGGACTCTGAAGCCAACCTACAATTCAAATGATACGTCTTTTCCTGGTTTAAAGCCCACACAGCCAACGGAAAATTGCTCTTCAAATGAGGATAAAGTCGGGAGCTTAATTCTGTTCAACATGGCCGCGTCCTTTGCAATATTTCTGAGTTGTCTGAGACAAACCCATCAAACGTCACGCACATCTCTACTTTCCACATCTCCATGGCGTTGGCCATTTATGGGAGTTTTAATCGTGGCTATTCAACTGGTTGCCAACTTCTTAAACGCATTTATTGTCCAAAAAACACCTGGTTATGAGCATATCCCTGTTGTTCAACTGGTGCTTCTTTGGTGCTCAATGCCGAGGCCTGGTTGGCTTACTATTTGGCAACTCTTTCCTCATATATATCCAGGAGAAAGTGTGGCTGCTCCAGCATGTGCTCTGTTTGCGGAAATGAGTCTCCAGCTCCTGTCGTCATATTACATGATCAGAACTGTCAACTATGGCGTGGAGCACAATTTCTATTTCAGGAGTCTTGAGAACACAAATAAGGGATATTCCGCTAGAATAATGTATTTTGGAGCTCTCTCGTGGCTTATTATCGCTGCTATAACAGCCTTTAAGTTAATGCAGGTTACCTTTAGACCAAATGAATTAACTGAACTTGGTAGATTAGGGCTGCCATGGCAGGAGAGGCACTTATATTCGAATTACACCGTGGGGTCGCTAGCCCACCAACACAAGTATCGAGCAGAAGATACCAACAGCCATTTGAAATCGAAGACCAGAATATCAGGGGAAGCTCCGTTGATGTCCAACGAAAGAGGGCCACCCCCAGCATACGGGACTATATCCGTTGAAAGAAAGGACAACGGAACCTACTACTCGTGCCACCAACGACCCGCGACATTTTATATGATCATGGCCTTAAGCATGCCTTTCCTTTGGATTGCCCAATGGGTCTTTTGGGCAGGGTTTATTGGGCTTAGTTCGGAAGAGTAAGTATTATTATTCTACTTAATCTTCAAAGCTAATTGAATCTAGGTTTTGCCCCCCTAAGCTATGGTTTCTTACCTCCGTTTGGATTATCTCGTCATTGGCTAGCGTGGCGTATATCCATATGCTCCGTTAAAATAACGAGCGAATTGTAACACTAGCTCAGAGGAAGACTTAGATTATGTACCTCGGGTGAGTGGTGATGCTAACACGAAGATGGTGTAATGCAAGGAAAATTCGCTCGGGCGGAAGAGGTTTCGGCTTTGACAAAAACATCTTCTATTCTGCGAGGCAATACTCCATGTAATAATTAAGGGATCTTTGGGGAATCAATTGTGAACTGCGGCATAATGTGACACTTTCTCATACCTCAACTCAATCGCTGACGCTCGGAAACGATTAGTTAGCATAGAGGTTCGCGCGTCATTTTAGTAAGCCTAATTCAGAGTTGCCAATTAGAGGCCGAGGCGAGCCTTGCGCCAAGAATTGAATAAGAGAGGTCGCGAACTGATGCGGGGTACTACAAAGGCAACCAAGGCAACCATGAGGCAATGTCCTGTATGAGTTTCCACTGGAGATTACAGTACTTGTGCAGATCCTTGGGATCTCTCATGTTAGCTAGCTTTTCTTCTGCACATTGTATATCCCGAACCGCGGATTTTCAACCTATCTTGTTTTTTTGTTCTGATTCGAAGTCTAAATTATATACACAATCTCCGCCAACATGGACCCACTTTCTCTGTCGGCCAGTATTGCTGGTTTAGTATCTCTTGCTGATCTTGTATTCCGAGCGGGTACCAAGTACGTCAAGGCTGTCAAGGGGTCGACGGATGAAGTGGATAGTTTGGTAAAAGAAGTCAAAGGACTTTGTATTTTGTTGCATGACCTGTCACTGACTGCATTCGACTTGGATTATGAATCCGTCGATGGGTCGACAGTATTGCAAACGGAAACTTGTCTACGTCTTCATCATCTGCATGATTGTAGACAAGTACTTTGTCGGCTTGAAAAATCATTCATCAGTACGAAGGCTGACCTAGACTCACCTTCAAATCTTGCAAGGTTAAGAGGTCGGCTAAAATGGCCTTTATCATTGAGCGAAACAAACCAGATTCGGAGAGAATTACAGGGCCACAAGCAGACAATTAGCGTTGCCATGTCGGCTACCTCGTTAAAACAGCTGCAGAGGTGTTTATCTGAACAGGAAGAGACCAAAACTATCAGCAGGGATATTCAGGCTGATGTGAAGAGGGTATTAGATATTCAAACCAAAGTCTCTCTCAACAAGAATAGGCTGAAAGTTCACGACTTTTTCACAAAGGCAAGCCCTAGTTCAGAGTTTGAGACGGTCAGAAATTTGCGGCACCCCATGACAGGTCTATGGCTAACCAGAGGACCTGAATTTGAGGAATGGTATAGCACGCCAGGTTCGAGAATATGGCTGACTGGCATTCCCGGAGCCGGAAAGTCAGTAATTGCGGGAGGCATCATCAGCGAATGCCTTGATCGCGGTGAAACGGGAACAGCTGTGGCGTATTTCTTCTGTACCCACAGAGATAAAGCCACTCAATCATGTTCAAATATTCTTTCGTCCTTGTGTCTTCAGCTTGCCTTGCAAAATGAGGATGCGTTTTCAACTCTTCACGAATATTACGACCAATTGCGACCCGGCAGCCACCTTTCGAAAGAGCCTACTCCTAAAGAGTTAATAGAAATTCTACACAAGGTTTCTAGTTATTATACTCGTGCTTACTTAATAATCGATGGGTTGGATGAATGCGATGACCAAGTCGAGTCCAATGTGACGAATCTTGTATCATTGGCTTCGAAACAACCCCACGATACTATAAGTATGGCACTCTTGAGTCGAGACGAAATTCCTATTAGAGATAAACTAGAAGACGTTTTCAACTGTATCGAGCTGGAAGCCCACACAGAAGATATCCAACTGTACGTAGCTTCTGAATTGGAACGGCGCATAAACTCAAAGAGACTGCGATTTCGCGATATTACATTAAAAGACCGAATCATGTCGAGGTTAGTCAGCGGAGCGAAAGGCATGTGAGTATTCGTTATTCATAGAACCTCTGGTTAATACTGCATAATGACGCTAATTAAAAGGTTTCGCTGGGTCTTTTGCCAGTTAGAGCATCTCTGTGATCTTCCGACCGATCGAGATCGTCGCGAAGCATTGGATAAGCTACCGCCGACGCTCTTTGAAACCTATGAAAGAATACTGAACAAAGTAGAAGGCCGCAATACGCGGGTAAAGCAACTTGTCCAAAAGGCCTTGCTTTTGATCGGTTCTTGCATAAAACCTCCTTCCTACGATTCCGCCCTCACATCTCGCCAAATCTGCGAGGCAATATCCCTCATAGATGATACAGACTCACTATATGATGACGAAATTGTGGATGAACAAGAGATTTTACGATGGTGTGGAAGTCTGGTGAGGACTCGTGCACATGCAGTCAACGGCCGTATGCTCGAGTTTGCACACTTCACAGTTCAGGAATATCTACAGAATGAATGTATCCAGCATCCGACATTAGCCGCGTACGGTATTTCCCAACAAAAGACCAACGACCTTTTAGGCTCCTTATGCCTTCGTTTCCTTACCTTATCGAATCACCAGAGGCCTCTGGAAGCTCCTGAAATTGAAATACAACATATTAGGGAGAGGAGTAATCTGAGCCCATTTTATCAACATGCAGCGTTACACTGGCCGTTCTACCTCTATCATAAAGACGGAAGGTGGTGTGCCTCTGAACGATCTGACTCCAGTCACCTGCAAATCCTCTTACAAACCTCAAAGAGAACGCATTTTCAGTTGTGGGTCCTGGAGATAGTGAGACACTGCTTTCGCAAGCATCAATCGATTGATTGGGCTAGCAGTCTAGAGGGAGATAAGAAGACCGCTATTGAAGTCATTAAGGCTGTTCTCAGACCTGAATTTACCCCGTTGCATATGGCAGCAGCCCTGGGTTTAGCTAGCACTTGTCGCCGCTTGTTATCAGAGGGTGCAAAGGTTGATTTACGAAGTAGATTTGGCACACCATTGCATTTTGCGGTCGGAAATTTGACTGTCTTTAATAAGAAGCGATACCATGACTGGGAACTGACGGGTATGGCAAGCTGGGCCATTGTTTCCCCATTAGCACAGCATCAAACGATTCAGGTTTTCTTGGAATCCGGGGCGAATATAGATCTAAGGCTGATCACACCTTTTTGGGACTGCACACTCCTGTCCCTCTCTCTCTCACAGCATTCCGTATGGAGTCTTGCTTTCAAGGAATGCTAGATCTTATCCAATCTGGGATTTCAGTGGAGGAGGAAGATTTGGCTGACTTCTACAAAACATGCTATACATATAAGAATGTTGTTGGTGAAATGAAGTCTAAAGAAGAGCTGCAGCAAAACGCAGCATTCGACGCCTTCTTCAATGCTATTTCACCAACGAAAACACAAAACCCATCTCTATTGGCTCTGCACTCTATCACCAAGGATTTTCGGTCAATTATAAAAGTGGGTGCTGACTTCGACGCGGCTCAGCCATCTCGCTTTTCAAATGAAGAACAGAAGTTGAGATTTGTTAAATCTTTGATTGAGAGCAATGATGTCCTTAAAATGGAGCTATTCGTCCAGAACCAAGGGCCAGAAGAATTACCACATCTTAACCTAGTCAGTCGTCCACGCTCTTTGGTGCACATAGCAGCACACGAGGGATCATTGGATATTCTTAAAATGCTTCTTGATGCAGGATGCGATCCCAATACCAGAGATGAAAATGGCGATACACCAGTGCACCTATGTTGGGTGTATTATGATTGGGACATGATCAAGGCATTGGTGCAGCATGGCGCTAGCACAACGAGACCAAATCGAGAATCTGAAACAATGTGGCATATGGGAGCTAAGGAGAATTCTATACGGTTACTTGATATTCTGATTAATCTTGATGAGAGAGATGATGCGTTGAGAATGAAGTCCAATAAGGGGGAGACGCCAATCTCCACAGCATTATCCCTTGGAAACAAGGAATTCGTTCTGCTGCTTTTGAATCATTGCAATTCTAAAGAGTGTTGGAGTGGCAATGGGTCTCTCTTTAGAGCAGCTGCACGCTTAGGATCGGTCAGCGTTATCCAAAAGTTGCTGGATATTGGCTTCCATCTGGATGAAAACAACCACAACACAGGCAGTCCTCTTCACTGTCTTCATCCCGCATCTGACATCCAGTGTATCCAGATCCTCAAAGCCTATTACCCAGATGATCAACGTCGGAGGCAAGATATGAGAACCCCACTCGAGGCTGTCATGCTCCAAAGTGCTACCAATAAACTCTATTTAAATCGAGAGGTATTTGCCTCTTTGATGCCGGACTCGTTCCTCTTGGAAGTAGGTCAAGCCAACCTTCTATGGACCTTCCTATGCCAGGATATAATTCCACTGGTGTTAGAGAATCGCGAGGAACCTACCTGGCTAAAAGATGTCTTCTATACGATTATTGAAGAAGGTGTATTGGAATTGTGCCAAGAACGAAGAGAAAGTCCTCTTGTTCGCCTTCTGATATCACCTTTTACTGAAAGGATTGTTAAGGCACAAAGAAAGTTTTTGAAAGATCATACCAAACCTTTAGAATTCGATCAGTGGCTTTTTCTTGTTTCTGAGATCCTATTGCCTGTGGTCAAAAAGACGGGAGGTTGGGCAGAAGTCGCAGAGACATCCAAAGTCCAACTACTATGGGGATCAATATTTCACGACGATGACACGACAATATCTCAACTTATCGAAAGCGGCGTGGATATTCATTCTCGAGAAAATGGAATATCTCCCTTTGATCTAGCTTGCTTCCCATTCATACATGTCAGCGCTAAAAATTTCAATAAGCTTGTATCTCATTCAAAAGAAAATGAAATAAACCGAGGAAACCCATACTTTCATGGCCGTGGTCCACTTCATTTCACGGCCGGTTCAGGAATAGTATCACACAACTCTACTGAGAGGTTAAAACGTCTACTATTAGCTGGTGCTGATAGTAACTTTCCTTTCTCAGAAAAAGGCCCACCACTTACGCATCATGTATATAAGGGTTGCGTCGCCTCCGCTGAAATACTCCTAGATTTTGGAGCTGATCCATGGGTCAAAGGCTCAAACTCCATGGACACGCCATTGTTAGCGGTCAAGTACGGTCATTTGTCCATATTGGCCAAGATTGCAGCGCCTACTACAAGTAACCAATTCCTTCCGGCATGGAATCGCACTTGTATCGTTACAGGACCAAATTTCAGATTCTCAGGCGTAAATGCATTGCATCTGGCCGCGATGTACGGGCGACTGCAAATTATGAGGTTTTATCTGCATGAGAAGTTATTATCTAATGTGGATGAACGCGACGATAATCTGGAGACCCCGATGCACTTTGCCGCCATGTTTAACAAACCTGAAACTATCAAGTTATTAAAGGATCATGGAGCGAATATCGATGCCGTTGGCCGCCAGGGACTGACCCCATTACACAAGGCAGTCCAACAACAACACTCGAAAAGCATCGACTTGTTATTAAGTCTTGGTGCACGACCTGAATTACATTCACTTGCATGCTTTACTCCTCGAATGAGCGCCTACATTACAAGTAACCCAAACACTATCGACCTACTAGCCAAGCGCGAAGATAAAATGAAAACTTCCTCTTCAAAGAAACCACAGGGATTGACACACATGGCCGACGCAATGAGAATGGCGGTTGGACAAGACAATGTGCAAGCTTGTCGAAACCTTCTTACACTGGGATGTCCACCAGATGTCCGATTTGCCAGACCTATATGCATGACTCCTATAATGGCAGCCATCTGTGAAGGCAAAAGTCTAGAATTGGTTACCGCTCTGCTAAATTCGGGCACCACCGTTTCGACCCTTTATTCTAACCATCGTCCGAACGGGCATCTTACTGCGTTGCATGCAGCCGCAGCAAATCCCAAATATAATTCAATTTTACTCGAGTTATTAAGAAAATATTTTGAAGAGGGCAGTGATTTCAGCAGTTTACCTGCCAGTCCTCTTCATTCCACAATCCTCACGGGCAATATGGCAGGGCTACAAATACTTATCGATATTTTTCGACGAACCCAAAACACACCCCAAGGCCCTCAGTGAGTGAATAATGATATAAATAGAGCGGGAAACCCCCTAATCAAGCTTTAGAATACAGAAAACCAGTCTTCATCAATCATACAATGACATCTTCCCTCTTCTCATCAACCAGGTATATACCGAGTACAACCATGCCACACCACTTCACTGTGCTGTATGGAAAAATAACATTCACGCTTGCCGAATCCTTATCCAAAGCCTGGCAAATATTGATTCGAAGGATAGCCTCGGCGGCACACCTTTACATGCTGCCTGCCGACAGGGGCACACGAAGATAACGGATTATCTTCTCAGTTGTGATGCTGATTATAATGCTTTAGATTACAACGCAGAAACTCCTTTATTATCGGCCTTATCTAATGGAAGGTGGAGTACGGCACACCTCTTGCTCAAAAAATGTGCGTCCAGTACCGGATCAAACTGTGGAGGACAAAATGCCTTATTGCTTATAGCACGGGCGAATCGTGACCACCTGAATATACCAACCCCCGAAATTGGATTGTTCAACAAGCTTGTTGTTGATGGGGTCGATTTATACCAGCGAGATATCGCCGGAATATCCGCCGCCAATTGGTTTCTGGCCAGTCCTGATGCAGGTATACTACGGTTCCTGCTCAACAGAGATTCGCGCTTCTTGCAGGCGAAGTGGATCACCTGGCCTGATGGTCATTGCTTTCAGGCTAGAGTAGATAAACCAGCCACCATCTTGGGTTCCATCTCAAAAAGCCTATGTCTTCTTAAGCGTTTTCATAGCAAGAGTGAGATGCAAATTCTCTCTGATCTTACAGAAGCAGGGAAACACAACCTTTTCTGCCACGCTGCATATTTGGGGGCTACTGATGCGGTTCAAAACTTCCTTCTACTCGGGGCTGATATTGAACAAAAATGCAGTGAGCATGGAACACCCTTGGAATCGGCCTTTTCAAACAACCAGTATTACGCCGTCAGATACCTGGTGAGGAAGGGGGCAAGCATACCTCATAATATATTACGGCCACGAAGAAGAGAGCTTTCAAGGGTTCATGAAAATAGCCCTGTCATGCAGTGGCTGTTGGTAAGAAGGTTCGTGGACCAGATGAGACTTGGAGAAACGTCACCAGGTGAAACGACAACCGTTAGAAGCTGGTCGGGAGTATTTGTTGCAAGAGTGTCGTTGAAATGGGAATGGAAACAACAACCGGATGAGTCAATTTTGGGTTATGCAACCAGGCGGCAGATAATTGTTAGGAATCTCAGAGGTGAGATGGTTGAAATCCTGTCTTGGCTTTCATGAAGGTAGGCTGGGAGGATTTGACACCAACCCTGGACTGTCTCACACAAATAGAGGAGGCTCAAATATAGAAAGTATTACAGTCACACACACATTCTACGATTATCTCATGACTAGACTGCTGTTTAACTCCAGCAGTAAACTATATTTCCTGGAAATTATATATTGTAACAAAGTAGAATAGGGTAGATCTTCCAACCAGAATACTAATTCTTTCTGTCTGTAATAATTCCACTTGCGAGCATATCTTTGATTTGCTCCAGTTCAACCAGATTGACGTAAATATAACGAGAGGTGCCATGTCCAGCTTCCATACGGGAAGCAATCATTCCACGCTATCTATCCGCCTTCTCTTGGAGGCTCTCGTTAGCCTCCCGCTATCCTTGTACGATTCAGGTGTAAGTCTGACACTGGGCGTGAACTCGGCTAAATCCAGTTAATTTACAGCAATTCAAATGAAAGAACGCAATGACATACTAGACATCATGGGAATATTATCCTCCAGACGATCCATACACCTTTGGTAAACCCCCTGAAGAATAAGGGCCACCTTTTCGTACTCAAAATCGCGATAAGAGAACTTAACAAGGTTCGAGTGAGTTTTCGGAATCGCAATCTGGTGATCTACGGAAGCACCAGGTGGCAGACAGCTGGTTGCTGATTGTGGCTGGACAAGGCATCGAACAGGACCAATCATCTTGTAATCTCCCCTTGAATCCTAACGAATATCATATTAGCGACGTTGACAGTCAATGGCCGAGATTAATACCTTCCAAGCCGTGGCAGAACGTTCCGTTTCGTAAAAACAAAACGTCTCTGTTTCATATTGGTTGGCAACGACGGCAAGTCTCTTTTTCTGAAGTCTGGCGATTTGAGAATTGATGTCGCCGAGAGATCCCACCAAGCTCCTATTGGGTTGGTCGGTTACCATAGGAATCAGTGACTCGATTTCCATCCCATCGTTCGGGACACCAAAAAATAGGCATGCCTTAACACAGCGAATTAAATGCGAGTCAGTGTCGGACTCAGCGATCCTGGCCAATGCTTCCTGTATTAACAAGCCACCCAGGCTATGCCCTATCAGAACAATAGGTTTTTGGCGAGAGGATTGTAATATTCCACGCAATGCCATCTGGAATGAGCTCGCTAGGTCATCCAGCTGGGCGAAGCTAGTGCCGTTCTGTAGCTTGCTATTATAGCCGTAGATCAATGTCCTCGCGCCTGGTACATCAGTGGGTAGGTCATTCTGCAGCCACATGTTTCCATCCTCTTGGTGCACGAAAGAGGTAAAGGCATGACTTCCGAGTCCAGAGAGCGCAACGATATCCATCTTGTGTTCGTTGGCATCGGGTGTGTGCAAGACTGTTGTGCCATGAAAATGGCAGTCGATTACCAATTTGGGTGTCTGAGCCTGAGTTCCATCGCGTTTTCGTTTCACACCTTTCCCTGGTGTGCCCACTCTTGCTGGTAAATCTAAAATGAGTTGTCCACCTTCCACGAGACTTTCAAGCTGGAAGGGCAGATTTCTGAAGGAGACGATTGCGGTTGAACAGGACCGAAGGTCTTGTGTAAGATTGTTCACGACAACGCCGTTATCCTCTTGTTCTGGAGTATTCTCTCGTCCAACAGTGGCCAAGCATTGCAACTTCGGGTGTTTGAGGAGGATGTTTGTTAGTTTCCGCTTGTCCAGGTGCTGTGGTATATCCAGAACTCTCCACACACGACTCCGAGGCTGGGTGGAATAGCTGTGTCTTCTTTTCATATCTCTAACAGATTCTTCAGATTGGTCGTCAGAGATGGCACTGAGTTGTGAGTTGCTGGGAGTTTTATTGTGATCGCCCAATGTCAGAGCATTCTCCACGAGATTCTTCATCCTCTCGATGACTTTATCATACTCGTTGTCATAAGGCCTGAATTTGATAAGGTTCAAGTGTTTTCGATCCAGCCCACACACATGTTCAGGGTCGCTTTCCCAAGAACGGCATTGAGTTGCAGATAGCTTGGAAACTAGCATGGTGCTGGGGCCTCTCGCTACCAACTTCCCGGCTTCGTTCTATATTTAGTTAGAAACAATATCTCAAATTACGTTCGGGTCATTTTACCCGTTTCAGTGTCGGTGACTTATTTGTCTCATAAAAAGTTAGGATTTCCGACTGTACTTGTCCAAGGGCAATATGAAAGTCTTTATGGAGTTCGCTGAGGGCTTTGGCATTTTCAACGTGGCAGAACTCAGCCAAAGACCCATTTGGATTATACCAGGTTTGTTCAGCTTGTGCCAGGGGAAAGAGCGAAGTCGCATCCATGCCGTGATGTGGAACGCCAAAGAAAACAATACCATAGATCATGCTGAACAGTTGCTTGTCCTTTGCCCTTTCGGACTTTGATAACAGCATCAAGGCCTAGGGAATAAGCTAAGGTGATAAGCACACGAATGAGAGTTTACATACCTTTTTAAGAATTAACCCTCCAAAGCTATGTGAAAGAAGGATAATTGGTTTCATAGTCTTGGCATTGGCCAGTTGCAGCAGCTCATTGTAAAACGATGATGCCAAGTCTTCTAATTTTTCCACACTCTCCCTTCCAATCAGGCTTGACTTGTAGCCGTAGGTCATAACCCGAGCCATTGGGATATCAAATGGAATGGCGTCTCTCAACCACATGTGTGAATCTCCTCTCAGTCTGAACGACTCAAAAGCATGCCCTCCGAGGCCATGAATGCCGATAATACTAAATCTCATAAGCGAGGATATTTCAAGCTGGAACATTCACATACTCGACTCTGTGGTCTTCTGACCTCGGCACATGAAGAGTGGTGACACCAAGAAAGTCATTCTCCAGTACAACAGGGGGTTTTCTGGACTGATCCCCAAGAGGTAGATAAATGCGAGGGCTATGGGGCCTTTCTACAACGGTAACCGTTGCGGTCTGAAATCGACCATGTATCTCAGAGGCAAATGAGTGAACAATTGGCTGTGCCAGCAAATCTGAGTCATTTAGGAAGGATTGAAAACAGTCCAGATCCCAATCTGAAGGGATCCCGCGAGCCCGGAACGTGTGAAAACGTGGAATCGCTAACATTGGGGATAATGATAGGTCTTTGTTTGGGTGCAGATACAGCTTAGCATAGGGCTCAGAAGGACTATTATACAATGCGCAACCAAAGATGCGATCAGAATAACTTCCCCGTCTGAACTCCTATCGATATTGGAAAGCAGTATGCGAAAAACAAATGACGCTGATCCCCTTCTCAATCTTTGCTTGAAGCTTATTAGTTCGGCCACATCCTGAGACATCGGACTGAAACATTGATACAAAAAACATACAAGAGCCACGAGCTAATTTTTCGGCAACTGTACGAAATATTAAGCTTCAGATGAACTGGGGGATTCTATATTGAGACAAGAGTAAAGATAAAAAAAGCAAAGATGGCAAAGTTCGGCAGGGGAATCGTGGCTTTTAAAAAAAAAATTGTCCCTCCCCCCCACATATATCATGCCCGATCAGCTGCTTCTAAGGCACCAAGTCGATGCTCTGTATATGCTTAATACTAAATGTAAAACCCACATAAACCTGAGCCAAAATTATATGTTAATTCCTTCAATAAAAAGACCTTTTAATATTATCCAAATACTAAAACACCTTTCACACATTTTCCTGTGAAGCGTGGATTCGAACCCGGGTCTTGTGAAATTTTCCACCTCATTGGTTCGGCTGCGGCGCCAATGTCGGTGACAGGGGTCAATGTGACAACACCGAGTAGCCACGTCAGTACCGTCACGATCTCTTAGTTTGTGGGTCTGTTTTTCACCGAATAAAAATTATATTATTACAAATAAATTAAAGAAAAAAGAGTTTGGCCTATTTTTCAGACAGAAATTATCAAGGTCAAATATCGAGAAAGATAAAAGGCCAATAGACCCTTTAAATTGGCAATGAGAAATAGTGTTTCAACAATACTCTGACAGTATCTAGATAACTTCTCAACCACTCAAATTTTCTCAGCCCTGTTTAGGGGCTACTCGGGCACCATTGAGGCGCTAAGTCCTGACTCAGCTTAAGGCATCATCATCTCTGACTGCTGTGTTGGACAATCGATATCCAAGTCCAAATTTGTATAGCGTATACAGGGTGGCCTCAAATGGGTCTCACACTTAATATCGCATTCAAGTTTTCTCACCCAGACGAAAGGGAAATTATCGTATTAATCTAATTATCGTTTATACATATGATTCGAAAGAGTTATTGATGCACAATTGACAGGAGATGTAATACATCACAGCAATAGGCATGAATGGTATCCCGTAAGATGTCTGCCGACAATTAAGTTGCTTCAGCACCGTACCCAAGTTGAAACAAAGCCGACGAATCCATTTAATAAACGACATGGTCAAAATCAAATTGGTACCACCGGTTTCAATCCTTTGACTAGGATCACATCGTACAACTGTAGCTTCCGTCCTTGTTTGTCCTGCATACCTGAGTCCAATATTGAATTAGCAACAAACAAAGAGTCGATATTTTATAGAAGAATGCACGCTTACCGGGGTGTTTGAGCAAACACTTCGGCCATATTTAATGTAGCATTGTCGTTTACCAATTGGGGCTGGTACTATGGGTGCAGCCCCGGCAAATGCTACAAATAGAATGCAAAGTGTAAATAGGTTTTTCATTTTAAGAATTGTTGTAATGGGGTACGTCTTTGTGTATTAATAGACGGCTTTGGCTGATTTACGTACAATCTCCCATACCCATCCTGTCTTGCACGACGCAAGGATGCCCTTTTTATGATATTGCTGGGAATTAAGCTTGGGGAATGGGTGCGGGGATGTGTCTCAAGCTTTGGAATGGGTGGTGTGCAAAGTCTATAATTTGGATCGTCGCGGATAAATTACGTCACAATCATAAAATTAAGTGTCTAAGTCAGAAGCCAATAGGTGCAAGTCTGGGTCGCGGGAGGAAATGACTCAAAATATGGCAGAAGCTAGAACATGCCACATCTCTAACTTTTCAGTTTTAAACAAAATTTAAGCCTCGATTTCAAGTTTTGATTTTTTACGACTTCAGAAACCACAGCTTAGGTTGTTATTTGGGCTATTTTAACAGCCGTCGAAATCTATGCCTCGCACGATTACTCCTCCTGTCCTACCCTATGTTCATACCTAATGACCAGAATGCAAGCACCTCGCATGCGACAATGTTCATTTTATTCATATCTCCCTCTTAATCTGGCATAAATTTCAGTATTATTTCGTAGTATATGATCGTATTTTCATCGCTTATCCCTTTCTCATGAACATACATATAATAATACATCCCAGGTCAAATGGCCTCTGCCCCCCAATCCGTTCGCCTCCTGCCAATCGATTGACTCACTTATTAGCCTCCTTATCCAGCCAAGTCTATTTATATGGCCAATCTAATTGCCATTTCTATAATATTATTGGGAAACTTTAACTAAGAAACAAGACAGATCCGGCGAAACGATGGTGATTAATGACCAATCCATGAGCGGTGGGCCACGAAAGATACCAAAAGGGAATGTGAAAACTATCGTAGCACAAACATATGCGCACTATCGGAATCTTTTCCGTTTGCTGCACACATATCCGGATATCCCTTTGTTAGTACCAGCCGACAAGCCTTCTGCCCAAAACCGGGTACCAGGTAATTTCGCTGCCACAAGGTAGATGAACATGAGTGATTAATCCTGGACGCCAATTGACAACACGTGGTACAGAATCAAGTGGAGGGGGCTCACATCTGTGCAGCTCATCAGTTGATCGCCCACTAGTAGTTAGTAGCGTGTCTGAACATTGGGGTACCACCAACAAAGCAATAATACGCCTATTCTCCACAATACACTCCGGTGGGAGAGCGCTGCATGGCAGTGGGAGGGGTATCTGAAAAAAATACCATGGCATAGCAACCAATCAACCACGCAACAACGCCATGTCCGGGTTGTTACTCGGTCAAGATGCAGTTTTTCAGCAGGAATACCCGGTCTCGTGTCCTTTTTCGCTCTAGCACCGCGACTTCGGCCCGGCTGTGATCTCGAGGCTCCCCACAGTACAAGGAATAGCGGAGAAGATGAAAGCCCTCCACAAATCGGGCTGTGGCTTGCAGCCTTACAATGCAAGTGCTAACCTCATTTGGAGATGAGCAATAACTGGTATACATCAAGAGAGACAAAGCCATGGATTTCAACAATATCTTCCAGGATCATCCGCCTTGACGACCAAGTCTAAATGACTCGCGTTGAATGTTTCAGGCCAACCACAGGCTTATCGTTGCAAAACCGACTCACATGACTCGCTGTAACTCGTCCACGTCAACCATATACTAGACGGAGGCTTAATTTTGTGGCTCCGGTCATGCGTTGCACTTTCGGCGGCTCATTTGTGCAAGAAAAATCCAGTTTTGTCATTTCCCACTCGGAATTGCCGAGTTGAAGTTGGCCACAGATGGTTCCAATCAGAATCTTGATGATAGCGCGTTTGTCTGAACATAAACGCGAAGACTCATCAAGAGTCCCGTCAGCACTATCTCTGCCTCCCCTAATATTGCTATAGTATCTAGGTCTGAGCGCGAAAGTGCAATCCAACACGTCATGCTCACTGATGTTGTGGAAGGCATTTTCTGCTTGGCCCCACATAGTGTTTGAGGTGTGCAACATCTGCCATTACTGCCCAGTGAAGCTCTACCGAAAGGCATCTCCGTAAGGAACTTGAAAGAGACGGAATACCCGAAATCGGTAAACCCGTATGTTTTAGTTGTACCGGATCCCAATGCCGTTCTTGGCAGTCAGTATATGCCGGAGGCCGTCCACCTCTCATTGGTCAGTCCTTGTGGTCCATCACGGAAGAGGGTCTTTTGGCCTGACTAAAATCTCACAGTACATTGCGCTGAGTTGATGGCAGGTTTTACCGCAGGAAAAAGCCTCTGAATTGTTGGATTGGCTGTTTCCGTAGATCCATACTCCGCTATATGCTGCTGTATGTCTGGTGATCGATGCCAGGTGACGTGCTTATTTCATTACGAGCATACGCCAGAGTGGGACCGGTAACTCCTTCTCCGATAGAAAACTCTGTCATTTCTTGTTCACCAGGCTGAGACCCTTGAGGGAAGCTGTTTCTCATGTTGATCACGTTTTTCGGATAGAGGCAAGGCCTTTTTGAAGTTTTCAGAAATCGAGAGAATGCATAATATACCACCCCAATCTACTTTGCACAATAAAATTCCTCAAATAATATTATTAGAAATAATAATGAATTAAATATGATATTTTGTTTCTCATTCCCTGAGTATTTTACGGGATGACTGAGGCTCTGGATGGAGGCTGGACGCTAACCATACACAGCCCCTCTTGTTATCTAGTTTCCACCCTTGAGCAACCTATCACGCATGACTTGACTAAAAAATACAAGATCATTCCAATCAGGGCTTTCGCAGCAATCAAGCTAGCCATTTGTTGTTTCAATCTGCTGCAGTGTATCTGCGACTACATGCAACCTGCCCCACAGGACTTGAAAAGCCACACCGGGTTGTCCTTGCCAATATGTCTTAGCGTTACGTACCAGTAAGTGGGTTTATATCGAAATCAAAAAGTTCAACCGCAACCGAACCGGCCATTGTGTTACAGAAAGATTGAAGGTTTGTGGACTAGAGTCGTGAACACTGGACGTCATCATACGGGAGTAGCCCCGAGCTTGCTGGTGGATTTGGTTCAGAGTACCCAATCATGGTTGAGATTGGATTTGAAAGAGCAAACTGCGAATCTCCTCGGGGGAAGCATGTGCTACGGATGAGGCTCTGTTTGTCTTGAGCCATGGACCTCACATTTGTGCAGGCTTCTCTCGATGCTGTGGACGGACAAGAATGGCTATATAATGCTCATTAATCCATCCTGTAAATAGGAATTAACAACAATCATACAAACACTATTCTACCACATTCAAACTCAATTTCCCAACTTTTAAACCACAATGGCTGCTGTCAAATCCATCTCTGTTCTCCCTTATCTCCAACAGGGACTCAGAGGAAAATATCTTTTGCAAGAGCAAGCTTTCACCTACAGTGAGGGCAGATCTGCCGATATTGACTGGATTCCAAACTATGAAAAGTACATGGATCGAGTCAAAGCTCGTAGCGGTCTTCATAAGGCCGACAAAGTCCCCCACGGGTGGCCCGAGTCTCTCGACTCCCCCCTCGCTTGGACCTCGGACACCTTTACCAATGAAGATAAACTCTATTTTACTCTCAACAAGAGCCAGAAGAAAGAGGTATACGCGGCTGTTGAACACTTTAAAGGTCAGCATTCGTCCCATCATCGTATTCACCAAACAGTATGGAAATACTAACAGTACCATGTGCACACAGAACTTGGGATTCATGTCCGAGACATTAGCCGAGAAAACTTCCCGCTGCCAAGCTTGGCAAGTGAGTTGGACATCATGGCCAATGACTTGCACCACGGCAAGGGCTTTGTCATTATTCGCGGCCTGAACTCGCCCTGTGCCCCGGATGATGACCACAGCATCGCCTTCCTGGGGCTGTCCACTTACATGGCTCCGCAATTCGGCAGGCAAAACCAAGCAGGAAACATGATAGGTAAGATTATTTTGATCAAGCACAGCGACTTAGACACATGGCTAAATATTTCAGTTCACATTTTGGATGCCAATAATGCCAAGGTCCCCAAAGAAATGCGTCAGTCCGTCTACAGCAACATTGCACAGGTGTGTACCTTATTCCTCCTCAGTTTTTCAAGCATTGGCGCAATTAACAAAAATTTGTAGCCTTTTCACAATGACGTCTTTTGTGAAGTCTTGGCGCTTCAGACCAAGAGCTGCGCCAGTAGTGGAGGAAACAGCATCATCGCGTCGGCATGGACTGTTTACAATGAGATTGCCGCTACCAGGCCTGACCTGATTCATACCCTTGCATCGCCCGATTGGACTTTTGATACGTGAGTAGACCTTTGCTTAAGTATACACTTGCATAGCTAGGATAAAGTCACCAAGCTAACACTGTCTTCGCGCCTCAGCTTTGGCCGCGACCCAGCATACCACCAGCGACCTCTGCTGTTCCATGAAGATGGCAAGATCATTATGAACTTTTCGCGCCGGATCTTGACCGGAGCCCCTGCTTCGCCTCGAACCCCGGGGATCCCGCCCATGACTGAGGCTCAAGCTGAGGCCTTGGACATGGTTCACTTCACCGCACTCAAGCATCAGATCTCGCTGCCGATGCAGGACGGTGACATTCGGTTCATCAACAACCACGCTGTCCTCCACGCGCGAGATGCCTTTGACGACGACGACCAGGCGCAGCGCCACCTGGTTCGCCTGTGGCTCCGGAACCCCGACATGGCCTGGCGCATGCCTGAGGCTCTCCACATGGCCTGGGACCGTGTCTATGAGGATCTCGAGTATGAGGAGGACGACGAAAGCTGGCCGCTTACACCAGTCATTACGGAGGAGCGCCTGATGAACCGCCAGGCTTCTTGTGGACAGGGTTAACCCCTGTCATTAACGGCAGCACGAAGCCGCCATATTTGCTATGTATTGTTGACAGTAGTCCTTGTGCTTTTTAGTTTGATTTAGTTTGATTTAGTTGCAGAAATTCCACTCGTTGAACCGTACATGACATGAGCCCACCCCACTTGACCGCGAAAGAAATCCACCTACAGCCCCTTTGTCGATATCAATCGCGCCCGTGCTTTTAAATCTATGCGCAAAGGGTATCTAAATTAATCCATCGCTAAAAAGAACGCCATCACTTCACCCAAAATATTCCGCCGGTCGAAAATCCAGCCTTATGACATCAGATTGTTAAAGATATTGTTTGAGCGCGCATCGTCGATAAAGAGTTTCGAGACAAGGTACATTTCGGCCTGATAATGCCGCGAAACCTCTAGAGCTTTCAGAGTATGCTCTTGAGAGACAGTTAGCTCACCACGGAAGCTCAAATACTATCTATAATGGCATGACTCACCTTGTTCAGATACATCTTTGATCATCTCCGTCACGAACCGCCTCTGCCGCTCATTAAACGGTATTGCTTTCTGCGGTTTTGCCGTCAAGGGGTTCATTTTGAAAGGCGTCTGACCCTTGCTGGAATGCCGAAAGTGGGCAAGCATAACGCAGACACCAAGGTGGTAGTGTTTCAGTAGTTCATAGTCTGTGAAAGGGGTCTAAAGAGACATGTCAGACACAGAGCACTCCGCCATTCCATTTGAGAAGCATTACCTTCAATTGGTTCATTTGGGCAAATGCAAAGTCATGAGCTGTGGCTGCTTCATAGTTGCTTAGAATTAGAAATGTGCAAAGGAAAATAGTGAACCAATTTTCTCCCTTGTTGGATGCAACCAAGATCTGAAGCCCTTTTTGTACATCGTCCTTCAAGGGATCCAATATTTCTTTTACGATGATTTGATCAAGTTGATGGTCCATTACCATACCAACAGGGACATGCGATTCCCCCGGCATGGGCATCTCATGGGCAAAGTTCGGGTCAAGAACCTCTTCGCGGGGGGCCATCCATGGCCTTTCGATGAATCTGCTTGCAACCCAAAGAAGAAGAGTAGTCTTCAAAAGTTTAGTATTGGCTTCTCCCTGGAAATGTATGCTTAGCGGTTGCATTTCTGAAGATGTAAAACAGGAGTACCTTTTGCCGTTGAATGGTGTCCAAGATCATGCGAAATGTTTTTACTATAATTTGCGACTTCCCCTTTAGATAATCATGAATATATGAGTTGGCGGAGTCTTGCATATGCTTGATCAACGCGTCTGCGGTTGGTCCGGTCGAGGCGATGGCGTAAGGAGCGTAGTGGAGCTGATAAGAGTGATACCGTCGGCGCAGATTATCTCCTTTCAGAGGATGAAACTCCTTTATCCAAACTCGAATATAAGTCCCACCGTAGCCCTGCGTAAGACGTATGGGCTTCACCCTCTGGGACTTCCAGGTAGATGGTTTGTCCCAGGTGTATTTTAGCCATCTCTCTGCCTTCACGAAGTTATCAGACGGGCCTGGGTCACTCGTTAGCGCAAGGCACAGGCCGATAAAAGCGAGTGCACCATAATACCTGTTCTAAATAGTCGTTCGATATCAGTGATTTTATACTGAATGCAGGGGTATGTCATCAAACTAAGGGCGACGGTGGTGTTGTTGCAACTTTTACAGGCACCTTGCTCACCCCACGTACACTACGCCAGTGTCAGTCAAGCAGTCTCCACGAGATGAAAATTTAGCGTACCGCGGTTTTATTAAGATGGCAACGTATGCACGCTTGGGTTCGTCTCGGTTGCTCAGCCTCCTCGCATCGCCATTCGACCAATTGCTGGGCTTTCTTGCCTCGGGGGCGGCCTTTCAAGGTTTTACGAGGTTTACGGAGGACTAGGGTGATCTGCCTCCGCTCCCCAGATGGCTCGGCAGGTTCCGGTATGATACTACTGGGATTATGATGTACTGATTGAGCAGGGTTCTCTGGGCCACTACTCGGAATCATTGGAGGACGACCAGGATTCAAGATGTCACCGGCTGGAAGTATCGTTTTCACTTCACATTTGTTGTCATCAATTGTTTTCGGTTGGTCTGTGTACGTCGCCATGTGATGTGCAATCCCACTAGACCTCATCGCCTGGAAACGGGCAGCCGAGTCAACTGGACAGATAGTGGGCCTGGGTGGGTAATTCACTTGTCCATATGAGGGGACAGAGGCATTCGCATTTAGCATGCCACTATGTCTCTCTAAACCACCATAATAGGTTCCTCTTTGTGTTGGATAAGGTGGCACATTCCCCTGCTCACGAGGTAGCAGTCCAGCATGTGTGGCTGGGGTTAGAAACCAATCCAGGCTTGAATTGCAGGGGTGGCCGGACATAGACACAAGGTCTGGATGAACAGGAGGCCGGAAACGGTTGTAATCGACGATGTAAGGCGGACTTTGGATACTCTGTTGGTTCATGGCAGGGAATGCTGCATTAGAGTAGTGGCCAAAAGTGACAGGTGACCTTGAAGAATACGATGCCGCAGTCAGATGCCTATCAGGGCATGTGTTTGCCGCAGTGAAACCAAAGCCTTGTGCAATGGTATCGAAGGGGGTGGGGAACGACGCTGTGACAGGATAGGCTGGCGGTGGACCGTATGGAACGTATGGAACGTGTGCAGCGTGCGAAGAGGCGTGCATAGAACCATCGGGCACCAAGGCGAGTTCGGGTGTTTGGGCAGCCCAGTGATACTGGTTGGCGAAAGTGTCGTCGACAGGACACAGGCCCTGCAAAGCCTCATACAAGGGTCCTGGGGGGAAAGCCATAGCGTACGCCTGCGATGAGCCGGAATCGACGGGCAAGGAAACGATCAGGTGAGCGGACAAGGCTGGTAGGGCGCCGGTGCGCACGGGAAACGTCACCCAGCGTAATGCTTAGGTCGCGAATGCTCCACCAAGTACACGAGGGCCTCGTCGTGCTAGTTGATCGAGACGAGGCTGAGACCTGGATCGGTTACGGCAGCACTAAAAGTGCGGAGATGGATTGAGTTTGGACAGACCCAGCGACGAAAAAGAGTTCAAACTGCAGAATTTAGGAAGATCTGTCCGGGCATTTAAAGACAGTGATGAAGGGCAATATGACCTGTCACTACGATCTGAATGTCTTCCCAACCGCCCTCTGCCCTCAGCTCAGGTCTGGCTTTGGGAGCAAAAAGCAAAGTGAGTCGAGGAGGGCGCTAAAAAATGGGTGCCCCATAGCTATGTGACACCTCACCAACCATGACCACAGCTTCGAACATTCCCAACACCGCCACCGACATGCAGGCCGACTAACTAGTCTGCAGACTCAAGACAGTTTGGGACACGGCTGCAGGTGCGCGCTGAACCAGCGCACGGTGACCATGATTGCATCTTTGGCCGGTCCTTTAGAGCCCTTTAGGGTCATTTAAACGGTAAAGCCGTCGGTGTAAGGAATGATATGGCAGCTTCCACGATGGCGACAAAGGGTATGAATGAGGCTCTGCTAGCCATCCAGCATCTACTTAGATGCGTCCATGCCGTCCATGTTACCATGGGAAGCAGCTTTACAGTCACCGAGATAGCCTAACCGCCGCGATCCACACCATCCAGCCGCCTGCAACCGCCTTGGCACCGCCCCATGTCTCTATTCTACAGCTACTTCTCTGCCTTCTGGAGCCCAGCAGCGCCCAGCAAGCACAATGCAGCCCCACCCGGTCTCATAGATTCGAGCAATGCGGGCGAGTTCCTTTTCCAGCATGACGACAGGTCGTTCCTGGCGTGTCCCCTGCCTCACCAGGTTACCGTACACGGGGAGGAGAGCAAGGTCAACGGGTTGTGCACTGTGCTTCGACCTCCCGCCCCCACCGTCTCAGGCCTGTGGATAGAAGAGCGCATCAGAGACTTTCAGCTGAGGGACGACGTCTACGGCTCGGGTTTCAAGACATGCATCGTGTTGGTCCGCGGCCCGGACAGCCCGGCCGTCCAGCTCGATCCCGATGCCAAGTCTCTGCTACGAGCCTGGGGATCGGGCGTCGCATTCGCCGTAGCCGACCGGGACGCACTCTCGGAGGGACCATTTTACGCGCTGAACGGCCATCTCCACGGCGTCTGGATGCTGTGCGCGGACACTCACGAGGCATTTATGACAGCCACGCTGCCAAAAAATGAGGCCCCCCAAGTGTAAGCGTACCCTACCCTGGTCTGCTCTGCTGCTCTGCCCTGCCCTGCCCATGAGCATCCGTGCGCGCAGCGGTTGACCGTGGCAATTGACAATTGCTCGCAGCTACCGGAAGTTTTGGTGTAGTGATGGATGTCGTCTTGTAATTGGCGTACCCTCGCGCCTCTACTACTGCCCCCGGGACGACAGGCCCCTGCACGGCCTGCGGATAACGGTCAAGGACAATATGGACATGGCTGGCCTTAAAACGACCCTGTCGTGCCGGTCGTGGGAAAAGCTCTATCCCCCGAGCGAGAAGACGGCGCAAGCCGTGCAACGCCTCCTTGATCTCGGCGCTGTCCCAGTGGGCAAGACAAAGCTGAGCCAGTTCGCCGAGGTTGAATTTCCGACCGCGGACTGGGTTGACTTCCACTGCCCGTTCAACCCTCGCGGCGATGGCTATCTGAACCCGGAGGGGAGCACCACGGGCGGCGCGGTGGCGCTCGCGGCATACGACTGGGTCGACGTTAGCGTTGGAACCGACAGTACGTCTTCTGTACATAGAAGTAGGAGTTAGTTCGCGTCACCCCTGTATGCTAACTGCTGCTTAGCTGGAGGAAGCCTCAGGGAACCGGCCTCAAAGCAGGGCCTGTTCGGGTTGCGCCCAACGTGGGGCAGATTGTCCTTGGATGGCGTATTCCCGCTCGCTCAGTAAGGCGCATCACATCGCACCGCATCGCATCCATCGAGATCAGTGAAGAGCGTATTCTAACCAAACCCAGTTCGCTAGATACCATTGGAATTTTGTGCCGTGACGCAGACGTTTTGCATCGAGTAACAGCCGCATGGTTTGCACAAGATTTAGAAGATTTAAAATCTGGCGTATGTCATGTTTATTTCTTTTCTTTTTTTCTTCTTCTTCAACCCCTGTCCTTTCCAATCGTTTCAAATCAACCGTCAGCGCTAAACAGCACCTTTTAGAGCTCCAATGAAAAATTTACAGACATCAAAGTACTCTCTGACTTTGAGTATGACCCCGGTCCTGCAAAAGATGCTTTTGATGCCTTTGTCGCACGGTTTTCAAGGGCGGCGGGGCTAAGAAAAAATGTGACAAGTCTACAAGCAGTTTGGAGGGAGAAGAATCCTTCTGGCAGTGGGGAAGACATGGTCGAGTACATTGGAAAGGTGCGGCCAGTCGAGCCCACCATTGCCCAGACATTCCAGTTAATTAAATCGGCAGAGACAAACGATGAGGGCGCTCAAGGCATTCGACCTGTGGAAGGCAACTGAAGACTTCAGGAGCAAATACCAGCAGCAGTACGGGAGACAGCCGTATGTAAACCCCACTGTGCAGCAGAGGTGGTGAGTAGCATGCACTGGGCCAATGTCGCACTGCACTGTCGATCACTAACAGGTTGCAAGGGCCGAAGCAAAGTCGGGCACGGCAGACGAGCAGGCATCAGCGCTGAAGCGAAAGAAGGTCTTTACGGACTGGTTTCTGGACTCTGTTTTACGCGTAAATGACTCCGACGAGCTTGGCACAATCACCATCGTCCCCATTTCCGACGCCAACCCCGAGTACCGTGATGCCTACCCCACGTAAGGAGTCCCGTCGTCCCCTCGCGTGACACATCTTGGTCTCAGGATTAACCCATCATCTCCAAAAGCGGGCCGTGGATGGGCGGCAACGGATTTCACCGGAACTTTTTGTCGTCGCTCACGGGCTGCCCCGAGGTCATGGTGCCAAGTAAGTCAAACCAGCCCTCAAGGCATTGTGAGAGGCTCACATAGATGTCTTGTAGTCGACCAAATCACATACGAATCCCGAGTCACAAAGCAAAAAGAATACCTGCCGGTTGTCGTCTCCATATTAGGTCCCCCAGGTAAATGGGCCCCAAAACCCAGCCACCCCAACCCCGTGGCGATGCCTGCAGCACAGTACAGCACAGCTAACCCCACGCAGGATCAGATGTTGGGCTGACCAGGTTTGTGACGCAATCACTGCGCCTTGCCAACCTACCAACAAAGGTTCAGACTGGCCCAGTGGCCTTCCCAATAGTGGCGTAAAAGCCAACTTGAGCTATTCTCTTGGCACATACTCGTGGCGCATCTCACTCGGCGCTTAGGCGACCAGCGAGGCCGGCAATCGATTTCCACAGGCCGAGGACGGTCGCGAGGCGTTTCAGTCGATGCAGGAGAGAAAAGACCAAAAGAACGTAACAAAAAAGAAAGCTGAAGTCAGACACAAAACTGTGAAACAAGAGAGAGAGAGAAAAACAAATAAATGCGCTTTAACGATGCACGTCTTTGCCGTTATCTAGGAACTAGTAGAATCCTTACCCTTTGTGGCTTCTTATATTAATTGGCTTCACACAATCACACAGAGCGAACAGGGATCATCATCAGCTACGGCTGACTCGCTGCATGCAAATCAACCCGACAGCATGTACTCACAGCACAGTGCGTCCTCGAGCAGTGCGATGCCCCCCTGTTTGTTCAACCGGACTCGCGTAAGCAGCCATGGTAGGCCCCAATGTTGATCAGTTCCGTTCCCAAGCACGTAACACGAAAAAGAAAAACGGGATCGGCATCGACTGCGCCTTCCATTCCATTTTGTTAATTCATCCACCGTCCTCCCAAACAACCAAGCACTGACAGGGTTCCAGGTTTGACATTTCTCCCAGCAGGCAGCATCAGGTGGTGCTGCTTCGCTCCCTTCTCGCTACGGCCTGTTTTTGTGACGTATCAATTTTTTCCCAGTTCAACCAAGCTGGCTGAGTTGCGGTCCTCACGTCCAGTCGTCCTCTCCCCTTCGCCCATACAATTCCCATGCCGGCCCCGAGCACAGCAACACGTCCAAGCCGCTTTATTCCACTTGATATTGCCGGTCCTTTAGTTATGTTCCCCCTTCCTCCCATAGGTCAGGGCTGCCTTGGAGTAAAGCCACGACGATCCATCGTTACAATTTCAATGTCTGGACTTCCCATCTGACACTGAGACTTACAAACGCTAGGCAGACGATGTAGCCTACTGGACCAGTGTATCAGAGAGCGCTCCCGTACCTCGGGGGCATTGATAAATAACAATGTACCACGTCTATGCATGTATATATTCTGAAGAGAGAGAGGCATTCCGAAATACAGACTCGCAAGCAAGAATCAAGATTGAAATCTAAAAATTTGGCAACTCTTTGCACACGACCTCGCGTCAACAGACTCCACCAGTGACGCTATCCCTGCCACCCGCAGAGCGCCATGTCCAAACCCGCTGCGCCCAACCCACCTCGCCCCTACACTGGCCTAATCGCGGGAAACGGTGAGCATGGCCTTTATTATTAGACACGCACAAAATCTAACCACCACCTGACTAGGCTCCTTTACGCTCCCCTTGAATTACCCGCAAGGCCCGTCGTCCTCGGCGGGCGGCACCTCGGGCAGCGGAAGATGACAATGATGATCACGATTCAACACTCCGATTTAATCCATCTCAAGGGCAGATGGACTGCGGAACCCAAATACGTTAGATGGAGGAAACTCGGGCAAGAAGGCGCAATATACGACATGGACGGTTTTGGCTTTAGACAAAGGAATAATACCCGGAAGCATCGAATTTCTGTTAGACATCTCCTATGAGAGAACACACTTCACCCTTATGTACACTACGTTCCCACGCCGCATAGAATATGCAAAATTCCAATATAGGTCATTTGTATTTTGGGGAAAACACAGATGACCCCTACTCATCTATTGGACATGGTGTGAGCTGACTCCGACAGGGGTTCATGTGTGCAATTTCACTAATACCGCTAGCTCCTTGCGATTATCGTGGATTCAGTCAAATACCGCTATTTCATTCCAGATTCGGATATGTGTTATCCGAGATGTGTTGGGGACACGTTCCTCGTGCTGTGTGTAGCTGTGTTGCTGAGTGTGTGCGAGGCCTCCCTGTGGGAAGTACTTGTGTGGCAGTACACAGGCACCCTTGATAGGCAGCAAAAGGGTTCCATTCAGGAATATCTTGAGGGAATAAACCAGAATTCTGCTTTCCATAACTCTATGTCATTTCGTTTCATTACCTGTCATTAATAATATATGATAAATGCTACCCTATCAGTACATACTGAGAATATACCAGAGCCTCTGGGCTACCGAGAAGTGGACAATTTAAGATTATAGGTCAAGGTTATACAATGCTCGTTCCCGCGTGGACAGAGGCCTTGTTGCCTCTGTTCTGCTGATACCACGTCTCGTCCTCCTCCGCGCCCTGCTCGTGAGTGATAGCGTATGTTGTGCGCACAACCACCGAGTTGGGGAAGCCCGACTTTCCGACGATGGACTCCTGGCTGCTGTTCCCCCTCTTCGAGTCGCTGTGTCCGTCGTTGATGCTTGGCGTGAGCTCGTACGGGCCGTTGATATCGGTCGACTTTCCACCCATCGTAGTAGTCCTGAGGGAGTTGCTGTGCGTGGTCGGCACTCCAGACCAGAAGGAACGCTTGAATAGGGGTCGCAAGACGGGGATGTTGACAGTGATGATGCCGACGATGGTCTCGCGCACTCCCCAGCTGTTGATCGTAAGGGCGGAGGGCTTTCCGGAGAGTGTCAGGGTCACGCGAATAATGGCGGCCGAAATGACGAAGAGACCCGACGAGAGAAGAAGACCAATAACGATTTTCCTAGTATGGTTAATATATTACCCCCTTTTTTTTGCTGCAGTTCGAGGCTCGATACGTACTTCTTAGGCGGCACCTGAAGCTTCCACAAGAGGGGCATGGGGATGCAAAGAATAAGAGCGTCGGTACTGCTTCTATGTTAGGACTGGTCAACAAGGTATACTGTGTTCCAACTAACATGACGTTGAATACGGTTGTCACCACCAGGTTTTGCATTCTGAAGGTACATTGTCCTATATTGGGTGTGAGCTTTCGTGTCATAAAATATCTTTTCAGGGAGACCAACGTCCAGGATCAGGCACCACTCTGCGAAGCAAATGTTAGCTATAGCCTTGACTCAAGATTGGATTCCACATACTGCCAGTTTTTGTGCATAGGATAGCAGCCAAACGTAACCTATCAATGCCCCATTAGCATCCTATTTCGAACCACGCTCTGACTTCGTTAATAGTCGTACCGTGAGGAAAACAGCCAGATATCCGAGAGCACTAATAATGGACACTGTCTTGACAAACATGTTGTGCCATGTACCGATGGTCATTCGGGAGAAGAAGCAAAGCATAGTGCCCTTCAGAGACCAAATGAGTGCCGTATACGAGTACCAGGCAGTTAATTCAAGCTTTGAACCTTTTGTAAACTCGGCAATGTCATGATTAGACAAGGCTTGACACTGTTAGAATCGGCGGTGGCAGTTTGAGGAGTCAGGGCACATACGATGTTCCTTCATCAAGAGAGATGCTTCCATATTCGTTCCCAAGAAATCTGGTACCCGTTAGTTTTGATATTTCTCCATGTGTCCAGTTTGATGTAGAAACCTACAAATCAAATGCACCGTAAAGCCGTCCATGGCGTAAAATAGTAGGACGAGCCCGGCAAAGAAATCATCCCCCTGAAACCCCCGGAGGCCGACTGTCTTGAATCTCACGGCGAATCGAAGAAGGAGAATCGACGTGCCGATGCCATAAAGCGTCCATGCTTCGATGAGGAACTGCACGCACACTCATGTTAGTTAAGACTACACGATTAGGGTTGAGGCAGGGTCGCAGGTGAGTCCTACCGAGGGTCGGTACTCGGTGATGGGCATCGTGTCCGTGTCTTTGGGGTGAGTGACGCTTGGTCAGGGAGCAGTGTGTGCTTTTGCAGTCTTGGTCTTGGCTGCCAAGGAAACCACTTCGAGATGAACAGACACACTCACTCCCCTTGCATGCAATACAAGGTCAGAGGCTTGACCAGGGAGCCTTGGGGTTTTGTAAATGGGGACCAGCCGTTGTGGTCCCTGCGGGATGGCCCGTGAAAAGCCATCCTCCGTCATCTTCCCAGTCACACGGGTCACGAACTAGTCGGCCTCACCTGTAAACTCTAAAAGGCCGTGACAGGTGGGAATATGAGGGGGGAACGCCGGGCCAAATTGCGGCTTCTCATGTCCCAGTTGCCAAATACCGGCAAGCGGGGGGCAGCCGTTCATTACCTGCTTACCGCCGCGAACGCAACATCACGCCATGAGGCTTGCAACCAGACAACTGGGAGCGCGCTCAGCAGGTTCTAGGCCAGGACGAAGCCATCCTCGAGACGACGGTGCCTGGACGGCTCCTGCTCAAGGCCATGGCCTTGCGGTTTAGGGGGCTGGTGGAGGGCTAGCGCCGTGTCTGAGCGCCGCGTAGTTTCACGGCCTCGGCGCAGGCGGCAACGCCACGGACGATGTCGCGGTGAGGGGAGGCGTCCAGAGCCTCAAGTCATGACGGCGAATGTTTGTTGCCACCTACCCAAGAGGCAAACGGCATCTCCACGTGGTGGGGGCTCTGGAAACGGGGATGGAAAGAGAGGCTTCGGCACTTGGGCAAAACATCAGATGCTGTGAGACACACACGGCACATATGGCAAAACAATGTCGATGTCGTCCCCTCGTTTCGATTAGACTCAGCGCCATGTCTCAAACTCCTGAAGAAAGCGGCCCTCCCACACACGCACCACCAGTTCAAAGCTTCAACCCGAGCCTGCTCTTGCTTTTTTTTCCTGGACCTTACCCAGCCAGTGTTGGCGGGAGGTTTGCGACCGGGGTCAGGCCGGGATGACAGGGTCACCCAAGTGAATCCCACATGCCGATAGATGTCGGGAAAGTCCCCCAGAAGACAAAAGTGCACTCAGCAAGAAACAGCGTGCCCTCTGCAGCAAATCAAACGACGGCACTTCCTTGTGCCACCATCGCGCCCCGACCTTGGAGGGCTGGGGCTAGCCCGCTCCCGTCCTAGCATGGCGGAGTTGCTAGTCATAACCGGCATTAGTGTGTATGGCTTCACCCGGCTTCCTCCCCCGTATCCAGGAATCCCAGTTTCTGATGCCGATGGATCCCTGGACCCCGTCGAGATCGAGCGTCATGATCAGCCCCTTGCATGTGCCGCCGGGAAGATCAACAGCCTGTGGGACACGGTCGCCAATATCAATCTCACCAAAGCCGGCTCTATTGTACCAGGCGAGCGGCCATTATCTAGGTGTAAGCGTCGTCGCTCAGTCATTTCCATCCCGTCCAGTGCTAATTCTCTTCACCGTCATCCTCCTGCCTCATTTAACAACGCAGCGCCACAGCCGCCGACTTTGCCGTGTTGACAGCCAGGCTGAAGTTGACAGGAGACAGGTGAAAGTAAACGTGGCGCCATCGTATAGATGAAATAGAAATCAAGAAACAAGACTAGACACCTGAATCCCTCACCTGTGTTGAATACAGGCGGCACTTGCTCCGTGAAGAGCATCCGAAGAAAATAGTCGCAGGATTTTGGTGCTGTGACGTTCGCTGGGCCATACCATGACACGGGATGTCATTCTCTATTCTTTGGATGATACGAATCAGTGTCGTCCAGGGCACGAAATTGCAAAGTTGATATCGGGTATATTTGCATCCTGGCTAGCACCTCCCATCTGTGCACACCGCACCAGAGAATTGGAGCGGCGATCTAGATTCGGCCGAACGCTAGCAAAGTCCGGCGCCTCCTTTACCGGCAACCCAGCACCAATAGGCTCAAATTCGAATTCTGCCTCGGGAGAATTCGGCATGGGTGTTCCTTGCTTCTCAGCCTCATGGTGAACTAGGAGAGGCCAATGGGACGCGCGGGGTTCGGTACCCTATCGAGGCTATATTTAACTTGTACATGTAATTCGCCACTTTCGGCTGTTCTTTCCAGCGCCATTTCCCATGAATAATATAGCGGAGTGTGGGGTAATGAGGCGGACTAGTCGCTAGGATCCCCTGGGCACAGATGCTGCGGGAATGATATTCTGCTACACGATCGTCACAGGGTCCATGACATATGAATCAACTCAAAATGACCGTCAACGAGAATGGATTCAGTACAGTAGTCAGTCGTCCTGCGGGGAGCAGTGTTGGCGGGCAAAGGTGTGTTTGAGACTGCAGCTAATTTAGCAATACTCAATAAAGCGCATTTACGAGTCGTCATCCGCCAACGCCAACTCGCGTGCGTGGCTCTCGCCCATAATGATATTCTTTTCACGCTCTAGACCAGCGCTCTATTCAGTGGCCAAGTTCAGGTTAGTGCAGTTCCCCTTTGTTGTTAGCGTCCTTCGGGCGCAGAAACGCTTTTCCGATCCTAGTTAGTAAGCTATTCAAGTCCCATAGGCGACCTTTAATAGGCCGATGCTGATCCACTTTGCGCTAGCGGCAGATGCCGTGTCCACTTGATGCTTCACAGACGATCCATGTGTCATGGCTACCGGGTAGGGACGTTGCAAATCCATACTCTTCTGAAATGCATCGTAGAACAATGAATATTCTAGTCCTTTGTGTACTACACTATTCTTATTCTAGTTATAGGGATTTCTGGTGGTATTGAAAGCAGTTGAGATCAAAATAGTAGAACACAAGTTGACGATATGAAATATGTCATTCCTAAATGTAATCCAATGTGAAACGAAACTTAGAACCGTCAATACGCTCCACACTTCCAGCAGTTGCGTTTAAAAACCCCGTTGAAGTAGGACACGACTATTTAGCAATAAACAAAATATTCAATACGCATCATTCCCCCGCTTAAGGCTCTTTTTTTCTTTTTCTTTTTAATATACTTTAGTAAAACATGGCCAAAATCAAGTCAGTTGGTTTACGCCAAGCCAGACCCCACATGCTTGGTGACCCCACTGGAACATCGCTTCTGTTGGCTTTCACAAAACCATGCATGGTGTGGCTGACTGACAAGACCCGCCCGGAATTGAGGTTGCTTTCTCATATCGAATCTCCTGCTTGATCCCTTTTTAATACACCTTGTGTCCCTTTCTTTTTCCAGTACAACAGGCGGCAATGATAGCGCTATAACCCCTGGTCCCATATCTTTATAAGGGTATATATTTAGTTATCAAGTCAGCTAAATGTGGCAGATGATCAACCCCACTTTGGTTCAGGTGGCTGGTCGTTTCAATTGCCTCACGGCATCATCTGTCTTGTAAATTTATCCTGATTATCATCCCCGTGATTCGGCTAAAATAGGGAGAGATTCATTCTGTCTATAATGTCTTCGACAAGCGTACAATATGGCCACCAGGGAGACGAGGAACAGCCGCTCTTGAGACGTCATGCTCAGCCACGGTTCTTTTCTGTGAATCTCCAGCATTGGAATCTGCACCCTCTCAGCAATGAGCAGCGGACCATTCAATCCACAAAACACAGAGTCTCTCGCTTCCTTTCATCCAAGTATGGACATTACTTGATTCTTATTTTAGTCTCACTTGATGTTCTAGGCATGATTGCTGGTAAGATAACAGTCACGGTGCTAGGATAGACATATATCTGACGAGCATAGATTTTATTCTGCGACTTTTCAAATGCGAGCAAGGAAAGGGCGGTCCGGATTGGGATCTTGCTTTGGATATCCTAGGTTCCACAGGCTTGGTCTTCTCATGCTTTTTCATGGCTGAATTGATTGCTTCCGTCTGGGCATTCGGTTGGAAGTACGTCTCCCTATACGTTCTCTAGAATCAGCGAATATACTGACTGCTATAGCTACTTTAACTCGTGGTTCCACTGTTTCGACGCATTCATCGTCATTGCTGGCTTTGTTGTCGATGTTGTTTTGGTTGGTATCATTGAAGAAATTGCGTCCTTGATCGTTGTAATGCGTCTGTGGCGAGTCACTAAAATCATTGAGGAGCTTAGTCTTGGCGCTCAAGAACAGGGCGAGGCCCTAGAGCGTGAGATTGAAGAATTAAAGAACGAGAATACCCTGTTAAAGAAGGAAATTTCACAGTTGAGACTGAAGGTGGACAATGGTGAGGTGGCCTCTTCCTCTTGAAGGCAACATGGGCCGTGCAATGATTATTGAATCAAGGCAACGAAAGGATATGTGAAATAAGCACATCCCGTTAAATGAAAGATGGCATTCGAGATTGACTAATAAATTCAACTGTAGCTTGCGGGTAGTGATTGATATTTGTTTTCGGTTCAATATTTATCTGTACAGATATAATATGTGGGCTATAGAGTGCATAAACCTTTCCGTGAATCAATACCATTATCATAAATTAGAATGAGAAGTGAGTAGATAATGATTTATATACACAGCTCTACAATTACTATCGTTACTAAAGGTGCAAGAACGCTTAATCCAGGATTGACAAGAGAAAAGAGATGGAGGAAAGAAGCGCATGGAACTAATCGCCGATCGCGCTCGTTTGAAAGGTGTCGACGTTCGAAGCAAATGAATCCTTTTGAGTAGTTCGTGTCCCTTTTCGCTCTATGTCGCCAGAATTTGTCATTCTCCTCCATTTGTAAGACATGGCACGGAATAATGGCCGTAATGTTGGGAGCGACGCGATGATAATCTGAGTTGCAAATTCAGACCAGGTGAGAAGATCTGGACCCAGTCAGTGCTGCCAACAGTTTAAAAATGACAATAATTATTTTGCTTACAAGTGGATAAGTCCACCGTAGACAGAGTGGTCAAAATAAGCCGGGTTACGCTGACCATGATTGTGAGAGTACCAAACAAAAACATGCAAATTAAACTCAGTTTCTCAGCCTGTGGTAAAGACTTCAACGTTGGGAGCATTCCGAATGGCAATGCAAAAACTAATATAAAACAAGCGTTAAGACAAATGAATGCAACCGGCTTGTGTGTGACTTACTTAATATCTCAGAGACTATACTCATGGACCAGCAGACGTACCAGTAATTTGGATCTCCTAAAATTAAACACTGATCCTTCCGTGCCCTGTAACATGTCATGTCAATCGATGAGTATTCTGCAAAACACATCTGCACGACTCACCAGAGTGCGGCTACATTGACACCGCACCAGAACGTATGAAGAAGTCCTGTTGCTAAGAATGCGCAGACGGTGTATAACGAAATGGCGAACAGACAGCATCGTAATCTTTCCTCGGATATGGGGAACAACTCATAGTAGTACATTAAAATACTAAACCTCGGGAAATAAAACCCCAAATCAAAAGTATATCCGACGATAAAAAAGTTCTACATCAGTAGGCCGTCAGCTTCTCACTAGACAATACTACAAACGATTGAAAGACCACTCACATGGACAAAATCAGGACTAGAAAACATCTCTTCATCGGTTGCATGTATGGAATAGAGCCAGGCATCCTCGGTAACTAGAGTAAAGAGACATAATAGACCTAGCAAAAGAAAAGCTTCTGAAACCCAAGAGATTGATCTCCTCGTCCAAATGCGAAACCCAATGCGAATAGCAACAACGATGAATGCAATCGCAAAAATAATCCATTCAGTTGCCTGGGGAGATTGATTAGGAAAATGTATCGAATAAATCTAGATCAGGAAATTATCCACATAAGCTGGCTTACTTGGTATGCTGGTATGCTGATCATGATTAAGAGTGATGGAGGGAAGGAGGTAAGAAGGGATATAAAGGCTGAAAGGATGTATGAATCAAGAGATTACAAGCCAAAATAGCTGCGGATGATGTCATAAGCAGCTGTGATGCCCGTAAATTAACATGTCTGGTTGACGAGTGTCGAGAATGAAATTTTTCTTTAATCCAAGTACAGACTACGATGGGAGTAGACTGTCTGATTATGAGCCGTAACTAAAATACTTCATCTAGAAAAGTTAAATTAGACTAGCTCGGGCTGTTAAAAGCTTGTCTGCTACCAACGCAAAACGGCTTGAATGTAAAACTTAAGTCTCGTTCTAGAACTACTTTGGTAAATTATTCCATTACTGTTTATTCCTTTCTAAAACTATGTTAGTGTGAGATATTCTGTTTCCATGTTTGGAAATGGCCCTTTAGATGTGAATAGAAAGACTGCTATCAAAAAGTTATGTGGAACCTTACGTATCCACAACACGACATCGCTTGCTTCAAGTAATGCAACAAAAGGAGGAGACCCAACCGAGTGAGTCATTGAATTGGCGCAATCACTAAAAGCAGCCCTAGAAACCTTAACGTGACTGACTTCGGTGGGAGGGAGTAAATGATGGAATGGAATGCAGCGGCTGACCAACTGTAACTGGCACTGGAAAAGGCGCCCCATTTCTGAATCCGATCAAATAACACCCATTTGTTTCACTTCTACGTGGGCCATTGTTATTGGACATTGCTTGGTGTCAACAGTGAAGAATTAAAGGAAAGAAGAACTGATGTGAATGCTATTTTCATGATGAAGCAGGTGTGAAATGGATTTGGTACTGAAATATGTTATTCGATTTTAGACTGGTAGCTATTCGTATTGTATGTTGAAAAACAAAATACTGCATATGGTCTCTATTTACAAATTCTTTGGCCCAAGTTGGTCCGTTGGCGCGACAGCAACTTGACCGCGATTGGCACGACGATCCGCATCCAAGGACATGGCAAACTTGGACTTTTCGCGGATGACCGGGCCCTTCCAATAGATTATGTAAATTGGTATCGTTACAGCAAGGGCGAGGCATCCCAGTATGGTGCTGGCGTATTCCAGGCGGTACTTGTCCCCGATGTTTGTGTACAGGGGTGCCGAATACATGGCAGCAACACCCGCCAAGAAGTCTCGGGCAAATCCGTTGCCACCGGTCGCAGAAGCCGAGTATGGTCCATCTGTAATAGAATATTAGCAAGATATTGCCACGGGTCTTTGAGGGTATACGTACAAGCTGCGATCATGTAGTCCACGGTGGACATATAAATGGCAAAATTGGAGATTGCGATCAAGCAGGAAAAGACCATTGGTGCAATCCAGTGCGACTCAGGTGGCCCAAGAGAGGTCCATGCGAAACCAAATAGGCCAATGGTTTCCAACGGGGCGAGGTACAGGAGCCACTTCAACCGATGTTCTGGGGCCAATGCATCGGGACCCTTTGATTTGACGATGTGATGATCACGAATAATCCACGGAATGTAGGATAGGTATGCGATGATATATCCTATGTTGATAGGAATAAACGCCCAAGCCTTCTCGAGTGTTCCAAACCCCCATTGTTCGAACACGGGGTTGAAACCCTCTTGGAAGGTAAAGATGAGGGCATCGGAGAAACCCGAAAGCAGAGAGCAAGATAGCACTATCGGCTCACGAATGAACATTTCAAAGGGCCGGATCCACGTAATGCCAACTTCGTGCATCGACAAACGAGGCTTCTTCACCTCGTTGGGGCCATATACGTTTGGGTCCTCTCTAGTCTTGCGTTTCCGCCTGGCCTCCCTGTCCATGATGATAGTTGCACGGCTCTCAGGCATGAAAAAGTGAATGGCCTGGACCGCAGCGCCGAAGATAAGCTGGATCCAAAAGTTCCAGTACCACGGGAGAAACTTTTGGATTGGGCCACCAATTACGGGCCCTATAGATGTACCGCCGACAGATGAAAGCACAACAAAAAGCACCGCCCATTGTTGCTCTTCCGGCTGGTACAAGTCGGCAACCATGCCTAGAGTTACACTGCCTCCGGCTGAGCTGAGACCCCCCTGTGCCGTCAAGTTAGAAATGAATGCATTTCACCTGAGTTTTGTGACTACATACCAGAGCTCTTGCGACAATGATACTTCCGAAATTTGGTGCTAAGGCAGCTAGTATCTGCCAGATATTGACGAGGAATAGAGAACACCTTCAAGTTGTCAAATTAGTATATGAAAACTTCACAAAGCTCTGCCCCATGCTTACTGAAGGATCTTCCATCGCCCAAACTCCTCACTCCACGGCGCCCACAGTTCGCAGCCAAAAGCATACAGCACTAGGAAAGCGCATTGGCCAGCGCGTACAGCCTGTTCACTCACTCCAAACTCTTCACTGATGGGCGTGACGGCGCTGGGAAAGACGCTGGTATTGAAGTTCATGGACATTTGAACGGCAAAGATGGATGATAGAAGCATCCATTTCTTCCAACCAGGCCACGAGTAACCAATGATATGTTCGCACTCATGTTCGGTGATTACTCTTTTCCCGTCGGGAGTATAATGTGATTGTGCGCTCTTTGGTATGGCTAGGCTTTCGTGACTGGCGCCGCCCTCTGACTCCTCGTCTTTTCCAGCTTGCTTCTCGAATAAGCCTTGTGAGTGAGACCCGGCAGACGTATTGAGGGCGTGGCTGTTTTTCTTCGGGTTTCCATGAGTGTCTGATATGCTTGGGCTGTTTCTGGTGCCGTTGGCGTCATTGCCGTTCAAAGACCCCATCTCTGGCGTAGGAACGCCATCGGAGTTACTCAGGCGTGTCATCGGAGTGAAGGGGGTCTGTAAGTTGGTCTTAAGGTAGATATTCTCTGTAAGAAACCAGTGGTTGAATTCTCGAGTGTCAAATGAGACTTATTTCTCTAAAGTGATATGGGCCTTTTTTAGTTGAATTTGATAATCCTAAATAGTCAACAGATTATCTTCAGTCATTTGGCTATCTAGCTGCTCCTGTTTATTGAAAATCGTTGGACAGACCCCCGGTATCTCTGTTGCGTCACTGCGGAGTTCTGAAGCCGCCGCAATGTGACGTAAAAGTTCTTTTGATACCGAAAAGTCCACATTACCAATCAAGGGCTTGGGCTGACAGTCGGTGTCTCGTGGCCATGGCATGCTGCGGAGTTGGGAGAGTTGCGGCACTTTTTACGATTGGCCCGTCTTCATGATCGTGATATTGGTTCTTTCATCGACAATCTTGTGAGTTTGACATCATAGATAAATTGTTAGTAGTAGAATAGCGGGTCAGATATTCGGCCATGACGAAGTGTGGACCCTCAACTCCACTAAGATCAGCATTGCCTGCATGCAGGGAGTTCGTGATGCCTCTTCGGTCTCGGTAGGGTCGGGAAATAAAGTGACGAAAAAAGGGACCTTTGAATGCGACGCGCAATAAAACCACCACCCTTTCCCGCGGTGGGTAGTTTGGTTGTTCATACCCCCCAAGGTTAGTGTGGAACTGTCCTTATCCTCCTGGTGCCGGAATTGTTCGAAAGCTTCGTCGATATCTGTTTGGTGTTGTGAGTTGAGTGGATAGTATACCAAGGCCGATTGTGTCTATGGGATAGAACAAAATCGCCAGCAGCATTTCTTCCGAGGTAGGTTTATATCCACATAGAGATAGAGCCTTCATGCAACTAGCCAAAACACACGCGCCATGTATTTCATGTTGCTACTGGTCCGCGGATTGCCTAATGTCGCGAGGAGAATCTCCTCATTCACGAAATCTTGCCCAGGATTAAGCCGTATCAAGAGTCATGGTAGGAGCAGAGCATATAGTGGGTATCCCTCAGGATAAATTGTAAAACCCTCAGACGTTTTGGCAAGGGTCAGTCTGTCTGTTTCGTAACGCCGTGCAACCCCGGTGTTTTGCGAAATGGCGCCCATAAAAGACTCTGCATGGCGTAAGAAGAATTCCGCGATAATAATTAGTTGCTCCAAAGATGTATATTATTTCCCAAACGGCTATGGGATGGATGAGGTAAATGTAGTCGGTAAAAGCGAATTGGCGATTGTTGGGTGGTGGGCGTGGGACCAGTTCGAGCAATCGTTTTGTCTCCAAAGACATTCCTCTTTTTCAATGTGACGAGGGAAATGCCTACTGTCAATCGCAACTAGAGGGGAAGCATTTGAAAGGATATGTGGATGACAAAGCTGAACGCTCTCATCGTGAAACCCCTCCACAACTGTAGCCGTAGGAGATGATTCGCCAACGTAAGGACTGTGCACTTCGCCGCGTGCATTTCCTCCAAGGCGGCCCTTCATGAATGCTCCATATATCTGTTCCCATGATTCTTGCCCGAAGTAATGATTGCTGAATTGCTCCGAAATGCAATTCGACAATAGATTTACCGGCATGGTGCTAGGCAAGGGCAATTCCACATCGATAGCTGGCGCCAGATTAGATTGATTGGAGTTGTGTTTTAAAAATGGTATGGTAGAAGGGAGTCTAGAGCTCTGCAATGGGGTCGCTTGTTGTGATATCGAGGCCTTGGCGGGCCTTTTCAGTTTTCGAGTGTATTTTCCGCGGGCTGTTGGTATGAATCGGCAATCCGTAAGACCTCGTCGGGAACAGCCAGAACATGGAATTCCACACTTTTGTGCATCACACTTGGATTTTAAGCTGCGGCAGTTGGTGCAGGCAGCCCCGGCGCGCAAACGGACGGATGGTGTCATGTTTCAGGTAGTTACTGATATTAAAAAAGTTCCATCGGGTGCAAAGGTCTTGGTTGAGGGGCGGCATGCAAACTAATTCTATAAATGAGCAGAGTGCATTGAAAGAGGCACAGTAGCGGAGTCAATTTTTTAATGGAACTAAATGGATCGGCATTTATTCAAGGGTCACCCCTATGTATAAAGCGTATTGGTATGTCAAGTGTAATAAAGCGTTCCGCGGATTCCGGGAGCCGCTCTTACGTCTCCGTGTTTCTAATTACAACCTGACCTAACTTGTAACGATCGATAAAACATATAGTAAGTAGCTAAACCTTCTCATTTTAAATAAATAATATAGCTCGTGCATTTCCTAGACTTATAAACAATGTGATTCAATAAACGTCGATGTTACTTGCATTGCTTTATGTCATTAAATGTTTATCGTGTACAATGCAAAGACATCAGATTCAGAATATTCCAGTAATGTCAATTCATTCAAATAAAGGTGATATCGTCACGGCAAGGCACACTGTGATGCTCTTAACATACGATTTAGGGCTGTCCTGAAGAATATGGCGAAGAAGGATATACCCGAGAATTTCCACGGCCGCGTCCGCAAGATTTGGCTAGTTTAGGTTTTGGATCAGGATATATAATGTGGCACAGACATCCTAGGGTATTGTCTGCGCCGTATTCGGATTGGGCCTTGAGTACAGGCAAATCTAAATTGTATCTATTTCCATTTGGAGTGGAGATAATCCCTCACAGGGGGTGGCCACATTCTTGACTTCAATAACCTTGGAGAGACGGTGTATAGTGCCGTATAGGTGATTACACATGGTTGGAAAGGTTGCCCGGGCATGTAAGGGGAAGGATTTACGCGTGACGCTTGCTGCTTTGGAGCATCTTGGGTCTTGCTTCAACATCTGGCGGGAGTGTGGTTACTGTAAATAAATTCCCCAGTCACATATTAGTAACAAAGGAAGAGTAACGTGGCATGGACAGTGAAGATGTACAGTCAGACAAAGAATGAAGCGCCGTTGTTCCGCGGAGAAATTTCTTGCGCTGTTGTGTAACCATTTACGCGAACTAACCTATTCTGGTATACGGGCAGAATAACACTCCTCCAACAATGCAACAGTTTTAGAGGTGCGATCCCCTGGTCCAATACCTTTTCAAGTCATCCTAATTTCATAATGACACTAGCGAATTCAGCAGGTTGTAACGTGCATAAGCCAACTCCAAGGCCCTCGGGCACCTTTCCGTGTTGGTTTGGAGATATGATCAGCCGTGGACAAGTCCTATAATTAATAATTCCGCATTCCCTAGCTGTTCCATGATATTGGCGTTTATCCTGGCATTAAATGGGGAAAATCATCATTATGCGCTGTTCTGTTGTTGGAACGCCAGGGCAACGTCGGGGCGCGCGGATTCCGGTGACCCAAAAGTGGTCGAGTTTTAAGTTGGGTTCATTTGTGATTTTATTGTCTGACCCACGGATATGGATTTGCAAATGCAACATGAACACGGCCGGGCTTCAATTTAACTTCTCCATCACCATTACGTGGCCAGGATGGTGTCAGGTGGAACCAACCCAATTCATCATAGCTAACATCCTTATGCCGATCTAGTGTCATGGCCAAATACCATCAACATGGCATTCGGATCTATGAACCTCGAAACAGTATTGTTTTCAATTATTATCACTAAAGATGGATTTTCTTGAATTTAGGCAACAAAAAATATTATTGTCTGATACTATCTGACTGGGATCTCAAACTTTCTCCGTAGAGGCGGTCTCGGACTCTACATGGGCAGCGCCGACTCGTCTCTCGCGCAGGCGGCCGGTTATATCGTGAGCAGCGTCCCATTCACCAACGTCTTGCACAGGGACCTTTGTGATGCGATGACTCTGCGCGCCATCATCGAGACTGACAAGTTCCTGGCGAAGCTTATAACCTCTCCACTTGGGCAGGAGGTAGGCCCAGATCCAATAGTAAATACCGCACAAAATAAGACTGCAAAGAATGTTAATCGCGGTAATTTAGTGATGGGGGGGTTGTGGATTATGCTTACATGCCGATTCCAGTCACGATGTACGTTCCGTACCAAAAGCTCACATCACCAGCGTACATGCCGCCCGCCGGTGGGTACCACGGCATGACGAGCAGGTAAAGCTGGATGAGGATGTTGAAAATGACAACGGAATGGTATGCTTTGAACTCGGGCTCGGGAAGGTTGGCTCGCTTGCGACGCCATCTCACGACATAGAGACCAAGCGCCATGGCCAGGTTGAATGCGGCAGTGGGGAAGACTCCCAGATCGCTCACTATTTCGTAGTTAGTACTTGTCATGGCAGTCCAAAACTTTCTCCCTGTCCTGTGCTGATGACTTACCAAAGTTAAAGGCATCGCCAGTGGGGACAGCAAGAATCATCAGGGCTGTCAGAAACCACACGACAAAGTAAGGGCCCACGGGAGTTCCAAAAGGCTTCACTGAAACCCAGAAGCTGGTGAAGGGAAGCACACCCTGCCTATTGTATTTCTTTAGATTGGAGATCAACTTGTATGTGAAAGCGTGTGTATCATACCTTCCGCACTCTCGAATTCGGCGGGAAATTCCAATAATCACAGCCATGATGTTTCCAAAGGCACTCAGTGCGATCAGAAAGTTGAGGCCTCGGACAGTGCCACTGTTTCCGAAGACCTTGCTGAAAAACAAACTTGCCGCAGTAAGGCCAGAACTCTCCAGCTCTTCCTTGGGTACTAAGTGCCAAGCATTTGTTAGTATCATCTTAATTGGGAATCGTAGTCACTGATTATGCTTACCAGCGGCCAGCCAAGCGACGTTTGCAAACATATACAGAAGGTAGACAATGGTAAGGGCGGTAGTGGCATAAATCTTAAGCGATCTCACAGGATTCTATTCTGCTGTTATTATCGCGTTGGTTCCCGTCAAATTGGATGAAAGTCATACCTTAACTTCGTTTGCAAGGTTGAACGCATTGTTGTATCCTCCATAAGAGAAAATGATGCGGTACAAAGCGTTCGTGAGGCCATATGCACCAGCCGCGCCGGTACCTTCGAAGGCATTGTGAAAGTTGGCCTTGGGATTTTCTACTGAAGTGTGGCCACCCAATACTACAAATCCGGTGATGATGATGAAAATAATCGTGCTAATTTTCACAAGGCCAACAGCGTTAGAAAACCAGTAAGCGTATTTGGTGTTGAAGACCAGGCCTGATTTATGCCGTCAGTACCGTCAGCCGCACAAAATAGGGCACTACGGGCTCTTACACAATGTTGCGATGGTATACCCAGCCAGGGCCACGCCTTTGACTTCCCAATTAGTGCCTTCGTGGCCGGATATGGCGAACAAATACTTTGCCAAGACTAGGCGCCAAGAGTTAGTGGGAAGCTAATGAATACAAAACCAACGACACTCACCAACAGCGTTACTGCTTCCGAATGAGAGAAGAACGTTTTGAACGGCAAATGTTGTCGGGAAAAACCACAGAGGGCGGGGGTATGCCTGCTCGAGGAAAACAACTTCGGAGCCGGATCGACTGGGGAAGTATGCGGTGAATTCAAGATAGATGGAACCCGATGCGAGACACAGCTACACAAATTAATTAGTACGACAATTGATCTTGGCTTTCTTTGTTCGCGGCTTTGCATACTAGATAACCAAGAGTCCAGTAAATAAAAGCCAGTCCCACCGAGCCAGTTCCAGATAGGATAGCAGATGCTGGGAGAAGTCAGAGGGTGATGCATGATAACGGAGCATATTCAGCCACTACTTACGGGTAGAGTAAATTCCGGTGCCGATCATCATGGTCACATTGAGCAGGACTATCGTGACTGGCCCAACGGAGTAGCCCAATGGCGATTCATGCTCCACGGGTGCTCCAGTTGCTTCTTGGTAGGTCGTCTGAGCATTGTTACCGCCCTTCTCGCCAATGTATTTCAAGCTTCCATCAGAAAAGTTTCCAGGGTCGGAATCCGTCGCGACAACCGCAGCCTCGCGGGTACCGGAGGACTTTTCCCAGTACACCATCGTGTTGTGATGCGCGAATAGCCAGACAGCAATTGACCGCACAATAACTCAAGCGAAGAAAAGCCAAGAGCTTAGGAACTGATCTCCCGACAAGTGGTGTCCCAGACCGAAAATATTAAATGCTTTTAAGGTTGGCCTTATCATCGGCCATTTCTATCAAACAAGTGAGACGGGCCTGACTTCAATCGCCCCCTTGTATTGGATCAGCCAACTCGCAACGCCATATTGATTTCGGCATCGGATAGCCGAATGGCACAACATGCGGGATGCGGGATGTGGGATGTGGGATACGGGGATGAGGGGCCAATGGTAGACGGGGATGGCAGCAATGGACTAACAATTCCCAAACATAATTCAGCATAGCCAAAGTGGGAGTGACACCCGAAAGGTTCTATTGGCGTCGGCGAACCATAATTACGTAGTCCATCTATCGGTAGTTCCGACGACGATACACCCGGGTTCAGCAAGGCGTCTTGTTTCTGATAGCATTGTTCTATCGCATCCCACTCTTATTCTCCTAGTCTTTCCTGGTTTGGCCTTCAGCTTTTAGGGCAGGTTCAGATCCATCCTTGACAGGAAGCAAGGCTCCATCCAATCGCCCTGGTTCACGATGTCTGGCTATTGCAGCAAATACGAAAATGCAGACTTCGAGAGCCACAGAACTCCACTCAAGTGGACCTATTTGCAATGAAATATTGATTGTAGATAGCCTTCGTAGATTAGGAAAGAAAAAAGAGTTGTCCCTGTTGGAGCTCCAAAATCTGACTCGGCAGCCTCGGCCGCAAGAAGATTTTGTGTTCTGGACCGATTGCTGCGTGTACCCGCGGGATCAACATGCCGAACCTGGTGATGTCGTGATCGCCCCCTTACCTGTCCACATCTTCATTGGGTTCAAGCTTGCCGGTTTTTCTGTGGTTGCTGCAGAGGTGTCATCCCCTACTGCAATGACGCAATGTTCGCCGCGCGGAGAGTCCCACTCACAACTTAGGTCGCTTCCTGCAATGGCACGAACGTGTCAATTGATGTCGGTTCACTGATGCGCTTTGATTCGGGGCGATTAATCTTTTGGATCGATTCCTGTTATGCTTGTTGTCGGACCGAATGTTGTCGCCACAGTTCCCTTCATGTCGTACTCCACAAGATTCGAATGGGAATCCACATCTTGCAACGCGGTTTCCAAACCACTTTTTGGTCTCTGAACAATCCTGATTGGCTATCCAACAAAAATTTGCAAAAACAGTCGCTAATATTATATTCTCGAATCTTGATTTCATCCATCTCCAAAAGCCAGCCTACATGCTTGGTCAAGAGAGAGCGAGATGATGGCCCACCGTTCGAACCGTTTGTTGCAAGGTTGAGCCCACCGGGGATAGCGGATTCAATGTCCGGATGGAATAGCGTCATTGCATGGATCGATTCGTATCCACTCTCCCACTTCCAAAGACCCATTTTCTTACGTTTCTTAACACATCCGTGGAGCATCGCGCTCGTCACGTATCACAAATAAATCCATTTACCCACACGGGAAAGTGCCAGCCAGATGAAGGAGATTTGCAAACAAGATCAGTGACCATTCTAATTTTTAAGCTAAAAGCCTCCCCAATTTTCTTTTTCCATTTTTTCCCATTTTTCTGCCCCTTGCATTGCATGTTTTCACGGCAGCTCAAAACCACTAACCAGGTAGATGGTACTACGAATACATCATTATCAAGCACGACCACGAGATTGTGGAATAATTTTAAGCTGGGTTCAGTCTTGATCCTTTTAGCGTACTTTTCGCATCTCAGTCGCTCGCAAAAGTCATCACCTTTGGGGTGGGAATACGATTGATCGCACTTCATGCTTCCAATCTATACAAAAATCGTCCTTTAATACCATCACAGGTCAGATGGCTTTTTCGTTCTTCAGTGACATTGCATCAGACCTCTGTATTAGCACACTTGGTTAGCAGCAGGGAGACTACGCCATCGAATACCGCACCAAATCTTGTTCAAAGTCGACTTTAAATAAGTGCAGAATATTTTATTCATAAGCTCGTAGCATGCATAACATGGGAAGTACCTTGAACCCACGAGTTGCGCTCTTAAACTGCAAGATTTACGGTACCCCGAATCGTATTCCTTCTTCTATTACTGCCATTACGACATCCCGACTGCTTTGTCGACTCCATGTGCATTGGAAATTAAGTAAATCGACTTGAGCTGCAGGCCTTGACAAAGTAACCAGTGGTGTCCTCAAGATTCTGGCCACTTGGGGTTGTAACTTGGACATGGCTTCGACCAACACCGCCGCCATTAGACCACAACCAAGTGAGAGGAATTGCATCTCCTTTCTCTAATTTCACCGATTTAGAGCCACCGTTGGACCCTTCCTCAAGTCGGACAGCCTTGTAGGCGGCAGAATCGTCAGTCCAGTCATATGCGCTGTCTCCAAGCCAAAGATAGCCATAGTTGTCAATATAATCTTTGGAAGTGGTAAAGGTGTATGTGCCTGTCTCCTTCGCGATGAAGAAGCCGTTCAAGAGGAGCGCGGCATATCCGGCGGCAAAGCGCTGACCATCCGAAAGAGTCAGGGTTTCGCCCCCATTGGGCCAGCTGGGAGTGGAGAAGCTCAGACTCTTGATTGTTCCGCTGAAACTAGCCGTCTTGCTCTTGAAGTACGCAGCATTAAACCCGCTGCTCTTGACCGCACCAAATGTGTGATCATACTTGCGGTAGGCGATGCCATTCGATGCAACCACTGTAGCCTGGACATTGATAGTGTTCTTGATCGTAGAGGTGACCCAGGTGGTAGCAGTGTTATACTCGGTTGAGGTTTCAGTGCTTGTGGTGGTGCTGTAGAATAATTATTAGTGAATTTTGATTCGCTGCATCCTCGAAGCTCTCACTTACATGTCCACAGTAGGGCTGAGCGTCTTGGTCGACGTCACGGTCACAGTCTCAGGATCAAGGGTCTTGAGCTTCGTGATAGTGGTGGTGGGGGTAGGGATGGACAAGCACGAGCAGGCAGAAGACACTTGAGCCTTGACCCAGTTTGTCGGGAGAATGGCTGAAACGGCCTTGAGGTCGCGCTGGTGGAGGTCGCGCTCCTCCACCTCAGAAACTGCAGTCTTGGCGGCGAAGGCGCTGTCCAAGCAAGTGAGAGTGGCAATTGAGACAGTTGATGTGGTCTCCTTGATTTCCCACTGCGAAAATATTAGCAGGGTTCCGCCAATGGATTCTATTCTTTACGTACATCAGTCGAGGTCTCCCAAACGTTCTCAAGAACGGTAGTTTGTGTAACCACAGTCGCAATATTTGTCACTGGTTCCTCAGTCACGGTGACGGACGCAGTATCGGTCACAGGTGTAGGCGTTACATTGACTGTTGTGGTACTAGATATCAAAGATTAGTTTTTGACTTGACTAGGCTTCTGCAAACTGGTGGTTAATTACCTTGTCTGTGTCGCAATGGACAGGTAGCTTGAGCAATATGTTGTTGCAGCAGCATTTCCCTTCAATTCGCCAATTATGAGAGAGTTGATGTTGCAAAACAAGCTGCTTGGGAGCAGGGCGGCCGAAGCCACCACGGGCAGGAGAACTACAGGTGCAAATTGCGACCGCATCTTGACTGCAGCTTAGAGGAATTGAGAATAAATCCGTCAACCGAAGAGAATGTAGCCCGATGACAAACAAGGGATACGACGCGGTCGACGCAAAGTATTTATGCAATTCTTCTGTTGTTTTCTCAATTACTCAGAGAAAATGCCAAGAAACGCATTCAATAGTTTCCGAGCTGCATCGTTGCGCCAGCTGAAAACTCCAAGCCGCGAGGTCCACATTCATTTCCTGGCCCGTAAGCGATCTGAGCTTCGACGAGATGTCGGTTGGGACACAGACTATTGATCTCACTGCCCCAGGCTGGATAGTGAGCCTATTAGAAACAGAAAAGCAAAATAAATGGAGATCCTGAACAATCATGTGCTCTGGCTATGGAAGAATGTCTGCATCGGTCATAGCTTTGCCGGGTAGGGCTGGAATTAGTCCTGTCGGTGAGCGCAGTGTGGGAATGAAAGACGGGCCAATAATCACTCTATTCCCTTCTCAAGTATTCAGCTGTGCTCAAGATCTCGGACAGAAGCATGCATACACATAACCTTCCGACAAGCGATGCAACCAGCAAAGCCACCAGTGGGTAGGATTCTGGTCGCCGATGCTGCCAAGGTGGAGTTCGACAAATCAGGTTGTGGATGGTGGAGGCTAGTGGCAAAACTATTGGGCTTTTTAGTCCTGTGGCTAAAGCACTATTGCCAGTAGTTTCGTGAGCCTAAAGCGGTCCGACGGCGGAGTCTTTCAAGGCTTAGGGCATGTGCCGTAATGAGATTAGTTGTACGCAGGAAAATGAAGAAACCCCAGCCAGGCATATGCATCGGGAACTCCAGAAAAATGCTTGGCAGAAAGCCGGCTCCTGGAGGCCCATTGAAAGACGGCATCTCTCGGCGGCGTCGGTAAATACTCCGACGGGACGCTCCCCCGCACTACTAACAGTTCAACATAAATTAGAGACCGTCCGCTGCAGCATAACCAGATATTGATGCAGCTAAAATAAAACAACAATGCTATTGCTATCTGTGTGGTGAATCTCAACTTCGTTTCAACAAGAATGGGCATTTGAATATGCAGCTACTTTTATTTTTCAATACTACACTTTTAACTCTCTCCTCACAATTGCCAAACTCTCCCTTTTCTGTCCTTAAGCACTGGAGGTGGGAGAGCCTTCCACTTACTGTACGGCTCACCCTGCTCTCGGACGTACTCATAGTCCCCCCATACCTTGACCACGTCACAAACCCACTTTGCTTGTTGACTACAGCATTCCGTGCCCAAAAACCATAAACACTCCCTCCAATCTCTTATGCTAGACATTTCGATCTCGTGTCTCCAATACTCGTCGAGGCTCCACAGAATAACCTCGAAAATCCTGTAATCATATTGATAGCCGATTCTCTGGATCCGTCCACAGTGTGCCACGACGTCAACCACGGACGGATATTCTGGATTGTCAGACCAAGACACGTTTACCCATTCTGAAGGACCTGTTGTGAATGTTAGCATTTTCTCGCGCCAAATGAACCTAAAACCTACACTCTGTAAATGCAAACCCTTCCAGGAATTCCGGAGGTTCATCCGGCAGAAGCTGTGGCCTTTCATCGAGACTGAGCTGATCCAATTTTAATTCCAATGTGGAATCCATTTCTCTTTCAGAATAGGCTTGTTTATCAACAGGGCGACTTTCTTGAGGAGGGATAAAGAAGGAAAGAAAGAGGGTTTGATTATCAATAGTTGCTCAACGTATTGTTTTGTCTGACTCTATCTTCTTTTTCCCTTGCCTATCTTGCATCAAAGTTCAAATAACTTGTATTCAGGGGACGCTTGGTTTTGTTCTCAAGCACTGAAACGATCTAACGAACAATCCATGTACACAACTTGTGACTGCACAGTTTCAGGTCGCCTTGTAGCCAAAACAATCCAAATCATGCGTCTTATTTTGGTGTTCCAGTGATCATCTGAGTGTGGAACATAGTAGTGTTCGCCATGGCACCTCCTGGGAATTACAAAGTCCCGTAAAGGATATGAAATCAAGAACAGTAACAGTATTTGGGGACATTTACTTATGAAGTAACTGAAAAAGAAGAAAGAAAAAGATCAGCGATGCGTAAAACCCCCATTCCTCCTCTACACACTGGGCACGCAGGCAGTTCCCATACATTTGTGTCACCCTGAATCAATTCTAGCACTATCTCCCCTTGTTGGGATTTTAAAATGTTTCCCTGTGTCAATATTTATGTCCTTTTAATTATTTGTTCAAAATAGAGATCTCCCTTCTCTTCAGAGTCGAGCACACTAAACACTCTTCAATCTTATCCCATCTTAGATCAATAATCAAAAACATGAAATATCTCCCTTGGTGTCTAATTCTGTCATTCTACCGTTTATCCAACACGCAGAAATCTAGGATTGATTATTCCACCACGATTGCCTTCCCCTTGCCCCACTCCTCAATCCTTTCCTTGATTTCACCCAACTGCTCTTCGGAAGCGTCACCCAGGTTATGAACAAACTCAAACAATGAGCTTAGAGACGAAAGCTGGTACTCATAATATTCGCTCTTCAGCACCATATCATCAGTCTTGAACACCATACTCAGTTCGCTCCAAGCTTGATTGCCAGTTAATTTTGGCTGGCTGTTTTCTTGGACGAATTTGATGTATTCCACAATCTCACCAACGACGTCTTTTGACTTGGACATGTTGGGAAAACGGTTAAAGGCTTTTTGGAATAGAGACGGTTTCTCTAAGGATAAAAATATCGTTTGGTGGTTGGTAAGTCTTCGTGATGCAACAAGTGATTTGAGGGGCTTGTCAGTCTGAGATGCAGATTACATGTTTTTATAATCGTAAATTCACATTTATTGTATTCTATGATTTTTCTTGTTCCTATGTTCAGCCTAGGCTTTGTTTCGTATTTGTGTGGTGGATTTCTTTGTTCCCAGATGGCTAATGTTCAACTACTCTTTCATCGCAAGGTACAATCTCATCCCGTTTCTTTCAATTATCGTTGCATCAAAATACCCGAGCCTAACCCGTCAAGATTAATCGATGTAGATTGGCTAATGAGCGTCACTTGTTTCGGTATCAAAGGCGGCTTCATTACATCCAGGTTCACACAATGGCCAGGCCCATTTTTGTAAATATTTCAAACACACGCCATAATGGTATTCCGCCGTGCCCATGACTAAATCTTTAAAACATTATAATCCAGTTTCCCAAAGGAATATATCAAATCGCTGAGCAGTACGTGGTGGAAGATCTCCCATCAACTTCAGGACTAAAGCATCACACGAAACGTCTCGGGGCCGATCAATCTCGGACGATAAGCCACACAAGGCCTGCGGTTCTGTGGACCCACATCCCTTGGTAGAAACAAACACGACGTAGAGATAAAGAAAACGTGAATGTCTGTGTTTCTCTTTCATCGCACTGCGGATGTGTCTTCGGCAGCTGTGTACCTAAACAAATACAAACGACGCCAGATTGCTTTCAGCCTTGGTATGTGGCTCATTTCTTGTTGGTGGTGCCATTGCCTCCATCCCACTAAACAAGGCGGCAGCGAGGGTAATCTAAAACCTTGCATGCAAAGAGGAAAAAAGACAAGCAAAAACCCCTCAGTTGGGGACATACAAGGCAGGTGCGTCGACAGATGAATCTCCTGCATAACTGCCTTCCTCTCTAATGAGAACTCAATGCGCGAAAAAGTTTCCACTAAGCATATTCCACGTGGCAGCGATGATCTCACAGCTCAAAACACCACACCAGTTGGAGCTGGCGACAAGAGGTTGCATCCAGATGTGTTTTTAGTCAGAAGTCAAAGTCAGCCAATAAAGTAGACAAGAACCATGAAACATCGATGGGTTGACTGAAACAAATTGCATAAGGAAGGAGCCGAGGTGGCAGTGCCAAGGGTACACAGGTAAAATCTCAGCTGCTCGCCCAGCCAGTCAGGGACTAGTTTACCGACGTGTACAAGGTGTTCAGGGATAATGTCACAGGTTGGGTGGCATTCGCATGCATGCGCTGCAATCCAATCCTTCACATAACGAGCCCAAGCAGGTGTCAGCTTTGGGACTCAAGCTCTGCCAGTGTTGATAACAGTAATGGAATTGATGTACTAATAAGTGGTATCATATGTGATTGCCGCTAAACAACGCCTCCGACACCCATGTTCACTTCCCCAGCACTCCATGTTCGCCAAACAGTCACCGATTAAATTCAGACTCCTTTCCGAAAGGGGACCTGAGCTTGCCGAAGAAGCCAAAGGATGGCCCCCGCGTGAGCAAAGACAGTTGCCCCATCAAAGAAAAACAAGGGTAAAATCCAATGTCAAAATTGCACAAAGAAGCGAAAACTCAAGCATTAAGAAGGATTCGTATAAGATGTGACAGTTGTGGAATGTCATTGTTGGGATACGAATGGTCGTGTTGCCCGCTGATCTGATGTCGCATAGCCACGATGCGGAGTGTCGAAGAAACAGACCATCCCAGCCCTAGTCGGCTATGATGTAATTGGGCCCCTCCGAAGCTGTAGCAGGGTCTCCCTGTTCCAGCAACACCGGGGCTCCTTTTCCGCACGGATGCTGGCCATCTCAGCAGGCCCCGCAGTTGCAGTCGCAGGAACCGCAGTCGAGGTCACCACAATCGCAGCCTCCACATGAATCACAGCAGTCCCATGAACCGCAGCCCCAGCAGGAGGTTTGTAGAGTGAGCCAGAAGTGAGTGCAGCATGTTTGGAACCAGTACTGGTCTTCTAAGTCGTCTTCGTCGCCGAAATAACTCATGGTGGGCAGAGGCTTGTTGCAAGGAGGGGAGGAGGAGATCCGAGGAGGTTTGCAGTTGCCGAGGAGTGTGTTTGACTTGAGCGTAATGGATAGCTGACGTCGCTCAACCTCATGAAGGAGATATAATAAGAAAAATGCTGATGTTTAGTCTCATGTCAAATGCGAGTGGAAGGCTCGTGATATATACAGCAGGGCGTCATGCTCATTCTGACCGCCTCAAGGTCAAGCCCTGTCAGATCCCAACATCGCGCTTGTTCAGCCTCCCAGGCCAATATTGACGGCGTTTCAGAAAAGGGTACCAACAAGATCGCATATCAATGGATTTCTGCTGTGCCCCAGCAAGAAACGGCGCGTGCCTCACTGATCTTTCGGCGCGCGGCGGTGTACTCGACCTCGCCGACCAGTGGCCGTACCTTGGCCAACGGCTTCAGCGTGGCGCCGGGCACCCTTGTGCCTCTCTGCGGCCTTTTCCGAAAGTCCAGTGTGATCGAAAAATGTCAGAAATTACACCCAACAACTGGCACGATCCACTTACTTAGCCTCGTGCTCAGCCTCCTCCTTTCGGGGCCGTCAGCACACTAGCCGATTATGGGACGAACTGATTACTGCACGGCGATTTCTACAAGGGGGAAGAAACCCTTTCGTTCAGGGCTTCCAATGAAAAAAACTATGATGGAAATCTCGTATTATTTATCGCAAATGGCCCTCTGCTGCAGTTATGTAGTTTAACTAATTTCTTCTAAACGAAGCCGCTGCGCGACTCGAATCATTTCTCTGGTGGGCTGACAGCGCGCAACACACAGCCGCAACCAACACCTGGTAAATGAAACACGAAGGTCCAGAATTTTTTTTTCTTTCCCTTCCCAACATGAGGCGGAGCACTTTCGATCATTTCCCCTCCCGGCCAACTGGAGATGCTGGATCCCAGGCTCGCAACCGTGGCGCCGGCGTCTGATGGAGTGAGGCTTGGTGGCTTTTTAAGCCTAAAAAAAGCTACAGAGCACCCGACAGTTTGGGTGTCAGAAGCGCTAGCCCACTGTCAATTGGCTGTGATGATGTCAAAGCGGTTCACAAAAGTGGCTGGGAACAATTAGGCGACTGTGGGCCCCCGCTGATGTCGTTGGTCAAGTGATGCGGCGAAAGTGTTGCAAAAAATCTAATAAATGCTAAATTCTATTCATTGGACTACTACATAGAGAGTCCATTCCAGGCCCGAGTCCTTATGGACGAGTCTGGCGCTACTAGTACACAGCTGAAAGGCGACCAACCTCCATAGCCACCCACAGTCCTCACAAAAAGTCATACCCCACACCACCATTCGTTTAGCAGCCAACCTGGATAGCGTTGGCGAAAAGCATGTAGGTATCGGCGTGGTTGATGTTCTGCTCCGCCGACAGGCTCTGGACCGTCTCATACCCATAGCCGCTGTAGTCGTCGGTGCCCTTGACCTGCGTGAGATGGCTCATCTCGTGGATGGCGATGCCGGCCTGGTCTCCAGCGTGGCACTCGCTGATGACGGCGGGGGTAGACCAGTAAGGCTCGCAGTAAACGGTGACGCCGACGTTGACCTCGGCGTAGGCAGTGGCGCCAGACTCTCCGCAGTAGTTGTCAATGTCAGAGCAGGAGAAGCCCGTCGAGCCCGAGTCGGTGGTGCCGCACTCGGTGGCAATCTTCTTGTACACGTCGGCGACGGTAGCGCGGGTCTGCTGGCTCGAAGACTTGAAGTACTCCTCCATCTTGGCGGCGGTGCCGTTCATGGCAGCCTCGTATGCGCCCTGGGCTCGAGCGGCGCAGTTGGACAGCGCAGTGTGGGCGGCGGTCAGCTGCGAGCCGCTGCATCCCGATACCTTGGCTCTCTTCATGGAGCGCTTGGAGTGGTAGCTGGAGTAGACCTCCGAGGCCTTTTCGCCGTCGATCATGCCAGTGACGTGGTTGGAGTGATAAGGAATGACACCTTCAATCCTCTTGGAATCAGCCCTGGCGTAGTGGATACCTCCATAGGCCCGGACGTTGTAGCTGCCGCCCTTTGAAAGGTCGTGGAACTCTGCAATATCGAAATCCCTCTCGACGGCAGTTCCAGCAGGGACTCGAACGAAGGCCTTCTTGGGCACGTTGGCCAAGTCAACGGCAACACGGATTCCCTGGAAAGGTACAAGGCCACCTAGATTTATTTAGTCAGTCAAGGTCCTTTTCTATGATATTCAATAGGAAGTCATCTCCTAGCTTACCTCGAGAAAACACTTGGACCTTTTCAACATTGGCATCATCGAGGATGCTGCCAGTCTTGAGGAGGTCAAGATCGACGTTTCCAACGTTGCGGACAACGGCTCTCATCTTGGAGTTTCCGACTCTTTCAAGTCGAACATCCAGCCTGTTCGCATTCCATGAGTCGAAGATGGGCGAGGCAGCCGCCATAGAGGCCGCAGCGAGAAGGCTGAAGAACTTCATGTTGAAATCTGTGGTTGAAGCGAAAGAAGAAGAAAAAGTCGTAAAAGGGGGAGCCTGCTCGGGTTTAGGAAGGTAAAGAGTGTCAGAGAGCCTGCTCAACGACTGATGAAGTAAAAGGTTGGAATGTAGAAAGAATGAGGTTGGTGATGAGAGATGTATTCTGCGGAACCATCATCAACTTATATTTTGAAGAGACAACTGTTGCTGAATCCCGCCATCCCTGCTGAAGGTGGCATCTCGTGGGTCGTGTTGCCACCCCGTACATCAGGTATTGTCTTCAAACTGCCATTGCAAGTCTTGGCAATATCCTGGCCTGAAACTTCTGAACACTAAGTTGTAGTAGTTTGCGCGCCTTCTCCGAATGCATGGGCTGTTTGGAAAGGCTCCATCCGGCTGGGTCAACCGAGGACCCTTGTTGGGGGTCAGGCGAAACGGTGTACTCGTAATCGAGTCTGCCACCAGCGAGCAGAGTTGCGATTAACTCTAGTTAATCTGTTTTAAATAAGTGCCTGCCAAGCTTAACTGCGGTATAGCATGCGGGTTGGGTTAATCTATTGCAAAGCTCGAACAGTGCCAGGCCGGTGACGTGTGTGTTCTAGAAATCCCCCAACATGCATGGGAATGCGCTAAAAGACGGCCTCGAACTCTAATTCCCAAAAGTCAGAACGCCCGGTGCGACTTTCCGCTCCATTGATCGCAGCTTGGCCTCTCTCGCCTGTGTCGCGCTCGGACTGTCGGTGACGACGAGGGGAGCGACCGGGGGTTGAAACAATCTGTGTGCCATAGACGACCACAAAAAACAAGCTAGAACCCGGAGTTAATTTGTTGTGGGACGGGTCGATGCTATCGATGAAACAATGCAACACTGCGGTATTTTCCCTTTCTCGTTCGGATGGCTGTCCCATTGCTGGATTAATTGGATTCGAGTCTTCAGAGGTGGAGAAGCGCCTGCGCTGGATCAGATCCTAGCCGCTCACCTCCGCTCTCTTGTCCAATGTCGTGGACTTGGGGAATTATACGACGAAACAATGCAAGGGAGCCATCGTTCGTTCGTTCGGTCGGCATTCCGAAAGGTCCGCAACGGCGGCTGCGACGTTCCCTTCGGAAGCAGCATCCTCCCAATAAGCTCAAATAAGGTGATGCTTGCACCATGGCTCGACAGATTAAGCTTACAACTTTTATTTCCGGTACCTTGCATTTCACCAACCCCTAAGTGGGAACCTCTGTATTTGTGCCGACCAGTCATGCTTGGCATGCATGTTATTCATCCATCATGTGAGATGGAGCAAAACCGTAGCGTCGATCAAGATGATTGCATGTTTCTTGGCGCCGCGCCCATTTGGCTGCGAGTCTTTCTTGGCACATTGGACGGCAATTTATCCCATCGCTATGCAATCTATGAAGAATTTTAATCAATTTTGTTCATTGGCACTTGATCGCGTTCCCTTGAGCCCGAGCATCGGGCGATTTCGTCCTCGTCCAGGGCTGGCCAATACTTCCCCGCCACTATGCCGGCCCGACAGGGACCGGGGAATTTTCCAATCTGAATGAAACAAACAGGGCTTCCAGCAATACGAGAGCAGGGTTGTATCCCTTACGCAAATACAGTTGCCCGAAAAGATGTTTTGGGGGACTTTGCCAAAAGATCCAAAGTCGAAACGACAACAAAATTTGATACAGTAGCGGTATCATCTCCATATCCTAGTTAACCATCGTTGGCGATCATCGTGAACAGAGAGCATTTTCTGACCGTGTTTAAATGAGTTAGGGGTGGCGAGATCGACATTTCATCTTAGGTTGAGAAAAGAAATTTACAACGTCAAGTAAACGGGTGATAATGTTCGTCGAGAGATCAACTAGAAGATAAAATCCCAAAAGCCAATACCATTCCACTCAGTATATTAGTACATACAATGATATCTTGGAGAGTCGTTCCGACGCCGTGCTCTGTTCCCTACCCTGGAGATGGACGGGTGCCTGAGGCTGTATTTTGCAGCACTTTTCAGCACTTTTATTGTGGATTAGCCTCGGTCGAATTGGATCAAGACGGCGTCGCGTCGCGCGTGTCACGCGGTTTGCGGGCGGAGCATCATCTCGGATGGCACTTGTTCGCCTTACTTTAAGGACGCGTATTCATTCGACTGCTGGACGGTCGGGGGCTAATCGCCATTGTAGAGTGCGAGTGGCCAATGTTTACCGCACTTTAGTTTCCCCGACCATTCTGCACATGGCCACTCCAACCAGATGTGTTTGGCTTGCCTGGAGACGCTAAAATTGCAGTGCATCGTTGCCTTTGTGGGATAATTCGGCCTTGGCCGATACTCTTACATTACCAGCTGATTTACATTTTTAGCACTAAAAAAGGATTCATATCATAGCTATAAGCCAAAGGAAATTCGAGTACTTCGAGTACTATTGAGATTCCCGGAGTGAGACAGGCTTTCATTATCTAGCAACAGAGACGTCCTTTGATATGTATGTAGCCTCAGCAACGTGTCGTCTTTTGCTAATACGCATGCATGCAATGCTGCGCACATCGAGCGTCACGGCTTTCCCTGTGCAATTCGTCATGGGCATAGCCATTTTCGATGATTGACACTGATCGCTCCTATATCGGGTTCATATTTGGTTCTTTGCTCTCCACCCCTAGTTGTGGCAGTGTGTCGCTTTTCTTCTCTGCAGTTTGATGATTGCCTGTGGTGATTCTCATTACCTCCGTTTTTGAGGGATGGTTACAGCGACACAAAGCAAGGCTGTACAATGCAATGCAATGCACCACAGCCCAATGCGCTGATTAGGCTCCCACCCTATCCCCTAAATGGCCATGTGATACCACCATCACGGTTGTTTCAACTGTTTTCTTTGGCCACATTCTACCTGGCGCGGCTCATTGAACGGGGCGAAGTAGCTCATGCATAGAAGACACCAGCAAGATGAAGGTCATAGTGGGAGAGCGTAGATTTAAGCATCCACCCCTTGAACTGCTCAAGCTCTTCAACTTCCCTGGGTCTGGAAACCGCAAATCAGCATTTATTTACATATCTTAAATACGATGGCAGAAGTGATCGGCGTTCTTGCTAGCGTAATTACGGTTGCAGGTTTGGCAAGACCAACGGCTAAATTCGTCAGAACGCTGAAGAAAATCGCCACTGGTGCTGATCCTATTGGGGATGAAATTCGTAGATTAGCCAGCCAGGTAGAAATGGCGTCTGCGACCATCGACATCAGCCTCCAACAGCTTAAAGGTCACGCCTCGACCATATCCGAGATGAAACAACCACAATCTAAAGTCGTTGACTATATCATCCAAAATAAATTAACAAACATTATTGAAACTGGTTCCCGATCGATCATGAGTCAAATGAAAGAAATCGAAGAGAATCTCGTCTCCATGGAGAAAGGGCCACGCTTCGTGAAACATCTGAAGTGGTACCTCTGGGAGAGGATGGAAGTTCAATCCTTGTTTCCCAACATGGACCGTGTGAGATGTTGCCTGTCTCTTGTCGTTCCTAGTTTACATCTTGAAATACACCAGCACATGTCAAGAATACACGGAGACGAGGTTGCGCATTTCATGAGGAGAGAGATGTGAGAAGGGGTTCTCTGATGATAGAAATCACGTTTGGACTGACACTAATCCAGAAATTCCTTGCGAGAACAGCTGAAATTATCTGAGCGCATGTGCAAGCACATGCTCCGCAATGAGGCCATCATCATGGGCCATGGAGAGACCGCGAGCTATGATTTCCAGGATTTCGCGAAACCGCTCTTGCGCTTGTCAAGGAGTATGCGCACGACAGGGGCCATTCCTGAGGAGAGTGGCTCACGGGCCAGGACTAGAGCGACCGGACCGAGGCATCAAAGCTCGCGACCGGCAAACGATCCGCCAACCCCGATTTCATTGCCCGATGCATCGAGAAGCTCTAATACTGAGACACCAGTCTCAAGCAGCACTCTTGAACCGAGCCTGAAAGCCAGGCCTCCTTCAACACGTAGCTCCCTATCACCATATCCAAAAAAGCAAAGATATAAAGTAACGACGTCAGTAGTTGACCAGGAAATTTCTCAGCCTTCGGAGCGTGGCCATCCCAAAAAAGCCGTTTCTGGCCACCTTATGCATCCCGAAACTCGCCGAAAGTCTCATTTTTTCAATGCCATCATTGACCCCAGCGAGGAGGACAACTTTCTGTCAATGGACATAGCAAGAGAGCTCGATTTGGATGTGGTGGACCTCGAGCCTCAGGACCCACGTGTTTGCCATTACTTTGATGGGAGCGGCTCTAGAAAAATACTCGGAAAGGTGTCCGGGGTCCGATGGCACAAAGCGGATTCGTCGAAGACGATAACACTCGACTTTTGGATTAAAGAATGTTATAAAGATGAAGGATTTGAGGCACTGCTTGGCAAGAATTTTTTGGAACAGATGGAAGCCCGTGGTAAGTCCACTGGTTTGGGTTGATGGCTCTTATTATTAAATATGCCTCGTGTTCAGGCATGTGGAATATCAAAAATTGACTTTGAGAGAAGATGTATGGAAATAGAAAAAGGTAATATGTGACAATTCACTTGTTCCGGTGGGGGGTTGAATAAAACTCAACGCACAAGGACGCCACCCGTTCCTTGGCGTGCAATTGTGAGAAATAAAACAAGTTTTTAGCCAGAGAGAAAAGAAGAAAAACCTCTGCCTTTGGAATTACAACATCATGAATATTAAGAATATAAGCCAGCCCCTCCTGAGTCTACTCAATCTCCACTGGTAAATCGCAGGGATGGCTAGAGGGCGGGTGCCACGCGAAGCGCGGAGATGAGGTGGACCCGCAACCTCAGCGAGAACAGATAAATATCTGGTCAACAGCAAATGTTTTCAGAATGTGAAGGTCATCTTTCTCAAAACAAATCAATTAAATTTAAACGAAGAATTTTAATACTCTACTCTTGTATTTTTCGGAGGTTGTGTCGAAATGTCCAGCACTCAGAATCCATTGACGGTCCTGGTCACTGGCGCTGCCGGTGGCCTTGGCCGAGTGATTGCCACAGCGTTTCTTGACACGGGCGCCAACGTCGCCATTTGCGATGTCAACAAGGACAGACTCTCTGAGACTTCGGAGAAGTGGTCTAAAGAATACCCCGGTAGATTCATTGTTCAGCACGCCAACGTCACCTCATTATCGGATATGCAGGGCCTGGTTCAGGCCATCACCGACAAGTTTGGACGTCTAGACATCCTCGTCAACAACGCTGCAATCCTCGATACATTTGATCCTGCGGGCACCTGTACACAGGAGATGTGGGACCGAATCTTGAGCGTCAACCTCACTGGTCCCTTCATTTGCACAAAGGTGGCCGTAAACGCGATGCAGGCCCAGTCACCACCAGGCGGCACCATCATCAACATGGGCTCCAACGCCTCCATCTGCGGCACTGACGGCGGATTGGCGTACACCGTATCCAAGCATGGCGTTTTGGGCTTGACACGGAATACGGCAGCCTTCTACCTGGACCACAAAATTACCTGCACTATGCTCCAGCTTGGAGGATTGGCTGCAACCAACATCCAAGACTCGTTTGCCAACGGGGTCAACGAGGAAGGACTGGGTCTTATTGAGAAGCACATGCCGGGATTTGTCCCTGGGGTCAACGACGTTCCGCTCCAAGATGTCGCCAAGTTTTGCGTTTTCCTATCCGACCGCGAGCTGGCCAAGACATTGAATGGAGCATCTGTGCCATTTAACCGCAACTGGCCCGCTGGTGTCTAGTCGCAATCCCGAAAACATAATCAAGATATGAGCTATTTCTAATCTATCATCTGGTATGATGATGGCAATAATACGCCGATTTGTACATAAAATAAATATTTATCAGCTTGAAGCGCAAATCAACCTTCGCTGGCTCAAGCTGTAATAGGGAATAAGATAAGAACTCAGATAGAGGTTGAATTGTAGCAATTAAAGAACTATTTGAAAACCAGAAACACGCTGTAAGTCGACGGCGTAAAACTTTGAAAAGAACATTGAATGATTGCGTAGCTTGTTGATGAAGTCTAATAACTGGATTTCTGTGTGTGGGAGATGGTGAGACTTTCTCTTCTGTTCCACGGAGAAAACAACGATAACTCTACACCAAAGATTCATATAGGGTAGGGGAAATCCAAGGACAAGAGTAGAATACTGTTCTGATGTGAGGGTGCAATATTTGGTTGTTCACGTCTGTTATAAGCCTATGGTGTATAATACATAGTTCCATAAAGTAAAAGGAGCATGGTTTTCGAAAGCGTTAAGCCTTTTGATAAGTCTTTACTGAGGGAACAGGGAAATTGGGATCAAAGATTTTGTCATATTTCAAAGCAGAGATTTAACGGAGAAGAGACATGGAATATTCCCTCCATAACTCATACATCTACGAAACCTCTTGTAGATGCCCATTATTGCCCTTTTCATAACATATATATTGAACTTGACTAAGTATAGTATTTCGTGATTTAGTTGCTGTAGTAGACTGATGGCTTTTTTCTTCATGATAATCTCATTGAAGCTATACTGCCCCATGGCAGATTCCCTAGCATTGAGCAGTTAGGATGAGAAGATCTTCACAAACATAACAGTGACGGCATGGTGCTACGCAACGAAGCCCAAGACTTTTGCTCGTGGGGGCATCGTCTTTGTAATATTAAACTAATTCCAGCCATGTAGCTATCACAGACCATGACAAAACGGAAAGAATCACACCGCTCCCAGTCTCTTGAGACTTATTATCCAACACTCTACTTGCCGCTGGAACTTGGACTTGCGAAAACAATTCGAACCAATCCTTGAGCAATCCTGCAGAGTTAGCCTCGCATATGGTGGCCAGCAAAAATTGGGCGATTGAGATAATGCGGGCGGCTTTGGCTCAAGGATCCATTCTACCGGAGTCCATCACTTGTATCACGCACAAGAAATGTTGAGTGATACGGCAGTGATGTGGTAAGAAGTGATGAAATTTAAGACCTGCATGCGGTAACTATTGGAGCTACTGATGTGCCGTAATTAGGCTGAGACATAGAAAAAGCTTCCCTTAGAGAAAGCGAGACAACTGCTATAATCGCATCCAAGAAAAGCTGCTGAAGGATGGGCCGCGGTACATTAACCTATTCCGCATTTCTGAAATATTAACAAGCTTGATTATGGCTTTTTTTAACGTGGATACGAGTGGTTGGAGGCTATCACTAATGTGAAGCGGAGTAGGGCTGTCTAATCCGTTTGAAACACGCGGCCTAAAAAGGCCCGATCGTCTGGGGGACTTGGAATTATTCGTCTCAAAACAATGGTTGGCCGGAAATCTGATAGAACACAGGGCGCCTGGAGGTTGAAAAGTTGTTCCAGGTACGCGGGGCTGTCACATGTGATTCCTGCTGTCTGCCAATTGCCAAATATTGAGAACCGACTGCGGCGGCAGCATTGTGATATGACAGGCACATGGGAGTAAACTCACAAAGTTTCTTCAACATCTATCACGCTCGATGCTTTTACTAAAAGAAATTATTTCCGGCAAATGTGACGGAAATATTTCGGTGGCCATACTTTCACAGCGGCAAGCAAGAAAATATCTCAATGTGGTTGCGAGAAGGAACATGGTGCTTTGGCGGGAGGCTGGAGCAGTGCCGACTTGGGCAGAATCGGAGGAAAATATTCTAGCAACGAATGTTGGCAGCGTCTACAGTAAAGCCACAAACTTGTGTACAAATTGTTTATTCTTGCTTTTACGTAGCGTCACATGGTCTAGTGACTTGGAAAACGAATCAAAGCCAAGCCAGGAATCCCTGGTGTGCTGATGTTGCGGTTAAGTCTGGGATCCCGGAATGCTAAGACAGATAGCTAGCTAGCGCGTGTGCAAAGAATAGCCTTCCTTACTTGGCAATGTTAGTAGTCGAGGGGGGCTAGAATATTCGAGGTTTCGCTTTTCTAGTGTTGTGTCTTGTTGTGTTGAAGGACGAATGCCTCGATCCTATGTGATTATAATGTGACGAACAAAAGAGGGCTGCATTCCGAGACATCACCACATCACTCGTCACCCCTGAGGAAAAGGCCAAGGGGCGGTGATATGGTTGGATTCTATAGCGAAAATATTGACATCATTCTTGTATAAATAACGGATCAACCATCCCCTCTTCTTCTCGAAATCATCATCCTCATCAACCAATCAGTTCACACAACAACAACTTCTCTACTCTACAACTTCCTCACTACCAACCATCAAGATGAAGGCTTCCACTGTCCTCTGTGCTCTCTTCGCCGGCCTTGTCGCCGCCAACCCCCTCAACGCCGAGGTTGCTGAAGCCGGCCTCGAGGCTCGTGATGCCAGCATTGAAGCCCGTGCCTCCAAGGTCTGCGATGGCCTCTTCGGTACTCCTCAGTGCTGCAGTGTGAACATTTTGGGAGTTGCAAGCCTTGACTGCCAGTCCCGTAAGTGAAATATCCACTCCCGGTGATCAATAGTCAACGAGGAAAGCACCATTTGCCATTTACTAACAGCCTTTTTTTCCAACAGCCCGCCGCCGACCCCAGAACGACACTCACTTCGCCCGCATGTGCGGAACGAGGGGCCGAGCTGCCAACTGCTGCACTCTCCCCATCCTCGGTCTTGGAATTCTGTGCACCCAGAACCACGACACCGTCGGCTAAGGGACTCCTACCCTCAGCGAATGGATCCTCCGGGTTACAGTTGCGAGTTAAGCGATCGCCAAGATTTTACTTCGTTGCTGGGAAGATATGGTCCATTTGAGATTGTGCATTCCTTTAAAAAAAGATTTCCTTTCCTTCTTCTTTTAACTTTCTTGGATAGTTCCAGAGGGACTTTTTTCTCCTTATAAACCCGACGTCAGAGAATAGTTCTTTTGTACCTAGCTCGAATAGTCAGGTCTGCAGTACCTCAAAAATCGACTACTTTGACTGTTTCAGTCTATAACTCAAAATTCCCCAATTACCTCCTCGTGATTAATTGAATGAATGAACCAGCCAAATTTAAGCCACAATCCATTTCTACTGACTTTGTTTCAAGCCTGGGGTGCTCGGACTGATGCTTGTGCTTTAATGGTATATCATGACATCACCATCTCGTTTTGTTTCAATGCGCATTGAGAAAAAAGGGCCAATCGCAGTTTGTATCTTTCCAGCGCTCGGCTTGATTAATCATTTCGGCTTCTATTCGAGACGCATATGGCATTCTTTGGCCCTGGTCTTGGTGCAGCACATAACCACAATTATCACATGCCGGAGAGTGTCGGAAACCGCATTTCCTGGCCAACAAAAATAGAATACGAGAAACAGCACATATACAAAATGCATATCAAGTACTGATGGTCACGGGTTGGTATAAAATGGCAATTGACAAGATGATTCCGAATGTACAATGGAATTTATATACAGTTGAAGAAAAAAAAAAAAAAAAAAAAAAAAACAAAAAAAAAAAATGAAATCAAGTACTGATGGTCACGGGTTGGTATAAAATGGAAATTGAAAAAATGATTCCGAATGTAAAATGGAATTTATATAAAGTTGAAAAAAAAAAAAAAAAAAAAAAAAACTCGCTAATTGCGGGAGTGATGCTTCACAACCGCTACAAGTGGCCTCGACCAGCCAAGCACCACACATGTTGATGTTCGTAAAAATCATAATACAAAGGCATTGTCGCACATGAAGCTTCCTGGTTCATGCGAGTGCAGCCAGTTCCAACCGTTCGACTCCAAGATGGAGAAGCCAGCCTCCACCTGCAATAGACCATGGCAGTGAAGTTGTCGAATCGACATCCAGAACATACAGAAATTATTCTTGTCTCGAGCAATGGCTATGGGGCCTTTCTTGTGGTCGATGTCGATCCGTGGGAGGTAGTTGTTCCATTAAGAGGATGTCGAGGTTCCGTTGTTGATAACAACTGGTGCATCTTTGGGGCACACGATGTCGGCACATATGCAGGCTTGTTTTTCTGTCTTGGGGTTGCATACAATCTCCCACGTTTTCATGCTGCAGCAACAGCATGCATCGCTCGGCAGGGCCTGGCTCTGAGGAGTGGGCGAGGCCAAGGCCACGCTGGCAACGGAGAGGAGGCTGAGAGCGGAGAGGATGTGCATCTTGATGGTCCGGGTTCTTCGAGAGTTGTAATACGCGTTTGTGAGCTTGGAAATGTGACGAGAGAGAGGCTGTTGCGGCAGAGGGGCAGCTAAGTGTAGGCAATGACGTCTGGCCGAATCTTATATAGTCGTTGCATCTGCATGACAAGCTAAATTACAGGCGTGAGCACGGCCCCGCTCAGGGGTGGCAATACTTGAGACGAGCGCAATCAAACACCTTAATCACATCCTGGAGGATGGACAATCCACAGACCAATTACTGGCGCCACTGCTATACGTCGGATGGCGCGGATTCCATTCATTAAAGATCACCTGGGAACTGCTCGCTCGTTGGTCGCAAATTCACGCAAGCATCGTCATGAGAATGAATCACTGGTTGCGGCAGCCTTTGCCACAATCCCTCAGTCACGGGCGATGATCCGTCCAGCGCGACCGCCCTAAACATGAGACAAGGGGGAACGGAAAATCTATGCCTCGGCCCACCAATAACCTGGTTGCTGGGGGCGGCGGTACAAGGGAGCTCACCTAAAGACAGCCCCGCGACCAGGGATGCTTTCGCCAGCGAGCCGCTGATCGATCACAAATGGAGTTAGGATCACTGCACCTGCGAGGCATCTGCCCTCTCATTTCGGCATGGCCTGCCATTAGGTTTTGGGGCTTTTACTGAATGCGCCGTCACGAATGGCTCGATCGATCTCTTCACTGGGATATCCCATTGTGCTTCTGCAGTGCCTTGGAACTTAACTTAACGTTCGATAACCTGCATCACAAGCATGCCATGTGCACGGTTTCCTGCTAGTTAGTTAATCACCTTGGGCCTCTCGGGGAGGGGCTTTTTATCCTAAATGCACAGTGATCATCCTTGGGGGGGAAAATTGACTTCTAGGCGCGCGAAGGAACACGAGAATGCAGGTTCCAGGATCGTCAAACAATACAGTGCAACCGTCAACCTTGTCGCGTTTGATTCACCGCTCTCAGTCCCAGATACGGAAAACAAATACTTGATTCACAGATTTTTCATTATAGCTCAATTTTATTGGAGGCTTTTTGCAATCTGAGCTGCCTGACTGCCTTACCCAAACCTTAACAGATAATCATTTTTGAAAGTAGTAATGAGTGTCCCCAATGCCAAGAGCAGTAAACAGTCCAATCTGGTCCCGCGCTTTCCAATCAACCATTTTTATCTTAGATAGAGCTGTTGTGCACCACCTCAATAGTGACGCCGTGTTCTGTATGTGCATCAGCAACTGGAAGCGTGACAACGGTCGCCCGGGAGTCGAAGTTTGTGTCGTAGGAGATGTTCTGATTCGAGGATGTGACTTGGACGGAGCTCAACATCACCGACAGGTCATGCCAGAATACAATCCTGTACTGTTGCCCGACAATCTGCGACAAGTCACCATAGCCGTTCCACGGAGATCTGATTGTCAGAAGGCGCTTGTTGGCAACTGGCTCGTTCTCGGTCGCAAATTTTGTGGTTTTCTGTAGCGCTCAATGTTAATCACAACCCAAAGACCTATTCACCACTACTCTCCCGTGAATTGAACTTACCTGCTCAATCAAAACATGGCAGTACTTGTCGTTGGCCTTGGAGTCGCCAATAAGTGACTGGCCGCTGCCGGGAAGCGCACCAAAATCTGGGCTCTGGCTGCGCTCCGTGGGGGCGCTATCTCGAGAAATGCCATCATCCAGATACATGTCGTAAGACTATCTTTTGTCAACGTTTTTCCGGTGCATAGGTTATTTCACAAGTCTTACATTGTTTTTTCCGGGGTACACGTGCAGGGTGATTGGGTTAGGGTCCTGGGCTGGCAGGGACGGGTCTGGGATGTAGTCTCTGACTTCGATCTTGGGAATAATTGCACCTATTTCGCACCCATAATTAGCAACCCGCAATTCATGAAAAAGTCAAGAAACCGAGAAATGCCTACCCTCACGAATGTACATGGGTGTTATGTATGGAAGCTGAGAATCTTGGTCACTGATGCGACAATCATACTCGATGTGACTGCCACCATCGGCAACGTGGCTCAACGCACTTCCGAGCGGCTCGTCGGGGCGAAGGTTCATGGGGTACCAGTCATCTGGGAATGGGAGATAGAGCTTGCGAGTTTGGCGCTGGCTTTCAGGGAGCAAGGCGGGAGCCACAAGCAAGTCATTGCGGACCAGATACTGGCTGCGAGTAAAGCGCTGATTCTATAGGTTGGGTTTGATGGTTAGACAACATCCAGCCTCGAGGATGGGGAAACTAACATCAGCTGAGAATAAGGTTCTGTCAAAGTCATCCGTAATCACCTGCCGATTTCATTTAAGTCGAGCTCCCAAGTTTCCGGTGTTTTGTCGGTCACTTACCATCGCTCGAGCAATAGGCAATCCAGTTATCATGTTCTCAAACATGGCATCGTAAAGGAGCTGCATCAAACTGTATCGAAGCCTAATCTGGTAGCGGCAGATGGGTAGAACCGCACGGTAAACCATGGCCTCTCTTCCTTGGTATTGATTCTGGTTTTGCTCGTAGTACTGTTGGTAAGCATATGGCTCTTGGAACTTCTTGCCATCCTTTCTCATTTGGCCCTGTCTTGGGCCGTCAATCCAGTCGCGATACTTGGTGTAGTGGTTTCTGGCATCAGTGAGCTTGGCTTGGGAGACACTGGATAGGTGAATATTTATTCTTACCGGAACCATGGAAGTAGCGAATAAGCGCAGTACCACCGAATGATCAATTCGGGGTTTGCAAAATCGCGTTCATTCTCGATGAACTCGAATCCGCCAACATCTTGTCCAGAAATAGTTATTCCAGACATTCCTAGGGATAGAACCTGGGCGACAGAGATGTCGAGGAACTGCCAGGTGGAAGAATTGTCTCCAGTCCACAGACCAGCATAACGATGACTTCCGATGAAACTACCTCTACCGATGATGAAGTTGCGGCGATTCTCTCTCCACTGTAGCTGAGGGCTGAGTTCATGAAGACGGTTTAGGCCATGGTAGGTCGCTTTGTGAAGATTGTAACTGAATAGCGACCAGATTTCAATAGCCTTCCTCTGCGTCTCAAGGTTAGGGTCGCCTGACCAACCGTCCGAGTCGAGCAGCAGTCTAAATGGCAAGCTGAGATGTCTGTTAGTCAATTGCGGTGATATATCTACTCAGATATAAGCTCACGATTTCATATCTCCGTAAGACTCCGAGATGCAAGGAGACGTCATATCCTGCCAGACAAAGTCCAACCCAGATTCAAAAAGATACTGGTATTGTTTACCCCACCATCTGCGGACCTCTTTGTTGTTGAGGTTCGGGTAGTGGCCTGGGTGCCCATTTCCCCAGCCGTAGTCCACGCCACCGTGGAATGGCTGGCCGCTGTTAAACACAGCCCCAAAGTCGTATTGATCCGGTTCAAAGTAGTAGGGTCTGTCGGAAACTGGGGTTTTAAAGTATTGGCTACCGCCGCCCCACTCCATATACCGCTGTTGGTACGGCTGAGGAGCTGAGGGGTCAATGTCGCGTTTGTCTTTGATAAAGTATTGCTTCTCAAGTCCCTCGTTGAGAGTGTTGTAAGAGTCTGACGGCATACAGTTGATGTATGGAGTGATGTTAGTTGAACATTTGACGCCCTGGTCTCTCAACTTCTTGAACATTGAGACTGGGTCGGAAAAGTGGCCATCCCTCTTGTCAATGGTAAATGTGCGATAGTCGTCCTGCATATCCACATCAATGTGCATGCCGTCAATCGGGATACCACAATTCCGATATTGTTGGACAGATTCAAGAACCATGTCTTGGGTATCATATCCGTAACAACCTTGGTGATAACCCAGCACGTAGCGAGGCTTGAGCTGAGGCTTACCAACTATGGAGGTATAGAGCTGAACGAGTTCTTGCATGCTGTCTCCCGCGACCATGATTGAATGGAAGCTATTGAATCGAGTAGCAACGCGAATGCAATTGCGGTCCCTCATGCCTACATCAACACAAATGTGCGAGTAGTTGTCGATAAATGTGGCGACCTGAGATTTGTATCCAGGGTGCGAATCTACCTCAACCCAAAAGGGCTCCGAGTGGTAGAGAGGTTCTCGACTATCTAACGGTCCCTGTCCGTAGACATTCTGGTACCTCATATTGTCAAAGTCTATCGGATTCAGGGTTAGCGTGATGTTCCTCAAGTCAGTCGTCAAAAACATACTAAAGTAATTCATGAACGTCTTGCTCTTGAAAATACTATTGCCTCCTTGTTCACCGAATCCCATAAAGTCAGCGGTAACTGACTTTTCAACGGCTAGAATTGTTGCATAGTCATTGTATTGCAAGCCTCTGGGCTTAGTCTTCCAGATAATTGCCGCCTCGGCGCCTTTTTTGGTTTGAAGGCTGAGTTTGTCGATAGTGTCATGGTCAAAGCTCTGGATCTCAGGAAGCTTTTCCGCAGGCGCCTGTGTTTCTAGAACGCGAACGGCGGTTATCTGAAATGGGTCACGCTGGATCCAAATTTGGAGCTCAACCTTTCTATTCTCCGAGTTGGGGTCTCGGACGGACTGAAGAATATAATAGCGCGGATCTTCCACAATCTCAACTGTCCAGTTGATGCCCTCAACCGCATCAAGGGTAGCGATGAGAAGAGTTAGAGTGTTTTGGATGATGGTTCGACTAGAAAAGTGTAAGATGCACGTTTCCTTTTCAACTATATCACTCCCCCAAGAGGCTTACGTATTATAGTCCGTGAAATCCGAGCCTTTTTTATTATTTGGATCAAACCGAACTCTCCATACTCTTGGTCGCATGAATTGGATCAAGAGTAAAGAGTTATCATTGAAACGGAATATTCCGCCATGGCTGCAAGCTGGGTTCTGGTTGCCGTCTTCAAGCAGCTGATCGCTTGCTTGATACGAGATGGTGGCCGGTTGCTTCACCCTTCCAGGGTACTGATCGACATCATTGTAGAAGTCGTCAGCCTTGACAAAGATAAAAGGGTCTCGGAGTTTCGTTGCCTCAAAATCAGACATGGCGCTAAGATAATCTGCTGTCCAACTGGGAAGAATCGATAAAGAAAAAAAAGTCCTAGCGAGAATATGTCCTTATCGTGGCATTTATAGGCAGACGTAAATACTTACCCCTCATTGAATACGACCGTTATCGACTGAGGGTCAATGGTCTGACCGGAATTGGTCGCCTAGTGTGGCACACATTTTTAAGCCAAGATCTATCCGTGATACAAACCCGAGTTTAACTAGTTACATGCATACAATTGAACTTCAGATTATCTATTATGGAAATAATCATGATAATGATCTGATATAAATTCGTAACCCTTACAATTTGTAATGTATTTCTCTAACAATGAGAAGGCATGTTCTGGGCAAACCGCCACGTTGACCCACCACGTAATCCTCACCGTTAAGCGAAGTGGCAGTAAACACCAGAAACGGTCTTTGTACCCCATACAAATCTGCAGTCATCATCGGGGTGCTACCCCGCGTGTCTGCAATCCACAATTGTTGCTGTAGTCTCAGCCATGTGAAAGTACCGCGCAGTAGCCAGTGTCAAGCCTACATATACACAATATATTGATTTCGATATTTTTCTGCAGAAAAGTTTAAGATACCTTTCCTAATGATTCATCTATAACTTTTTATTGGATATTTGATTTTCGATACAGTTGAAACTTGGCATTGCAGTACTTCGAGATATCTGGGCTGTACATCAAGGTGCGTCGACTATTGGAAGCCACATTCCCTTTCAGGGCAGATGGCTGCAAGCATGCCTGCCACCTGATTGGCTCCATAGTTTTCAGCTCGTACCCTCGCCGATTGGAGATGTGCGAGACATCCTCTTCGCTGCAACATATCGGGCAGGGTTAGACCATGAATGTATCGCCTCCACCATGATGTCTGAGAACTTTTGCGTAGCAATTGTAGAAGAATAAGGAATAAAATGATACCATGGCCGAAATCAAATGACTGACTCTACGGAAGCTCATGATATGTGTTTTTAAATGATCTAGTAATAATGACGCAGGACTTAGTCCATAGGCAAGCCTCGCCACCACCTAAAAACACCATGTCACCATAAACATCCCGTGCGGCTTGCGCGGCTCTCCACTTAGCCGGCCCCGTTGTGGTAGGTTTCGTGAGATTTCGGGAGGTGCTCTTCGGATAAGGAATGGTTTTCAATCCGAGTGGATGATGATTTCTTGCATTCATTGATCCGCATCGGTGAGAGCGACGATTAGTGGAGCGAGTAGAAAGATGCGAGAATAATCTTGAGCAAATCATCAGCTCACAATAGGCCATGTTCTTGCAAGCTAAAACTTATGCATACACACATGCATTGACTCCATAATCAGTATCCCCAGGGTTGGTTTTTTGACTAGCTGTACCTTACCTATAAATACTGTATTTTCGTTAAATCTACCCTTATTTTATACGTTCGTTATGTCCTGCTCAGGCCTTTGCGCACACACCACTCCATATTTTACATGCTATAGTTACTTTCAATCCCATCTCGGCTAACTCAGTATGCGCACATAGAAGTAGAAAAAGCCATCGCTACCCCATCGCAGGTGCGTAGCCTAGAATATGATGTCCACCCTTCGACAAAAAAGGCCAAAGCATCGTTCTGCAATTCTATTAGCAACAGCCTCGTAGCAAGCCTCGATATCCTCTTCATTTGAAGCTGAAAGCTCTATGCACTCCAAGGTCATGTGCGGGATAAGATAAGACTTCCCCACCAAATCTTGGCTCTTGACCTTTTCTCTTGCAACATCGATATATCTCTTGAGTATTTCCTTGATCCTGTCCCCTAGTTGAGCCACTAAGCTCCAGGGGGGCGGTTGCTTCGCGCTGGGTTGGATGCGATACGAAAGAAAAAGGACCGCCTGCAGCGCAATGGTACGAAATATGGAACCGGATGTTCGCATCAGAGTCACGAGCCCATTTTCTCTAGACTGGCTCATCTGTGCTGGAGATGGATCCAGTCGCTCAAGTAGAGATATTGCCGTGTTCAAGCAGATGTTGTGAGAGAGCGCATAACGAGCTTCTTCCAGCATTGCAAATGGCAAATGCACAGCGAAAAATGACCTTTGACACAGAGATGCTGAGAATTGAAGTCCGAAACGTATTGAAAACGATTCGTCGTCGGAAAACTTCAGGCTATCTATATGGCTCGAGAGTGACTCTCCCAGGTCCATGGCCTCTTGGTAATCCATTGAACAGGATGTCTTGTTTAGAAATGCTGCAATCCGCACTCGGGTTGGCAATGTATCAATTAGAACGTTTCGTGAATAAATGGTACCGTTTAGGGATGTATCGGGATCTGTGCCAATTGTCGGTGTTTCACTCGGATTGGGCAATGGGATATCCCAGTCATCAGGTCCTAGCGATGGTGGCATTCCTTCATCCATGCAAGACTGCAAATCCAACTCAAGTATCGTATACCACAAATGCTGGCGAAGTTCCGACTCTTCGGTAGGGAGGCCAGAAACCAAAGTGGCATCTCGATGCAAGCCCAACGTCATGGCATTTCTCACCAGCATGGCAGATGAGCGCCAGCCGGTCGACCCGTTCAAGTTGTATGCTTGCTGCATGAGACCTATCAGGCAACACGCTTGCAATGTATCCAAGTCGCATGCAGCAGAGTGCAGGACGACACCTTCCCACGATAGGGCCAAGTGCCACCATCTCCTTATAGTGCCATCCGGTAAGCGGCCATCGGTCGGACGAAGGCAGCTATTTCCAATGGCCACAACCAGCAATATTGTTATAGAGATAGAAACTGGAGCGCTCCGGGGAGCTTCCCAATATTGTGCATATGTGGCATTGAAAGCAGACTGCTTAAAGATGCGAAATACATGACCGAAAGTATCAAAGTACCTCGCTACAAGTATATCGGAAGTGTTTCTTGAAGGTAGCTCCTCATCGATGGTTGCTGGTGGAGATTGTAGATCGGCAAACGCTAAAGTCCGTCGCTGAAATAGTTGTGTTTTGTACTTATCAAATGTTATAAATTCACCGTTGGGCTGGACGAAACCAGCCTTGCTGATGTGCGTGAGCATCTTTTCAAACTAAATTAACGGTTAATAGAAATTCAATTACAAATTCATGTTGGTATTCTCACATGCGGGAATAACCATTGTACGCTGCTTCGGCCATGCCAAGATTTCGCTTGCTGCTGGGCCGTTGGCAGCGTGGTGTCCTTATCCACAATTCCGGCGGACGGCAGATCTCCCAGCCTAGTTCTCGATTCCCTAGTTTGATTGAATAAGCGGCCAGTTCTCTCTATACTGCTTACAGATGACCCACACTGCTACGGCTTCTTCGGGAGTCTGCGACGGTATGCGGCGTATATCCGGGCACTCTGAGCTATGCGATGAACCAGCCACCATGATAGTCTCGCAATCCTGGTCTCCACTCAACCCATTCTGAGAATATGATATGACGCTTTTGGTTCCATTTTCACCTTTCTTCGGGCTGTAGCTGCACTTGTGCGGCATCTTCCGTTTCACGCATCGATTGCATGGCAGCTTCTTGTCGCATTTGAGCTTTCGGCGATGACACTCGAGGCAAACCAATGTTTTTCGGTCCCTCCGCCGCCGGACTGGCCGGCTCTCGTTAGACGTTATCGATTCGGACATGGTAATTCGTTGCTCGCTTGGGCTTGTTGAGAAAACTCCGCTGCCCCCAAAAAATCGAATGCCTCGGCGTTGTGACGACGATTTAACCGAGTCGCCACTGGTCGGTTCGGAGTTTGCGAGGCCAAAAGTTAAATATGACCCCGCTCGCGTGCTGTTATGTCCGATTGTTTTAATCTCTTCTAATCGTTAGTTTCTCCCTGCCAAGATTTCGCAAGGACAGGGCCTGTGTATCCACTTGTAAATTTCAGCTTTAGCAACCTCATTTTCATTAAATATTCATCCTTTTCACACAGATTTGCAGCATGTTACACTTCGGAAGAAGTGCAGCTCTTGAATTCAATGGAGAATGTTGTTGACATAGCACCAGAATCATTTGGGCCGTGGGAAATTCTGATTGGCATTGGTAATGAGCCTTCTTTATTTACACTAATTCAGCATGTCCAACAACGCAAGCATTACTTCTTCAAAAGGGTTAGCTCGTCACCGACAACGCCACCCTCTCCATGGATGTACTTCCACGAGAGCTTCTTGGCGCTGTGAACAGTCAGCTTGGCCAGTCCGAAGTTCTCGGCGTCAAGCACTTGGGTGATGTTCAGGACCGGGTCGCCACCCAGCTCACTGTGGCTCTGGATGTTGCCTGCAGCACCATTCACGATGTGGGTCATGGACACACCCGGGTTTGTCACGTAGGTGTTGTTGTTGACCATGGAAGCCTTATCGATAGTGCCATTCCTGCCCATGGGCGTCATGCGCTCGTACCAATGAATGTGGCTGGTCGAATATTAGCGATGTTCCTACAGCCAGAAGCAAATTACTTACCCAGAAACGTAGAGATCGACTCCGTACTTGAGCAGCAGGCTTTCGAAAGCTTCTCGCATGTATGCCTGGTAATCAGAGACCTGGGAGCTGTACATGGGACGGTGGCCCATAACAACAAGCCACGGGGTCTTCTTTCGGTCGACGGCAGCGAGATCCTTCTTGAGCCAGTGGTACTGCTGATAAGACGTGGAGTCGCTGTAGTTTCCGACGGTGCCGAATGGGCCGCTATCTCTAACGTATGTCTCGTTGGCAAGGGGGTGGACCTCGTTTCCAGACAAATCCATAGCAAATGGCGCTTCCGGGCTATTAGCATAGTCGGTTTCCGTGTTGATTGAGACGAAATGAACCAGGCCGTAGTCAAAAGAGTACCAAAAGTTGCCAACACCGTTACTCTTTTCTCCACCCATGTGGAACCGGTTCTGGTAGGCAGTGAAGTTCCTGTTGCACATTAGATCTGACCGTTCTGAGTAGTTGTTGATGGGCGATATCTCACCTTTGAGAAGGAGGGCAGCTGTAATAGTTGACGTTGGACTCCGAAGCGCTGGTGTTTGTCTTGTTCTCGTTGAGGTATGCGGTCAAAATCTTGTTGGAGGCACCAGCGCATGCGGCCTCGTGGTTACCGGGCAAAACCATGTACGGGACTTTGGTGGTGACGGTGTTGATCCACTGCTGCCAAATGTCCCAGTTGGTTTCATACAGGACGCTCATGTCTCCTCCACGGGGGCTGCCTTGGTTGGCCACCTCCCCAGCCGGCAGAGGCTTCTTGTAGTCTTCGGTGACTACACCTCCAGGGAGCGTGGAGGATGTGCCGTTGTAGCAAACATCATTGCTGCTGTCGCAAGGAATGAGGCCGAGGTACCAGTCATCGGCATAGCTCAGGTCACCACCATGGTAAACAAAGGCAGCTCCATCATCCACAAGCTTGTTCAACTGCTCGTAGCTTCCAGCGGCATTGGTGTACCCCATGTCATTCAGAACGACGACGGAAAACTCATCGCTGTCTCCAGCCTTGTTCGCAGTTTTGAAGCTGAGAACATCGGATGCGGTGGTTCCGTTGGCAGCAGAAATCTTGTAGTAATAAGTCTGTCCCGACTTCAGGTTGTCCAGATGCACGTCATGGAAGAACTGGCTGCACTGTGTAACATTGGAGACCGCAGAGCAGGGTGGCGTTCGGTCATAACTAAGGGGCTCCAGTTAGCTACATCTCGTTTTTGTAAAAACAAAAAATAAATAATTATCATGCGATGTGTGACCGGCGACAAATTTCATCCAGGCCATTCCATCATATTAATTGACAGAGAATTAGTGAGTAGGTACGTACGTGGTTGTGCTGCCAGTGGCCTTGTTGGACAGGCGGGACGCGCTAGTACCCCAACGAATCGATGGGGCTTCTCCCAGACCAAACGGCGTCTGGTAGTGAATGTTGATACCGTTTGCCGTGTAAGAAAGGGAAATGACATTGATGTTATTGGTCGGCTTGCGAGACGCAGGCTTCACTGCGGGGGCCTCGACGAGACGCTCAAACCCTTTGCCGTTGCCATTGACTGTCGGGTCGACCCAATCACCGACCGGGACCTCAGGGCCGGTATACGGGTAAAGCTCATCGACTACGGGCGCAGGTATGGCAGAGGACTTGGACGCCAAAAGCGCTCCCAAAAGAGCGGATGCGGTGACGGACTTCATTTTCGGCTCCCGTCTGCAGTATCACGGGCGGAAATTGACCAGAGACCCGGCGATCACCAGCGACACGATTGCCTTGGTGGTGAGTTGGCAGTGGGCGAGGAAATCTCAAGGCCAGCTTGGGATTTTAAATAAGGGGACGCAAAATACGCGACTAGTTATATTAATGTTTCACCTGCTGGAAGCACCGCCTGGGGAATGCAAAGAAACCAGTCGCCCAGCCGATGCCTCTCGGTCGCACTTCTGTAATACGCGCATGCTTAGATCAAGGTAAACAGCAATTGTTCGTCCAATGATGGGGAGGCTGATTACACGTGCAGTGAGCACTTGCAGCGCGGCCGGGGGGCGCCCGAGTGCAGTTGGGGGAGCCACTGCGTCGTTTATGAGGGTGGGTTCAATGCCTGAACCTTGACTCTCGTTTGATTGAGCGCCGGATATTCGGCATGTGATAAGAGAGAAAGGCAAGGCCCAATGCTGGACATACATACATGTATGTCAACCAAAGATAGTCCTAGATTGCGAATGAGCCCGAGCCGACCCTCAACTGGGTGACGGAGTGATTCCATAGCTTCCCCGCACTAATTTATAACATGCTAGTATGCTGACGTAGTCCTGGTGCATGCATCCAGAAGTAATCCGGGTAGTCGTCGCGTAAGCAACGACGCGAACAACAACTTTCAGACAACCAAAACAAGACCACAAATGCGCTTTTGAATCAACCAAAACTTGTGTATTGGTAAAATAAATTCCCTATATCTTCTATCTAATTTTTGCCACAATTGATCAGAAGTTCCTCCTGCTTTGCGCCCGGCAGTCGGCAGTGAGGCCTGAAAACCCCTCCCTGTAAGGCGGGGCTTGATCGATCCTTCTCGGTCACTAAAAAGGCGTAGTGTTGTGTTACCACAACCAACAAATCGACTCTCATATGTAAGCACACGATTCAATGCGCTCTTGGATTATTTATTTTCCATCAAAGGGTTGCTTAATTTACTACAAGGTAGGTTCGTTATAGATATCGCTCAACTACCTAGTCTGCCAACTACCCTTGCCATCACCATCGCAAAGCCCAATGGCAGTCTTAACAGTAAAAATATAAATACATTAATTACATTCGCTTGCTATTATTCTATAACCTTTCAAACCAGGGGTATAGTCCCCATTCCTCGTCTCCAAACGCCGGCATTTATCATCAAGCCAACTCAACAGAGATACCGGTACAACCGTTTCCAAGTCGGCCAACCCCGCTGCTCCTCTTGGTCCTGCTCCATGTAAATATGAGCCCGGAAATAACGACGACCTGTGATGATATCCATGTTTTCAACACGGACGGGTTCCGTCCTAAACCAGAATTTATGGGCAAAGTAAAATGATAGAATAAAAGGTAGGGCCATGATGCGAAGAAAGAAGGCCCGGACCCTACCAGACGCCGTCTCTGGCACATTCACAGGCGAAACTGCGATCCAGATTTGCGCGACGAGTATCAGGGAAAAGCAAGCCAGGCCGACGTACGACCCAGCAACGCCAACAGATGATCGAAACGGAAGATGCTCCAGAGGGTGATTGAAATACGCCCAGGCCTTTCTGAACCGGATATGGCAGAGGCAGATACTGCCCCAGGTGAAAAGCATGCTCAATGAACTGATTGAGAGCAGCCAATTAAAAATGGTGGTATTTGCGTCAAGGTCGGCCAGAAATGCCAAGAAGCCAATGCAAAAGGCAAGCAAAATGGCCATCAGAGGCCGACCTTGCTTGTCGACGTATGAGAATATCCGGGGTGCGTGCGCTTGCTCGGCGAGTGCAAGCAGGGTTCGAGATGCGCCGTAGACAGAAGAGTTCCCCACGCTGAGAACAGCAATAAGAATGACGGCATTCATGACGCTAGGCAGGACGGTGATGCCAGCGGTTTCGATGGCAATGACAAACGGGCTCACTAGCGCGTCCGCGCTGTACCTGGAACCCAGAAGACGAGGGTCGTCGTAAGGAACCAACACTCCAACCAGCAACAGCGACACACAGTAGAAGAGTGTCACTCGCCAGAAGACCTGTTTCATGGCCGTGGGCAAGGACTTTCGAGGGTTGGCAGTCTCGGCTGCTGCCAAGCCGATGAGTTCAGTGCCGGCAAACGCTGCACACGAGGTGACCAAAACGTTACAGAAGCCCTTGAAGCCATTGTGAAATGCGCCAGGGTCATGCCAATACTTCCATCCAATATACCCGCCGTCTGGCGTGCCAGCAATATTAATGATGGTTCCGAGCAAGCTGATGGAGGTTAGTCTTCAACATGGAAGGTATTAGGGTCAATCAAAAGGTTAGGCTCACATGAAACCGACAACAGCCGTGACCTTGACGATGGAGAATACAAACTCGGCTTCGCCATAGGCCTTGATACCAAAGAGGTTGACAATTATGATTAGAGTAAGGAAGCAAGCAACAAATATGGACTTGCTGATTTGGTCGTTCCAGTAAGAGATAGTATAGGCTGCGGAAATAATTTCCATGGGTAAGACGAAAAGCCATTGCAGACAATAACTGTCATGATGCGAGGTTAGTTGCCGTAACACAAGTGTTTTAAGATAGGTGCAAATATAAGCAGGCTAACTCACTTCCATCCCATAGCAAATCCCCATGAGGGGTCTAGAAATCTAGTGGAGAAGAGCGAAAACGAGCCGGCGACGGGGAACAACACGCACAGCTCGCCAAGTGACTGCATAGTACAGTACTGCGAGACGCCAATGACAAAGAATGCGATAAATAGAGTGCCGGGTCCGCCCGTATGGAGAGAGCCGCCAGAAGCAACAAAGAGACCCGTTCCTTGATGATTAGTTAGCAATGTGTAATGTCTTGCAAGATGGTACGTGCAGTGAGAGATACACTACTCATGCACCCATCTCATGGAAGGGTGACGAGACTTACCAATGGCACCACCAAAGGCTATCATCTGCAAATGACGACCTTTGAGCTCCCTCGCGAGAGCCGTATTGGCCGTCTTCACATTTGCCGCATTCAGGTCATAGTAGTGGTCGCCGTGGGGGGCCGGCACGAACGGAGGAGGGGGATGCTCGTAGCCGCTACTGGGTGGAGGAGTATTGAGGGGACGTCTCTCGGCACGCCGGAACCCATCGACCCAGTCCACGGGCCGCGTCGTCGACGGCTGCGTCGCCATGTCCCAGCTGCGGACGCCATTTTCCTTGTCGCCAACGCTGTCTGCGTCCATGTAGTTCATCTCGGCGGCGTCCACATTGCTGTGCAGACAGGATGCTGTTTGGCCCTTCAGTGGTGAGCGAGCGAGCGACCAAGTGACTGTGCCAGGCGCGCGGACCGGGGGAAAAAATGGCGAGCAAAAAGACAGACGTTCGTAACAAGAGAGTCAAGGCGATCAGGGGCAACTTTAAGACGCAGGGGGGGCCCGATGATCTTGTCCCGTTGGTTGGTCCCCCGGTACCGGTTTTAAGCCTGGTTGGGAATAGTGTCTCTTAGTCTGGAACTATTCCGCGTGCTTGGGGCAAATGTGGGAATGGCAGCAAAACCTTGTTCTCCGCATGAGTCGTGTTCGCCCACCAGGTTTCTGGGTTACATGACGTATCCCTATCGTGCCATTACAGATCAGGGCTGATACCAAGCGATCCAGCAGTGCAACGGGTTACCGCGAGCCCGGTTTAGGCCAAGAAGAGAGCATCGCGCGCCGGCTTTTAGCGGCAGACTTCCCCAGAAACCCGCAATAAATGGAACACACACATACACGTTGATGGCGCACGTTACACAGCCAGGGTAACGATAAGGAGCCTCCGGCCAGGACGCCACCAGCAACCGGGCGACGTCCCGCGGGTGGGCCGGTACCAAAGCTCGTTACACACAACTCACAAGCCCAGCATGCATCATTCCGCTTTTGTCTGGCTGAAGCGGAGTCCCCCTCCATCTTCCAAAACACGAGCAGCAGCGCCACTGCATGATAACCAATCTGGGGTATCGTATCAAGGCTGTCACTGACCGCCACGTGCTAGTGTAGTAGTGTCAGAGCAGTGCATGAGTTTGTCTCGCAAGACGCCACATGCAAATGCGAGTTATTAATTTCTTTCCCTGTTGTGTGTTTTGGTGGGGCGATCCGTCTGCAGGGTAGCGTTGATATGATGGACGTGGATTGGAATATCTTTGCGAGAGCTGACAGGGGAGTCATTTTGTGACAGGAAAATACTGTAGTTGATTAAATGTCATTTGGGAAATCATTTACCTGTCTTGCGACATCGGGATTGTTAACCTCATCTGCCAAAAAAAAAATCATTGGGAGAGGAACGAGACTCCACACATCACACGATAGGTGGTTTGCACGTACGATTCACCAACTCTGGTCGCGCCACACAAATTATAGAGGTGTTAATAATAATAATAATATTTGATATGCAAAACTGAAAAATAAAAGAATACATGTACTGCCATAACTATTTATTTTCTGGAAAATACCCACAGCTTGAGAGGTTAAGTTCCTAAACCTGCAAAGACTACAAAAGTTCAACGTTGCCAGCCATAGTGTACAACCAGAATGAATTTTTTTTCGACAAAGTAGTAATTCTTTTGAAGTCTCATGAATCAACTAGCGGAATGAATTGAAAGAGTTGAGATAAACGGCGGAAGGTTTCAGCCAATCTTTACAGACCATTCCGTGGTAGTCTGGTATGTGGGAAATCATCATATTAACCATGGGCCGATTAAACATTCAAGTTATGAATTATACGAAACAGGATAATAAAACCACTAGGAACAAACCAAGTTAGTATGATAGCTGTGGAATCGTCTCTCAGAATGCAGATGCTCGAAATGTTTTTTCCCACGCAACTTCGTCGCATCCACTTTTTTCCGCCAGGGTTATCCAGCCAGGGTTAGGGCTAGCTTCATAAGCGACAAATCGATGGGGATTCGCATCGAATTCCGATGCTACAGTGGTTGAGCACAACCACCCGTCTTCCGTAGTATAGTGGTCAGTATGCAAGCTTGTCAGCGTAGCCCCTCTTGGCTTAGCCCCCCTCGCTTGAGACCCGGGTTCAATTCCCGGCGGGAGAGACTCCAGCCACAGATCGGAAGATCTGTTCTATTTTTTGGATTATTTTTGCTTCCCTTGCCTTTTTTCCTTGCTACTGTGACGTAGTTGATGTATGGGTGGTCTGTACATACCAGAAGGTCGATAGCGTTGCGAGAAGAAAAGGATTCAATCACGTCTAATTACTTTTTTCACGGCGCAAGGATGAGTTAAAAAACGATTTAGATATGCAGATGTCCTCCATTTCAGGAGCCAAATTGACTGTTACCATCTGCACCGACGGGCAACTCTACTTGTACGGTGGACACGCTCGGGGTTCGCTCATAGGAACTCTGAACTTAAAGAGAACCTATCCGTGTTTAAATTCGATTAAACTTCCGTGCAATTATTCTATGGGAACAAGATATCTATGCCTCGTTCAAAAATTGAGTAGTGAGATCAACTAAGCGTCTTCGGACACGCGGTTAAGTTGCAAACAAGCTTAGTAGGCAGATGTAATTAGAATTTAAATAGCCTGGGTTTATATTCCTCATTAACTAAGCGGGTATATGTTGCTGTGAAAATATGATAATGTATTGATATACTCGATGCCATGGATTGAATCTTGTTACAAGGGCCACATGTATCTGATATCTAGCTGTATTTTCAACTAAATTCCCATTGTATACCCTCCCAGCCCTTTCGACTGAAAAGCTTTCCACCGAGGCCAGTACCATGCTTATAAGGCTTGGCCGTACCGCTCGAGAGCAATGGCGGCTGCATCTTCATGTCAGAGAAGGCCATTCCGACTGGCTCAACATCAAACCCAAGCACCAATATGGAAACAAATGACATAATCTCCACAAAGGCGAAATTTCGTCCTGGGCACAGGTGTTGGCCGCCTCCAAAAGGAATAAATGCCGTTCTTCTCCTCCGGTCTGCCTCAGTTGCTGGTGCTGGCCTTTCTTGCCCGGCGGGAGGTAGCACGGAGACGAATCGATCTGGCACAAACTCTGAGACATCCCCTCCCCATATGGACTGATTGTTGTGAGAAACGCCAACAGGAAGATGGATATCCGTTCCCTTCTTGAGGACATATGACCAACCGTGTGTATCATTAATGGCAATGTCAGACATGGCTCGGCGCATACTTATAGAATGATTTTTGAGGCGCATGGTTTCGCGATAGCAGCTGATCAAAAGAGGGAACTTGGCATCGAAATCGGCGATATTGAAGGTCACGGTGCGTTTCTGGTTGCCATTCTCAGTAATCTTCACCGCCCTCTCAATCTCAGAGCGCAACGTCGCGACAAGTTCTGGTCGAGAAAAAATATGCAATAACATCCAGTAGACTGTAGGCACTGCATTAGTCGTTGCCGCAATGGGCAGCATGATTTCCATTTGCCCAATTTCCTTCGGAGTGAAGCCATGCTTGCGTAGAACCCGTGCTCGGTTGAAAGCGATGTTCGATGTTGTCGGGTCAGTAATCTCGTGCTCGGCGGCATAGTAATCTGTCATAGTTTCCTGTAGCTTTGCGCGAGCCTGATATGCCTTGGGCATGGTGAGGGATGGAAAAAATGACATGAGAAAATATGGAAGCGACTCTTCAAATGTCCTGCCATGAATAGGAAGCAAAATTAATGGCTGAATCCAAATCAGAGAAAGAATTGCATACCAAATATGATCAACGAGGGAAGGATCCTGGTTGAATGGATCTTGATCTCCGTAAAGAGAGCGTGTTGTGCCAAGACTCATGACATCGCGAACCCACAAAAAGAGGTTCTCGACTTCGATCCCCTGATCCCTGACTGTTGCGTGATGGACGTTTGAGGAATACGTGCCCATGCTGATAGCGGTTATATGGGAATATATCTCCTTTAAGAACCCGCGATTCATCTTGTTCAGCATGTCGGCCTGAAAACTTGCATGAATTGCATCGGTAAATTCGGAAATCAGGCCCGGGATGGTCATGATCTTCTTGAACGATTCTTCCTCTAAATCGAACGTCTTTTGAGCAAACTCCGTCTCAAAAGGCTCAAAGGAAGCAACCTTGTTCTTGAGGAGAGTGTGGACAAGATGAGCATCGTAGACGACATAGATTTTCCCGTTTAACATGGGAAGCGTCACAATTGGGTATGAGGGGCGAGAATTGCTGCATAAATTGTCAGCAGATGGGGTTATGCGTAAAGTAATCTTTACTCGCGATTCACCTACTGGACGATTTGATGGTATCTAGCTTGATGACGAATAATTCCAATAATGTGGCCAATGAAGGGAATGGTAGGTTTCAGTAGGGGAGGTTCCTTGGGATCGATTTGCGGGGTCAACACTTTGCCTAGTAGGGGCAGGAGGATGCCGGTGGCCAAGACCATAGTCGCAAACATCACGACACTGGTAGATCTGCCAGAAATAAGTCCGGCAATAAAGCCTTGATTGGTGGCGTTGGCGACGCCATAAGTGAAGTTATCGTCGACCATTGCCGATGACATTGCGAGCGAGTATGAATGGATCGGGGTGTAGAAATCTCCCAACCTCCAAGTGCGGGAGGAAGGGTTGATGTGACCCGACCGACGCCACAAACTATCTTGGGCGACAAATAGTGGTTCGGTAAAAAGGGCTGTGGGAAGCCTGGCCAATCAAAGATGTGACTTTCAAATGATTATTGCACTAGAGCGCTGCATTGGGATTAGAACGAGATGAGGTTTGGCAAGCTGACGTGATACGGTTCGTGTCTCGGGTAACGCGTTCGCGTTTTCAGGGCTGAAAAAGTAACACGGCGTCGGCCGTCGCAATGATTCGATAATGGTATTGATTGTAGCCGAGATACCGACTGTGCCGGATTGGAAAGTGTTACTATCTATTCGTATGGATGCCGCGGGTTCCGATGGCGCTTGGACTTTATACACACCAGATTAGACGTGCCTCTCGTCGCTGGGGTTTGCTATTGGAAGAAATATTTAACCTTTGCCATAATACTTCTGTTATTACCATGCAAGCATAGATTCAGCGCATCTTCTACTTTCAAAGGGGATATTTCAGACTTTTTTTCTTGACCTAAGTTTGGGAGGATGATGATTGTTCAGAGAGGGTTGTATATTGGCCCCACCCTCATTGATTTCTTGCGGTTATTAATTGTTTACGAATTGGATATAATTTATTGTCGATGTGATAAATTAGTTAAGCATACTAGCAGATCTACCTGTGGATGCCGGACCGGAAGGGAGTGAGCTTGCCTCCCAAATTTTAAATGCCTATGCTGGAGTTGTGCTGATGCAGATAAATATCTGGTAGACTGGTTATTCTATCAATATGAACCAATCACGGTATGTAATTGCCCTTATATGACTGTTATTGGCCGTCGACGGTTGCACAATAAAAGAGTACAAGGAAAAGGACTACTTGGGGCTCGAAGACTAAAATAAGAAAGTGATTAAGATAATGCACTCATCATATCGTATATCTTCTCTACTCATAATATGGTGATTGGCAGTGGTTGAGCAACGTCCTACGAATGGAAAAGCCATGTATTTGGTTATCATTTACGTTTTAAAAAGGGCGTATAGCACACTGTTAAGCTATCTGTTCCAGCCCAAAGACCTGGATGAGTTTAAATGGGAGGCTATAAAAAGCAAAGCAACCGACTTTCAGTAAAGGGCGGGCAGTATCACGTGGATTTGCACGTTACTAGTTCAGCTGGCGATGGTGGTGTAGAGGACATTCAAATACGAAAAAATAATTTTGAGACCGGATAGCGTGGGAAAAACTGTTTGCGGTAATGATGATATAATTAAGTCATAAGGAAGGATCAAAGGTGCGATGATAGTTGCAGCCAAGGTAAAACCGAGACCGAGACCGAGACGAAGACCGAAACCGATATCGAGACCGAGATCAAGAGAGCGGAACCCGAACGGCAATACCACAATTGCTAGATAAAGCTCGGTCTCGCAAATATCATGCAAAAGAGTGACTGATCTGGTCATAATATTTCACCGGATGTTCATGAATGCGAGAGTCATCCTCAAGGCCGCCAATCTGCATCTCTTCCAAGTGCTTACCTATAACCTTCGTCAAATTCGGTCTTAGCCTGCAAATTCAAGCCAATTGAGCTTTCCATGGTATTATTAACGACGGGGCATAAGTGTAACAGTCAGATCGGCGCTTGCCACAGAAATGCCTCGGCTGGGACTCAAGAAATCTCGATGGGGCTGCCTCCGGTGCAAACAGCGACGCGTCAAAGTACCATATTTCATCTCCCTATAGCTTTTCATTTTTAGCTAATTTGAATTATCAGTGTGACGAGATGCATCCGTGTTCGGCATGCATCCGACATGGAGCTGAGTGCGAATTTCCAGTGCAGCCCTATACCAGGAATAGGAAGCAGGGGGTCAGAAGCCCTCCACAAGACTCTATAGATCCTGCACTGGGAAGTCCCATACAAGATGTACGAGATAACGGTTGGAACAATTAGTGTTCAAAACCAGTTTGCTAACGAGTATGCTCAGGACACCCAAAGTCCTCCTATAGCTCCTCTGGATGAACCCGGAAACACAACAGCGTGTGGTACCTTGACGCCCGTCTGTGAATCTAGTTTACCCACCATTTCCAATATTTTTACAACCCCGACACCGGAACTAGATCCGTTTCCGTACCTTAACAAGTTCATCAAGGGCCCAAAGTCTATAGACGAAAAGGTATGGCTTACGGATCTGGAACTTATGCACCACTACACATCAACAACGTACAAAACACTACCACGGGCGACTCAGCTCCAGCAAGTATGGCAATACGAAGTACCCAAGCTGGCTTTATCGGATATATTTTTATTGCATCAAGTATTGGCTATTTCGGCTCATCACCAAGCTTATTTACAGCCAGACCGGTATAATCAGTATACCATCTCTGCGACCCAGCATCAAAACAAGGCTATTTCTGGTTTACAAACTGCCCTGGCCCAAATTAAGACGGAAACCTGTCAAGAAGTGTTCATTGCGGCATCATTACTTCCAATTACTGCCTTTGCCGCCTTCTCCGACAACATTGAAGTAAACAATATACCCCAAGTGGATGATTTGATCGATATATTTCACCTAATCCGAGGCATGTGCAATATTCTTGAGTCATATACAGAAATGCTTTGCCAGGGCTCGTTGGGGCGTTTATTTCTCCAAGAAGACAATAGCAAGCCAGCTCCCCTTTTAAAGTCTACAGCTTATCAATTAGGGCAAATTATAATTCCTGGTACAGTCGCGCCGGAAGTGGCATCCATTCACCACCACTCGATAAAAATGGCCATCGATTGGATCGGGAGATTTATTGAATGTACAGAATCTCCAGGCCTCCGGGTTTCGCTAACCTTCCCCATCTGCTTAACGGAAGAATTTTCAGAACTCCTGAGACAACACGATCCAATTGCTTTGATTATACTCTCTCACTATTGCGTTATATTGCATGATTCGGGATTGGAAAATTGGTATTTGCAAGGGTGGGGAAAGAGCATCATCATGAGTATTGCGACTGAACTGGACTTATGCTGGAGAGAGGCGATCGAATGGCCATTAGCAATGGTTCAAAACGGGGTAATATAAATTAATGGACAACCACTAGGTAAAGAATTCAAGCCCATGTGTAATGTATTTTGAACCAGCAACTCCATAGGAAATAACCTCCAGTACCATGTTCCTCAATTAAATCCCCTGTTTACATATGATTGATTAGTCGATGGTGGATTTGCTTTCTGCAGCTAAGAAACCTGGATGCTGAAGTCAAAGCCGTACAGATGCCCTTGCAACTATCCAAACTGACTTGAGATATAATTACGCTTGAACTCTGCGCTCTGGCCGAAGAGGCTGAGGGGTTACATCGAGGGTGCTACATTTTCCGCTACTTGGTCCATACGAGTCTTATTTTCAGTCACACTTTGTGATTGGGAGACCTTGAGAAGTTTAGAGACATGTCGAATTCGAGATTGGTATTAATTCTAATTGTATTTGGTGATTGAAGAATATTGCCCTTGAGCTAGTGTTCAGTTTGAATTCCATGTCGCACTTTTCGGTCTCGCGTTCCTCGCATCCCTCGCATTAATCGTTCTCGCACGGTAAACTGGTCTTGGACTGCAGTGGGTCCCAGACCAGGATTCTGACTGTTTACGGTACCATTGACGAGGATATTCAATAGCAAAAGACCACTCTGTATGTAATTAGATGTGAGTACTTGCTCCTATTTGGCATTTGGACCGGGGCTAATGATACACAGGTATGGATGCGAGAGCGAATCGATCAAACCCAGTATGGAAATATGTTCAAATTCAAGTGGGATTTCATTGAGGTACAGAACTTTGGCTAAAAATGGGCCACAGAATGAATATATATACACTTCATGTAGTCAATCTGATCAAAGAACCAACTGACTACCATCTGAGTAGCTGCATCTTTTACACAACTATTTTCAACGCCTCGAACACACATAAAAGGAGACAATCTTTTTATATAAGACAAAACGCAAACAGTTGTTGATTAAAACCCACAGGTCGAAAAAATGGCCAATATTGAATTCGTGTTGTATAACTACAACCCGTCCACGCCGGCTGCTGTTGTATTCGTGGTGATTTTCTCCATTTCTGGACTCGCTCATGCATGGCAAATTTGGCATAGCCGCACTTGGTACTTCTTACCATTTCTTATTGGTTGTTTATGTGAGTCTGTCTAAATCTTTAGCCAGCCCTCAAATTAAATTGGCCTTGATTTTAACAGACTATTGCTGTAGTTGAACTGATTGGATATATTGGTCGCCTTTTGTCAGCAGAGGAAGCCCCTAACTTCGGCAAAGTCCCCTACATTCTCCAATCCCTTCTTCTCCTTCTCGGCCCTACCTTCTTTGCGGCATCGATCTACATGATTCTGGCTCGCATAATAATTCTCCTCGAAGCTGGGCATATGTCCCTGGTCAAACCACATTGGTTGACGAAAGTGTTCGTTATGGGAGATGTTCTTTCATTTCTAGCTCAGAGTGGCGGTATGTTCTCCCTACTACGCTGCTATTTTTAATTGCTTTAACACGTAATTTTTAAGGTGGCGGAATGCTTGCCAATGCCAAGTCAACTTCGGCTGTTCAAAGAGGCGAATACGTCATTGTTGGCGGATTAGCCATTCAAATTATTTTCTTCGGATTCTTCATTGTGGCTACACTTGTGTTCCACATACGTATTCATTCTCACCCAACTCGACCATCTCAGGAGACTAAATTGCAGTGGAAGAAGCTTTTATATACTCTTTACGCTACAAGCTTATTTATTATGATCCGGTCTGTCTTTCGAATGGTTGAGTATATCATGGGCAGGGATAGCCAGCTTCAGGCCAAAGAGTTTTGGATTTACGTGTTTGACGCAACTTTGATGGCGTTGACTTCAATGCTATTCAACGTTTTCCATCCAGGTCGAGTGATCAGAAAGAGTGCTGAGGTAGGAAAAGTTGAGGCTCCAGGGCTAGCTTAAACACTCGGCTATCTTTTTATGTTCTACTCCGAGTGACTGACAACCGCGGGATGAATCGTCGACAATGTATCTGCATCCATCATCAGGCTCTCTGGAAGGGCAATTAGATAGACGAGTGCGAAGGTACGAGAATTAAGCGAATGATATTCGAACATATTATGGTATCTTAAAGAAATTTGCATGATATTAAACTCCATATGGACATACTAGAGGCCATTCTCGAACAAGTCACTATGGTCTAAAAGCATTGTTCTACTGGGTATAAGGGTCATAAACATAATTCCGCATATTATTTCGCTACATCCACCTCGGCTTTCCCAATATCTCACCTATCCTTGATTATGTAGACCTCGATTACTGCATCTAAGACAATTCTCACAGCGTGGCGTGGGCCGAATGTCATTTGTTTTGAACTTTCGCTCAGCCGCACCAGAAATCAGCGAATCATTTCTACCGCTATATTTCAACTGCCTAGCTCGCAAGCCTCTTTTTCAACTGGTTTACATTTAATACCGCATAAAAGAAGGTCAACGGTCGGCATTGCAAGAAATCTTCATACTTGCCTTTTTATCTTTTCCTTTCATAGTGTTTTGGAGAAGCTACGATTGCTCTGCTATCCTATCAACTATCGACTGCCATGTATCATCCTCCGGCCAGTGAACCGCATTATGGTTCTAACATGGGCGATGATCAACAACAGGGCGAGTATTCATCACTACGGATGATGCCTGCTTATGATGACAATGATGCCAATGCGGTGAGTCAAGTGAAGTGTATGCCGTCTCATTTACCCATGACTGATTCAAACAATATTCAGAAGAGCGGACTTGACGGTCATGGCTTATTATTGGTCGGAGCTTACTTTAGAGACAGTAATCTGAACGATCGAGTTAATGCATATCCAAATACCACCTCGGATAGATATGCGAATGATTGTACGAATCAGCCATCGCGCGGTTACTCTGTAAATACTCACTCGAGTGTCTCCACGAACAGCTATATAAATAGCCCTGCGACCAGTTATACAAACAGCTAGCCCAACGACTATGAAGATAGTCGTAACAATAGCTATGTGGGCAATCGCACAGGAAATGGTCGAGGTGGTCATTCAACAGAACACACCGACTCTTATGGGGGTGGGTATCCCGCAAACTACAACGATTGCCACACGAGTAGATATCATGATAGAACTACAACCGAAGATACCCCTAGGAATGAGGACAGGAATATAGAGAGATCACCAAACAGGCACCCTAGAGGCCATAGAACCACACGAGCCGTCATTCACGAAGACAATGATGACTATGACAGCCAGTATGCTTATCCCATGGAGCCGCGTGAATCCTTGACAGATGGTGGGTTTCTTTAATATATTGATCGTAAATGAACATTTGTCTGATAATGAATTTTTGAAATAGAGGAAATCCGTCTTCAACAGGAACGGATACAGGAGCAAGATGAAATCAGACGAATTCGCGAGGAACAAAAGAAACGTTCAACTTGCCACATGTATGGGCTACCAATGGATATTTAGCAGAATGGGCTCATGTTATCAACGTGTTGGGGGCCAAGATATTCAGTTATTGGTCCGCAGTGGAACAAGAGGAAAATCTGTTACAAACTAGCCCGGTTACAACACCGAACTCAGTGATAAAGGCCCTCTGGTCACAACACCAAGAGCCGACCTCAGCTTCACCTCAATTTATGATTTTGGCCTATTTTGTGCCTTCCTTTTTAAAGGACGGTTTAACCATACGGCCCCAATGATCCTGCGAACATTTACCCTCATAAGCCCTGGAAGTCAGTCAAACCTTTTGTTGTTCTGGGCGTAGTGTGCATCTAGAGCGTCGCGGATTTGCTCTTTTCAAGTCCTGGTGTAGTGTAAGCCACGCATGCCACTATCTACACATGAAAAGCGTCTTCCAAACAAATAATATTTATCTTAGCAGGCATCTCAATGATATGAAAGAACTGCGATTTGCCTGGTTAAATTGGATCAACTATTTCGTTCTCACTACAATCTCTACCTTCGAATCATGAAGTGATATTTAGACATTGTCACGGTGAAGGTTATCTAAGCCCGCTTCATGTTTGACTGTCTCCCACACGCCGTCGATCCTTTTGGCTGCCTCATCCGGAAGTGGACCCTTTTTTAAACCCTGAAGAGTTTGTTTCAGCTGTTCCGGACTGCGAGCACCGATGATGATCCCATCACCATTGGCCTTTTCCAGCGGACTGTTGTACGCTACCCAGCGATATGCTAGTTCGGCTCTTGGGATGTTTGTATCTTTAGAAATAGCTTCCCACTTGCTTAGAGCATCTAAATACGATGGTTTATTATACAAGCCATTGTACATCTCGGTGGCCAGACCTCCCTTAGCGAATCGGCCAGCGTCAATACCGCTACTGATCTGCTCACGTGTTTTGGTGAGGAAGCCCCCGGCCAGCGGTGAGTACGCGTAAAACGCAATACCATATTTTCGTAGAATCGGGAACAGCAAATCCTCCTGCTTTCTGGCGACCGGGTTATAGTTTCCCTGGTAGACGGTGGGAAGAACGAAACCATTTTCTTTGGCAATACTGATGACTTCCTCCACCTCGGAGGGGAGAAAGTTTGAAATACCAAATCTTTTGAACCGGCCGGCCTTGTACAGTTTGTCCACCCCAGAAAGGGCAGAACGCAGGTTGGGTTTGGGTATAGGTGCATGAAAATAGTATATATCAACCTATAATATGGTGGCGTTTAGTAACGATTTGTTATTATATGACATGAGTAAATATTACCTGATCTGTTTTAAGAAGTTGGAAGCTTTCTTCTGAGATTTTGAGGATACCAGCCTCATCCGACTCAGGTACCATGCCACCTGGATGTTTGGTGTCGATAGTGAAGTTGGCTGCAACGCCAAGATCACCGATCCGTTTCTCGCTGTCTCCGTAGATGCGAGCCGTGTCGATAGTCTTAACCTCTTCATCTGAGAGGATAGAAATAGCTTGAAGGGCAGTCTCATCAGTGTCCCAAACGCCCCCTGCAGCCCCGAAGATGACTTTGATGCCAGGCATTATAGATATTTAGAATATTGTGGCAAATACCGCTGGTTCTTTTGAGAATTGTATACTTTTCTGGCAAAGTATTTTGAGGGAGATGGTGTACAATTATGAACCTTTTGAAATCATCATTTATATACAAATACCTCACTGTGTAAATGACGAAATCGCTCGGCAAGAGCGGCTATTAAACTCTAAAATACTCCTAGTTTGAACATCAATCATCCCGAGTGTTTCATTGGATGATACTTGCGGAGTTTATGCAGGATTGGAAACTGGGAACAGTCCATAGAGTCTCAGATTTAAAGTTTAGCAAATACGGACACCGTAGCGGACGAATCTACTCATTCGCTATGCAGGGTAGAGATGAGCAAATTCGACTACTTTTCAGTATCTGTAGAGCGTCAAATAAAGAATATGGGGATGGTTAAAAAACAGCCCACTGGTCTTGTGGTGAGGTGCACCTTTATATCGCGTACTTATCATTCGCATAGCCATAAGTTTGACCAACCCCAGTCTACTTTCGTTATTTGCCCAATCGATCCGAACAAACGTGCGAATGCTGTTGGATTTTCTATCGCATAAAGTTATTCCACAAAATGTCATACAATAACACCTATGAAACTGCTTCACAGCTCAGTCTGATTTCAACATTATTAAAGGGATGGTTGAATACCAAACGGTTTAGCTAAACTATAAAAAGATTATCCCTGCCAAAACCCCACAAAGTCCGCCATTTTGCATTGGCGACGGACTTTCAAGTGGAGTTTGTCCGCTGGCATTGGTTCTTGGCTCGGTTATTAATGGCATGGAGGAGTTACACATCTCCTACTTTCTATCATGCTCTAGCCTTTCTCTTTTGTCGACTTACAGTATTTATTAAATAGACGATTGAGAGGACAATACCGTGAAAGTGACTTGCAATAGATGGCATGACACAACTCCACAAGGGAACAGCAGCGAGATTCTGCACTGAGGCTTCTCCAACGAGTACTGCATAGGCAAACAAAATACGGATACCATCTAGCTGTCAGGTAACATTGGACCATTGGTTTGCGCTGGTCTTCGTCCTGGAGCAATTTATTTGCTAATTGCTCCTCGGGGACCCCGACGATTGGGGTGGACTAGCTGTTCAGTGACCTGGAATTTGGGTCACGCACACGAGCAATAGATTTATGGGACGATGCTGGACGTCAGTGCGTGAGATGTTGTGTGGATTTTGACCCTGTTGAAACTGCAAACAGCGCGGTTTTAATGATGGAGATTCCCCGCCCACCCTCGCAGATCACCTGTCACTAGCAATCCCTGAAGATCAATAACCGAAAGGTATGGGCAGTGAGGAGTACGGGTTTCATCCTCACCCATCTTTACCCATCAATCCATTTTCGCATTGAATCCGATTTTCCAGTGCAACGAGTGATAAGTAGATGCGAATGTGACTCCCAAGATACAGATCGCTCATCAGTGGAGTGTCAGTGTTCATGGATTGAGTTACGAACCCACGAAGCCGTCCGTTATCAAAATCCATGTGGCTGCCAATCACCCAGATCCTCCTGCCCATCCTCTACCCGGCACGCTAGTCAGGATCGACAAAATCTAACCCCATTTGCTTGTTCTGCGGTTCCCTCCCACTAGCCGTTCTTCCCGTGATGTCTCTTTGACGTACCTCCCCTTATGGATTTTCACAGTCGCTCCACATTCCAGGGATGCCTCGGCAATACTGGCAGAATTTGGGGCTAGCGCCTTGACGCTAGCGCAAGGGGTCAATTCCACCTGAGATTTTTACCCCGACCAGTATCCTCCTAGTCAAGTTGATGAGGGAAAAGTCAATGGCCGTCTAGAAATGAACATGATCCTGCGTCATCTTCTTTGATCACAGCCTGGAATCAACTAACTAGCTACTATGGATAATGATTGGTAGTATATGGAATAACTCTTGTAATCAGATTCCTATTCTCGCCCTTTGCTTCTCGTGGTCATCTTTCCATTTGTCACCTTCTCCCCACTCCAATGATTGCAATGACGTCCTTTCATTTCGAATTTCGGAGCTGTTGGGGAACCTTTGTGGAACTCCTTGGCGCCAGTCCGAAGTACCTGGCCACGGCATAACACCTCAATACTGTGAATTCCTCATTCTGTGCTCCCCCAGGTCCCGCTTCGACCCTGGCGGGAATAATGTAGAGGATATGGCCACTGTATATCCATATTTATTTCGCCACGACTGGCCGCTAATATGACACTAATCACGAACCGTCCCAGCACGCTAAGCTTACATTAGCAATATGGGAATATCAGATGAAGGCCTGCTGGTGCTCAGACCTTTACAACGATGTCGGCCCGCGGCTAAGACGATGATTGCCGGCGATAGTAGGCGTGCTCATCCCTATGGGACCCATAGAATGACTGGCGTGTGATGACGCTGATGCGTGTCAAGTCATTGTTTAATCATCTTGGCCTCTCCCCAACAGAGAAGTTTGGAAACAAGCTTTCTTCTCCTTGATTCTCCAGTATTTTGATAACATCGCGCCTGCGAATCCGATTACCATGCAGGTCGGATGGAACCTCGGCTTGTTGCTCTCCCTTGTGGCATTGCCTGCAAGCTGGGCACAGCCCTCCCAAGAGGCCAGTATTCTTTCCAGGATGCCCAAATGCGGCGTAAGTGGCATATATTACTTTGAGGTCCCTTACTCGGAAGACATTAATTTGTTAATTCTCCTCAGCTGTCTTGTTTGATGACTACGATAGAGAACTCTTCATGCCTGCCTACGAACCAAACTTGCACATGCACCGATGAAGCTCTCAATATCGAGGTGACGAGCTGCGTACTAACTGCGTGCACTATAAAAGATTCATTGTGTGAGTTTAATTCAAGTAGACACCTTTCTTGTGTATTACTGACTCCATTCTAAGTGACCAAGAACTTAACAATGACAATGTGCAAAGCCCCTGTTCGCGACCGATCGACCTCACATATCCTCATGTCAAATATTCTTGGAATAATAGCTATTGTATGCATCATCCAGCGACTCGTCGCCAAGATTTCGTGGAAGCTTGGGTTCGGGCTTGATGATTGGTTTATCTTACTCACAGGACTGTCCAGCATCCCCAGTCTAGCTGTTAACCAGTATGGTGTTACGGCGAATGGTCTTGGTCGTGATATCTGGACTGTACCGTTTCAGAAAATTACCAATTTCGGCATGTACTTTTGGGTGATGGCTATACTTTATTTTACACAGATTACCCTGCTCAAAATGGCCCTACTTTTCTTTTACCTCCGAATCTTTCCAACAAAAACAGCACGCAGTCTTTTATGGGGAACTGTCGTCTTCAACGCGATATTTGGATTCATCTTTGTGTTTTTGGCCATATTTCAATGCCGGCCTGTCTCATATTTCTGGACAAAGTGGGATGGCGAGCATCAGGGGCGATGTCATGATGCCAATTCTATAACATGGTCCAATGCTGCCATCAGCATTGCATTGGACTTTTGGATGCTTTCTATCCCTTTATTTCAGATAAGAACGTTGAAGCTGGATTGGAAGAGAAAGATTGGGGTCGGGTTAATGATATGTGTCGGAACCTTGTTTGTTTTCCCCTTTCCCCCTCCATCGCCACTGTGCCGTCAGGATATTGCTGACCGTACCCAATAGCGTCACAGTCGTCAGTATAATAAGACTCCAATTCTTGGTCAAATTTGGACGAAGCAGCAACCAGACTTGGGACTACCTTGAAGTCAATAGGTGGTCTGTCATTGAGATTGCAGTTGGCGAGATTTGCGCTTGCATGCCCTCACTCCGTGTTGCATTAGCACGTGCATTCCCGAAGATTATGGGCAGTGTCCAACGCTCCTACGCCAATTATGGAAGTGGGCGAGGTGGAAAGCCGGGCAAAAACTCTGAGAACGACGCTGGACTCATTAGCTCGCAAACTAGGCCGAGAAGTGATCTGCCTCAGCAAGTAGTGGACCTTGTTGGAATTACTTGTCAAAAGACCTATATGGTGACATACGACGACTCAGATGAAACCGAGCTTGTCCATATAAAAGACAGAAATCAGTAGATGGATTGATATGATTTGGTTGTAGAATTAATTTTACGATAGAGTTCGAGAAACCTAATGATGAAATTATATATTCATGTTCCAGGATATTGTGATATCAGTTATTAATATGGAGATATGGTACTACTCAATCAGAAGGAAATTAAGAGAGACTTGCCTTATCTGATCGAAAATTGTAACTTCACTGACTCTGCGATCGGACTCGGTAAATTGTATTCATTACATGCGCTTAAAATGAAAGACAACTATAGCTTCGAGGTTAGATATATTTCCTTGATACTTTAGTTCACCGTAAAGCCTGCTTGCCTAAGTTGCCTAAGCGTTTCTTTAATAACAGTATTTGATTGCAGGACTGTCTGCAGTCTAGCGCGTCGGAATTAGGTTTCCCGGTTAATGTCCCATCGGATAAAATGACTCTGAACGCTCTCAACGGAATGAAACGACCCGATTGGAGTGTTATCCCCCGCGGGGTAATGTATTTCTAGCCCTAGCGAGAAACCGAGAAAGCCGTGGCTTTATTAAAGCCTGATTGGCGTACCGTTTCACTTTGAATAGGACTATTATTACCTCTGCCATGCTGTATTCTTACTCAACACCCCGTTATCAACACTATTGAAGTTCCCAAACGCTCTTTCTACGATTCCAAATATCATGGGCCGGCGAATAATAGTCACCGGGGGATCTGGAAAGGCCGGCTACTATGTGATATCTGCACTTTTAAAACATGGACACGAAGTATTGAATCTTGATCTAAACCCCCTCTCTGGGGACTTGAGCGAGGTTGTACATACAATCAAGGTCGACCTCTCCGACAGTGGCCAAGTCTTCAGTGCCCTCTCGTCGCACTTCAAATTGACGCAGCCATTCCGCGAAAAGCTCCTCCAACCTGCAGATGCCGTCGTGCACTTGGCGGGTTACGCAAGGAACATGCTGGTGCCAGATAACGAGACGTTTAGGGGGAACACCGTTTCAACCTTTAACGTAATTGAAGCGGCAGCGAAGCTAGGCATCAAGAAGATCGTTCTGGCAAGTTCAGTTTGTGTCTATGGGGTCACGTTCGCAGAGGGAGACGCCGACTTCCCTGCTTTTCCCATCGATGAGGACCTTGACGTCAACCCGACAGACGTTTACTCGGTATCAAAGCTATGCGCCGAACGTGTAGCTCGAAGCTATGCCAAAAAGTATGATATTGACATTTACGCCTTGAGGGTCGGAGCCATAATCAGCCCAGAAGAGTATGAGGAGCATTTTCGGGGGTACGTCTACGATGCGAGTACCTGGAAAGTCCATGGCTGGTCTTATATTGATGCTCGTGATCTGGGTCAAATGGTTGTTTTGTCTGTGGAGAAAGATGGGCTGGGCTTTCAAATTTTCAATGCGACTAATGACAGAATCACGAACAACTGTTCTTCGACAACCGAGTTCCTCCGAAAAGAATGCCCCGGGACTGTGTTTACTCGGGAGATGGGAGAAAAGGAGGCGCCAATGAGTAATCGAAAGATCAAATCAATGTTGAATTTCAAAGAAGAGCATGATTGGAGAAAGTATTACGCATCTTAGATAGAACGCAATTCATCATCTTGAGGAAAACCTTTACAGCATTAAGCCACTGCGATTAGAAGACGTTGATGCCAGAAAAGAACGCTCAGAGGAGAATCTTGACAATAATGTCCTTTGTAATATCTACTAAAATATGTCTGTTACGGCACCCTCAGATGCATTCCCGACCAACCGAGCATATTTGGCCAGCGCTCCCTTTGTCACCCGCAACTTTGGGGGCTTCCACAGTTTCAATCTCCGCGAAATCTCTTCATCGCTAACATGGGGCATCGAGATTTCATGCTTTTCAACATCAATGGTGATGATATCTCCATCTTCCACAACTGCAATCGGGCCACCAACAACGGCTTCTGGCACGATATGTCCGACAATAAAGCCGTGGCTGGCACCGGAATATCGCCCATCTGTAATTAGTGCGACGTTTTTGAAGCCTCCTCCCATGAGTGCAGCTGAGGCTTTTAGCTGCTCCGGCATTCCCGGGCCACCCTTTGGGCCCTCGTAGCGAACTACCAGAACCAGGTTCTCGTCACGAGAGACGTCACCAGCGTGTAATGCATCACTGAGCTCGCTCTCCTTGTTAAATACTCTTGCCTTTCCAGTGAAGCTTAAGCCCTGTTTGCCAGTAATCTTGGCAACAGCTCCGCCCGGGGCAATATTTCCATATAACACCTCTAAATGACCAGAGGCTTTGATGGGGTTATCCAGAGACCGGATTATCTCTTGTCCCTGTGGGAGGGATGGCCAACTCTCAACATTCTCGGCTAGTGTCTTTCCGGTTACCGTTGGGGCAGATCCATCCATTAGTCCCGCGGCTATTAGAAGCTTCATGACTGAAGGGATCCCTCCAATTTTAAAGAGGTCCTCCATTGTATGTTTACCACTGGGCGCCAGATCGGCGATAAATGGGGTCTTGTTTGAGACTCGCTGAAAGTCGTCAAGCTTCAGGTCCACGCCCGCGGTTTTAGCCATGGCTAAAGTGTGCAGGACAGAGTTGGTTGATCCTCCAACAGCCATAATAATAACGAGGGCATTTTCAAATGACTTTTTCGTCAAGAGGTCGCTTGGCCTAATGTTCTTTTCCAAGCATGTGCGAACCACTTCGCCTATTCTGCTGCACTCTCGGAACTTGCTGGGAGACGAAGCTGGAGTGCTCGAAGAACCAGGGAGGGAAAATCCGAGAGTTTCAATAATAGTTGCAAGACTGTTTGCGGTGTACATACCACCGCATGCACCGGGTCCCGGAACTGCATTCCGCTCGATGTCACAGAGAATCTGCTCGGGGTTAAATTTTCCCTCCTTGTCCCAGCTTGCCAGTTTGCCAAACAGATAAGCACCTTTAGCTTCGTAGGGTGTGTTAATGTTGATGGGCTTTTGCGTCGTTTTGCTAAAGCCACCCAGCTGAGTGCCTCCGTAGACAATAACTGATGGCCGGTTGTGTCTTGCGATTCCCATGACGCAGCCAGGCATGTTTTTATCACACCCTGGAAGCGCCACGCAGGCATCATGGGCTTGGGCACAGGTAACAGTTTCGATACTGTCGGCAATGATCTCACGAGATTGAAGTGAGAACCTCATGCCTGTGATGATACGTCAGAAATCAGAGCACATATTTAGTGCCGATAGTAGCTCCGACGCACCTTCGTTTCCTTGAGTAATGCCATCAGATACACCGATTGTATTGTATTGCCAAGCCAAAAATCCTTCTTTTTGGATCGAAGATTTTACCTCCTTTGCCAGGTCCAGAACTGTGCAAAAACCCACGTCAGCCTCTCACTTTAATTAATTAGTTGAATGGATTATCGACATACTGTGCATACTTGGAATTTGGTCAGCTGGATTGCAGTCATGAAGTAGAATTGCTAAACTCACTTGCAAGGGTTTCCTTCCCACCAAACGGCACCAACACCAACATGGGGGCTCTTTTGCATAGTGTCCTCATCAGGAACACCCGCAGCATATAGCATTGCCTATTTCTGAGTCAGTCTCCTGCCAATGGCTTCAAACATTCGGATGTGGCTGACTTTGGCACCGGGATAGTCATGATCACGGGTGAGAATTGTCGAATGCCTATTCAAGACCAATTCCCCGTCTCGAGTTGTGCCATATGGGACACTGGGGAAATCAACATAACCGTTGCCCTCTTCGGGGACGGGGGATTCGCGCAAGTGTTCACCCATTGTGGAATGGCAAATAAATTCCGGGATTGATTTAGAGGCCTGATCTTTGCTCTGGCGTCGTTCTATGACCCACGGGGGACGAGGAAAGATAAACAAGAAAAGAAAGTGAGCGGGAAGAGCGTTGAACTTGCAGAAATTGGCCCATCAACCGGCTACCGAACCTACTCCACCTTGCAAAAGAGGTGCAGATAGCCAATGGCACAAGCAACAGTAAAAAACAGGAAAATTCAAAACTCGTATCCACTCATTTGACAGCGCCGTGCCCTTGTCCCACTCACGATAGAGTTCTTATCGGCTCAAGCGTAGACTCAGCCTCGGAAGGTTAGTATCCGGTTGGTCCGGCGGGGAACGCGCCGTCCCACTTTGTCCTCTACTCCAATGGCGTCATGACCCGGAGGGCCAGTGTCATCCAGGGCCAGTCTATCGCTGCATGTGATGGCGCTGGCGCTATGCGCCGCAGCCAGTGGAGCGTGCATTGTCCTATGTCGGGGCAGGGATGCCAGCGGTTGAGTCACTGTGCCAGCATCCGCAGCGTCTGAGAGGTTGGTGCGACACAGCGCGTCGACTTGGCCACGCTGACACTGCTGTACAACCAGCGATAACGGTGTACATTTCTATAGGCATACTGCTCAACCGCATTGATACCACCCACCCAGTGTCCTACCACCTTTTCTCACTTGCTTAATCACCCTGTGGCAACAGAAATGCGGCCTCATGTCACCGCTCTTTCGCAGAAACATCCAACAAATTCAAGGCGGTATTTGACCGCCAGTAAGCCATTTTTTGACATGTGGTAGGAAATTCCAAATGCTGACGTATCACAATTGCTCGTGTCCAAGGGGATTGGATATGCTGGGCTGGGAACCTGGAAAATTTTCACGGTTCCGAAATTCGGTGTTGGCGCCAACCCAATTGACGTGTCTCAACATTGGTGGCACAGTATGTGATTATGACCTCAGAGATACTTCTGTCGCCCTTGATTCAATTCCCAAGGTACATGGCTTTCAATTATGGGCTCGAAATTATTTGTTTATTCTCAAAGAAAGACAAGAGGTTCAATAATACGAACCTCGCAACGCGTTAAAGTGGGGCTGGGTTACCAGAATGTTTCAGTTGGACTAAAAGAAGTACAGCTATCAAAGGGTAGTGTACGTGGGCCACTGAACTCTGCTAAATTTATTCTCAACGCAACCCTACCTCACAGCAGATGACCAAATTGCATACATGGATGATGCAAGATAATCAAAGGGCTTGCCAATTTGTATCAATCCACAAATTCGATAGTATTGCGTAAATGCTGCTCTCTCGAGTTGTACGTGCAGATTTACCCTGCCTCTGCGGGGTCAGCTCGGATGCACACAAGCCGAATGGTACTTTGTAGGACAGACTCCACCAATCGTTCGCCTATCACATGCCCTAAAGCCCATTGATCTCATTCCTGTTGCCAATATGGGATATTAGATGTGACATGCAGAGTGTTCTCTCCTCAAAATGTAAGGAGGCAAAATAGCCGATGCCCCGGGCGTCAAATGGGATTGGAACACAAAGCGCCCTGGACTATCACGGAATATAACAGGCTGAATGAACATGTCGATCATGGAGCGACCCCACCAATTTAACATGTGGGCCTAAAACTGGAGGCGTCCGCAATTGAATACGATACCTCGTAACCATCATCAATCTGCAGAGCTTTATCACATTTGCAAAGTAACTTTCACTTCGACCCACCTCTTTTTGCTGCAATATGAAGTTCACCGACGGCATGTGGCAAGCCCGTGAAGGCTACACCTTCCATTGGGTAGACAATGTCGAACGACTCTGGGCCAAAGATGGGAGAGGCGTCGATTTGCTTCTTACTAAAAGGCAGAACTGGGTTGGAGATAGCTTGAACACCCCTTCTATCACAGCCAACATCAGCGCCCCTAGAGAAGGAATCATAGCAGCGAGATTCACACATTGGGATGGTGAAGATGATTGCGGGCCGTTTTTTGACATTTCCAAGGAAGAGCATTCCGTCAAGATCAATGAAATACCTGGTGATAAAGTTCAGATCACGACGGGCATTCTTGGCATGGAAATCAATACAACAACAAACAAATTTGGCATTCGATATACCCAGACCACTCCTTCAAGCGATGACTCGAATGATTTAACATCACATTCATTCCGATCAATTGGGCTTGTTACCAGTAAGGATTCTTCCACCTATTCAGCATCAGATGGCATGTTCGCAACCCAAAAGAATTACATTCTACTCGAGCTGGATCTATCTGTTCATGAAAACATATATGGCTTAGGGGAGCGTTTTGGGCCGTTCATCAAGAATGGCCAGGCAGTCGACATGTGGAACGAAGATGGGGGCACATCTTCTGAGCAGACATATAAAAATATTCCCCTTTTCATCTCTTCTCGTGGATATGGTGTATTTGTAAATCACCCTGGCAAGGTCATGTTCGATGTTCAAAGCGAGCGAACAACTCGAGTCAATATCGCTGTGGAAGGCGAATCTCTTGAGTACATGCTCATTTCCGGGCCAACGACAAAGGACATTCTTGAAAAGTACACGCTTCTCACCGGTCGCCCAGCTCTACCACCTGCTTGGTCATACGGGCTGTGGTTGACAACCAGCTTCCAAACAGATTACACTGAAAAAAACGTCACCTCATTCCTCGACGGCCTGCAAACTAGAGGAATACATTTATCTGTTTTTCACTTCGACGCGTGCTGGATGAGGACATTTCAGTGGTGCGATTTCAGCTTTGATGATAAGTGGTTTCCAGATCCGAGAGGTTATCTAGCACGTGTAAAGGAAAGAGGCCTGAGAATTTGCGTGTGGATCAACCCATATGTGGCACAAGCCTCGCACCTTTTTACAGAAGGGAAGGAGAACGGCTACTTTATCATGCGAAGTGACACACCCAGGCGAGCCGTGTATCAGTGGGATCAGTGGCAGGCCGGAACGGCAATCGTCGACTTTACCAACCCAAAAGCATGCGAATGGTTTGGTAATCATTTAAAAAGACTCATGTCTATGGGTGTGGACTCGTTCAAGACAGACTTTGGCGAGAGAATTCCGTTCGACCCCAAAAAGGTGAAGTATCACGATGGATCCGATCCGGTTCGCATGCACAACTATTACTCATTCCTCTACAACAAGTGTGTTTGGAACTGCATCAAGTCGCACCCCACCTATGTGAGTGGCAGAAAGAAAGGAGAAAACCCTGTCCTTTTTGCACGGTCCGCAACAGCAGGCGGGCAGCAATTCCCAGTACACTGGGGAGGGGACCCTGAATCTACATTTCCAGCGTTAGCAGAAACTCTCCGCGGAGGTCTGTCCCTTTCACTTTCCGGCTACTCATTCTGGGCACATGACATCGGAGGGTTTGAGGGGCTTCCTGATCCCGCCTTGTACAAACGATGGGTGCAATTTGGGTTGCTCTCATCGCATTCGCGTCTGCATGGGTCGAGCTCGTACAGAGTTCCTTGGATGTTTGAAGAGAAATATCCAGGAGAGGATGAGCGATGCTCCCGGGTTCTGAGAAATGCGGTACGCAGGAAAATGTCTCTCATGCCTTATATTCTCAGGACTGCGCTTGAGGCTCACAGAAGAGGGACGCCTATGATGAGGGCGTTGCTCATCGAATTCCCAGATGATTACAACGTCTGGAACGTTGATACGCAGTATATTCTTGGAGAATGGCTGATGGTGTGCCCTGTTCTACATCCATCCGGCTGGGTTAGATTTTACGTACCCATCACAGGTGCAAAAGAGGCACACTGGAGGTCGTGGTTTGAACCGAGCAAAACATATGAGGAAGGCAAATGGGTGAGTTTATGGGACTGTTGGCAAATTCTCACAATTTCGACTTCTGGGCTCTCAATGTTGAATTCTATTTATGCATTCTAACCGTTTGAAATAGTACGTGGAAACTCATGACTTTGACACATTTCCCTTGCTCGTTCGCCCGGAAGCAGCCATTGCTTACAATCCATCAATCGAGACTCCGGAGACCGACTATTGCCGTGGCCTGAAGATTATCATTAATGGGCCAATTGATGGAGAGAGGAACATTGAGATGGTGCTCCCCAATGATGTTTATTCTATTGCGAAGACCTATAACGTGGGTCAAGAAATCGAAAATACTGAGGGAGTAGATATCATTGATCTTACCAAGTCCCTTTCATCTTTGGGCTAGATTAGAGCTGTAAAATTGATAAGTTTGAATCTCATCGTAGACGTGTTATCTTCTGATCTGGTGGATGTTAAAGGTCCCACCCATCCTTGATGACGCATCCATCGTCACGTGGCTTGCAGCCTTACATCACCTCGAGGATACGGCTGAGATCAGGCTTCCAGCCCACTCACCTTATACATCCAGCATCTCCAACAAGAATCAGTCTGTTTTTAGTGAGAAACCTTCCCACAAAGGATCCATGAGTGCTTCTTGCGAGACAGGGCTGGGGCCTTCTGAGGCTAGCAGTACAGATGATCTAGACCTGGCCACGCACTTCGCCAATCTTACCCTGCAACTTGTTGATACATACTCTTGTACAGGAGCAATAGAGGATCTGGATAAAGCTATCCTTGCTGCTCAAAATGCAGTTCGTGCCACTCCAAACGGCCATCTAGACTTGGCTGCTCGCATGAGCAACGTAGGAAACCTACTTGGTGACAAGTTTTCCCAGACCAGCTCGATTTCTGATCTTGATAAAGCAATTTCAACAGCAAAGGAAGCTGTTAGGATGATTTCAGTCGATAACCCTGACCGGTCGGCGGTAGTCAACACACTCGTTGTTTTGCTCAGCAACAAATACTCATGTACTGGATCGGTTTCGGATCTTGAAGAAACCATTTCCATAGCTCAACAAGCCGTCATTGTCACACCGCAAGACGATCCAGATTTAGCAACTCATTTGAGAAATCTTGGCAATTTGCTCGAGGTTAAGTTTTCTCATACCGGGGAGATAAAAGATCTGAAGGAGGCCATTGACTACATGCAAGAGGCTGTCCGGGTGGTTCCAAAAGACCATTCAGATGTACCAGAATTGTTTGCAAGTCTTGGAAATCTTCTTGGTATACGACACTCCCTAAACATGTCGCTTTCTGACCTTGAAGAGGCTATTTCCTACGCACGAAAGGCGATCGATGCGATGGGGGCAGACGATCCTGACTTTGCAATGATGCAAAATAACTTGGGAATATTTCTTGGCAAGAGATTCTCATGCACTGGGGTACTTTCGGACCTTGATGAGGCTATTGTATTCACTCGAAAGGCTGTCGATGCTACTCCGGAAGATGATCCGGATCGCACCCAGTGGTTGAACAACCTAGGAAATCGTCTGGGCGCTAAATACTCGCAAACTGGTGCAATAGCAGATCTCGAAAATGCAATATCTGCAGCACGTGAGGCCATTGCGGCTACTCCAGCCCAAGACCTTTTGGGTCAAGCTAGAGTCTTGAATAATCTGGGGGGGCTGCTCAGTAATAGATACACTCACAATGGAGACCTGGTGGATCTCGAGGAAGGGATTTCCGTGACCCGCAAAGCGATTGAAATCTTACCAAAAGGAGACCCGTTACGGTACACCATGATTCACAATCTTGGAAGCCTTCTGGGTAGTAAATATGCTCGTTCTGGACTTGTCAAAGACCTCGATGAAGCGATTACTGCTGCACTAGAAAGTGCAAATGCCACCGGGAATGATCATCCCGACAAAGCCAAACAGCTGAGCAGTATTGGAGAATTGTTTCTCAGCAAGCATATGCGTACAGGATCCATGACAGATCTAGATGAAGGTGTTAACTTGGCTCGAGAAGCTATACGCATCACAGACAAGGATTATATAACTCGACCAGCATGGCTGACCAACCTTTCAAATATGCTATACCGGAGATATTTGCTGACTGGGGCAATATCACACCTTGACGAAGCTATTTCTCTAATCGATGAAGCCATCAATTCCAGTACAGTGGACAACCATTTCAAGGCTAACTATTTAAACAACCTCGGTGTTCTTCTTGGGAATAGGTACGAGCAAACTGGATTTATGCCGGACCTTGAGAGGGCAATTTCTTTATCCAGGGAGGCTATTAAATTCACACCGAAAACCCATGTCGATAGGTTTTCAAGGCTGAGTAATCTGGGAGTGAAGCTTAACGAGACATACGAACAAAGCGGAGAAGTATTCCACCTTGAAGAAGCCATCTCCTTAATGCAAGAAGCGGTGGATTCCACCCCCGGAGATCATCCGGACCGCACTCACTGGTTAAACCACCTTGGCTTGTGGCTTGGGGGAAGGTTTTCTCGCAGTGGACAGCTGGAAGATCTTGAAAAGTCTATTACAGTGCTCCGAGAAGCTTTGCAAGCACCCCCAACAGACCATTTATCCCGGATTGTATCCCTGGCAACCCTAAGCAATCAGCTCGATGATAGGTTCTCTCGAACAGCAGACATGGTAGATTTGGAAGAATCTATCCGCTTGTGCAGAGAGTCTATCAAAGTTATTCCGAAATTTCATTTATATCGCGCCACTTTCCTAAATAATCTTGGAATCCGACTTGGTCACAAATACCAACGAACAGGAACCTTGTCGGACCTTGAGGAGGCAATCACGGCAACTCGCGATGCAATTAAAGCTACCCCAACAACACATACACGATGGGCTGCCCAGCTGAGTAACTTAGCGACTAAACTCGTCAGCAGATACTTCCACACCGGGGCAATAGATGATCTCGACGAGGCTATCTCTATGGCTCGAAAAGCTGTTGAGGGTACCCCGGAGAGAAATCCTAGCCGCATTAGGCGGTTAAATAATCTGGGGGTCTGTTTAGCTGAGTCATGGGCACGAAACAGTAAGTTTGGAGATCTAGAGGAGGCGATTACTGTAACACAGGCTGCTGTGGCAGCCACTCCAAATGACCATCCCGACAGGCCTGGTTGGCTCAGTAATCTCAGCAATCTGTTTTACTATAAATACCTACACAACAGTACTCTTCCAGACCTACAGACGGCCATTGTTCAACTAGAAGAGGCCATCGCGGCTTACCCAGAAAATCATCCTGACAGGGCAATGGGCCTGTCCGACCTTGGCATCAGACTTGGTGATAGGTACCTGCACACTAAATTGGATTCCGACCTCGATGAAGGTATTCGACTGGCCCAAAAAGCCGTGCAGGTGATTCCGATGGATCACCAAGACTCTGCAAAGATACTGAGCAAGCTTGGAGATTTGCTTTTTGGGAGGGGTTTATTCACTGGATCAAAAGAAGACATCCAAGGTTCCAGACGCTGTTTCAATGATGTTCTATACCACCAAGGAGCTATTGTCAGCATACGGGTCAGAGCTGGTCGTCAATTAATGAGACTCCATATGAGGCTTGAAGACCCGCATCAAGCATACGCAGCGGCAAAGGCCACCATCGATCTCGTCCCGTTTCTTGCTCCTCTTTCATTGCAGCATACCGATAAGCACCATGTTTTGTCGCAGGTTTATGGACTTGCGTCGGATGCGGCGGCCATTGCCCTGAAGATAAACAAGGAGCCTCTATCTGCCATTGAACTACTAGAAGCTGGCCGCGGTGTTCTGGCTGGCTCTCTCCAAGATATGCGCACTGACCTTTCCCCTTTGCAAAAGCAATACCCCCAACTGGCCCGTTCATTTATCGCACTTCGAGATCAGCTTGACCAGGGATCTTTGCAGGGCAATTTTCGCCTGGCCCCAGATGACGCTGTTGCTCGAAGCCCTAATAACGACTTGCGCAACCAGGCTAGTAGCCAGATGCCGCACATTCTAAGAGAGATTCGCAGCAAGCCTGGATTTGAACGCTTCCTTTTGCCTGCGTCAGAGAATGAAATGCGAGAGGCAGCTTCACAAGGTCCCATCGTCATTATAAATGTAAGTGAATATCGGTGCGATGCCCTAATTGTTCAGAAATCCGGAATAGAGCTCCTAGAATTGCCCCATCTCTCTCAAGGAGACATATACAGTCAAGAGATGGGCGTTAAGTCGCTGAAGACACTCGCTTGGCTCTGGGATGCTATTGTTAGCCCAGTCCTAAATCAATTAAGGTGGACGGAGTCTCCAACTACCGGTTCTTGGCCTTATATTTGGTGGATACCCACTGGCTCGTTGATCAGATTCCCTCTCCATGCCGCCGGACATCATTTAGAAGGGAATTCAAATACGGCCCTTGACAAAGTCGTTTCTTCGTATAGCTCATCAATCAAAACTATCATCAATCGTCGTCGCCAAAAACAGAGCCAAGAAATGACGAAGATATCAACGAATTCAGCTATGCTTATTGCAATGGGGCAGACGCCGGGACAATCAAGTCTCTGTTATGCAAACGATGAAATAGATGCAGTAAAGGTGATCTGCGATTCGATGAATCTTCCATACACTCTCCCTTTACCGTACAAAAAAGAGGTTTTATCAGCATTAAAAACCTGTACTATATTTCACTTTGCTGGGCATAGCTATGCAAAGAAAAATCCACTCGCTAGTCTTTTAATGCTTGAGGATTGGCAGCACAACCCCTTGACTGTTGGAAGTCTATTAGATACCAACTTAAGTTCCGTGCAGCCCTTTCTGGCCTACCTATCTGCTTGTGGGACAGGGCAAATCCGCAACGAGGCGTCTGTGGACGAGAGTGTTAACTTGATCAGTGGCTTCCAATCCGCAGGGTTCCGTCATGTGCTTGGCACTCTTTGGGAAGTAGACGATGGCTTCTGCGTGCAGATCGCCAGTCTAATTTACAAATTCCTTCAGAGAGATGGGGCAAGTGATAAGAGTGTAAAATGTGCTTTGCACTGCGCAATACGACAGCTTCGGGACGACTGGCTTGCCCAGGAAGAGAATATTCAACATATTGGCAAAGGTTCCGGAACTGTGAGGAATGCGCAACTATGTGATGAGGAAATGAAGCCGCCTCTATGGGTTCCTTATGTTCACTATGGGCCTTGATGCAGATGGTGCCATTATGAGCGCAGATGGGATCGGTGTTGCCGCGAGTAGAAAATTTGTAATCTACCCTTTCCTAAATAATTTTAGTTAAACATAAAAAGAGGTTCTCTCGTTGCATTCTCTGTATGCCTGATAACTGGGCTCAAAGCTATGATAAGATACAGCATGGCCAATTTAAAACAAGGCTTCCATCATATATTCACTACGTAGCTGTGGTAGATTGATGTTACTATTACAGAATTCCCTGAAACTCAGATGCTAGCAAATCGTTAAAAGAGCTAACATCGAAATATGGCCAGTTTGCTGCAAAATCTCTGTACGCAGTGCCTGTGTCACCTCCATCATTTGTATTTCGACCCCCATCGTGATCTCGTCGTGAATTTCCGGAGCCATTCAACATGCTGCTCCCAAAACTCTGTATAACAGCCTCGTCGTCAATCCCAGCACCATTTGGCACCGCATCATGGCCTCTAGGTCTTTGTTGAGAATTTCTAGTTGTGTTCTCGATACTGAGTGGCAATGAAAGTGGTACAAGGTTCGGTCTCATCTCAGAAGACACGACAGTCAATGGAGATGGAGTATCCGAACTGTGGCCGTGGCTGCTACGCTCAGGTGCTTTGGATATTGCTCCATCTTCGGGGTCTTGCTCTTGCTCATTGGGTGCCGGGCCCACTGAAGGCCGGTCCGCTTCGGTTGTGACATCCATTCTCTGCATAAGAGCTTCAATTGCGAGCTTAGTTCTACTCGCAGCTTTATACAACTTCGAGTGCTCTTCTAGAGCATCAAGACAAAAGATGAGCGATTGCCGGACTTGTGCCTCGTCATGTTTCAATGCGAGAAGCCTGACTAAGATCGTTGCTCCAATATAAGTAGAATATGATAACAGGTATGGCGCGCTGCTGAGTGCATAGTGTTCTGTATATATTCGCAATATCTTTACTATTTCAAAGGCCGCAGTGACACAAGCAGAATATGATTCATATGCCAGATCTACGGGTCTGGAGGTATTCGTCGAAGATGTATCATGGTGTTCAATAATCAGCGGTCGCCGTAAGAGGATTATGAGTACGTTGTACAGCGCTCTAAGTGAGAAGTGGGTTAAATGTCAATGATCTCTGCGTCAACAGGGCCCGGAAGCATCGGCTTACAATATTGTCAGATGATGGGGAAGTGGTGGTGCATTGCTGGTGGATTTCTGCAAAATAAAATCAATGTGCGACGGTTGGTTCTTCCTCCAATCTTCCAGCTCCAGTTGGAGAGCCTTGGACTGCCAATAGAAATTATTAAAGTCTCTAATTAAGTAATTTCCGCCATAAAGATTAGTTAATATGCGTTCCATAATGAGACTAAGCCCACAGAGTCTGTGCAAGGTTGATGTGAAGCGAATGGGCACAGCTCCAGATGTCCAGTTCCCCACAAAGGAAGTGCTGTCGAATACTTCTAGTTCCTCATAGTTATCTAGGAACAGCATTTCGATATTTGCATCCGATATGCGAAGAATAGGTGGTCGGCCTTGGAAAAGACATTGAATTTTATCCACCGCTATCGCCATCACCGTCAGCCAGGTAATGGCAGGGAATACTTCAGGTTAAATACTCACAGTAAGCTCCCCAGAATACTCGCTTTCTGATTTCAAGATCTTCTTCGGATAATTTAGCATTTGCGGGTGTGGCAGGGAAAACATGAAGGCCGAGGTCAATTATCATATTAAAGGCGTTGCCGGCGTAAAGCCAGGATGCGCTCCGCTCATCGCAGCGAGTAAACAGCGTAACAGCAACAATCAACAGGCCTTGTATGGTCGTTATCTTACTTCTAGCATACTCGTCGCTAAGCAGTTCTGTGAACCTTTTTCGAAATGACCATCCGGCGGTCGCGACGTCGGTGGCATCTGACCGCACTTCGGAATGTCGGCTATGCTTTGACGCAGAAAAGAATATTGCATTCAGAAGCAGCTTGGAGAAGTAGGGCCCACCACATGCCATATCTCTCATGAAGGCTGGCCGATATACTATGAGTCCGCAGTGCAGCTGACGAGTCCAATATATTGAAAGCAGATGCATGGCGAGTGATGGTTCTACACCATCCAAGTCGAGAGAATTTGAAGTGAAATTAATTTGCTCCAAATGACCTGCGGTAGTCAGCTTCTGAGACTATTTGATATGAGGCCATTCATTTCAATACTCACGCTGCCTCGCGGCTTCCGCACATAGAATTGATGCCGCGCATTTATCATAGTCAGGGAGTGATCTTTGTTGCGCAACATTTCGGTTACTATGTCGGGAGGACAGATCAAAAAATGCACTTGTTGGGCCATGGTATTGCCTGGTGTCATCTTCTGGTGTTTCGGCTGCGGTATGAGCATTGGGGTCTCTGGCGGGTGCTGAGGTTGTATTTGTACTAATGGTTTCATGGGTGCTTTGGGCAGCTTGCTCAGGGCTTTCAATCATAGCCATTGCCGCGCCACCGACTCTGCTGCCAGGGCTCTGCGATGCTTCATCCGTATTTTCGTTGCGCAGTGCATCATTTGCCTCCTGTAATGAGTCCAACGATTGCGCACGAAGGCGTAATCGTCGATTTTCATTTTCAAGTTCTTCGATACGACGCTTCGTTGGCCTTGTGGATGTAATAGTGAAAGCATCAGCAAACATACGCCCACAAATATGCCATGAATATTCTCACCTAGACTTTTTGCTAGGTGTTACATGTACACATTCTTTGTTGTGCACGGCACAGTTGCGGCAAGCAGGCCTCTCACCGTCACATTTCAACTAGCGCCCGGATTAGCAATGAAACCTAGTCAAGATCGCCCCAATCAACCTTTTTCTGGCGGCAATACTCGCATGCGGCAGCAATACGCCTTCGGATGGGCCTTATGGAAGCATTCATCAGCAACGGGAGCTTCCGATAATACTGTGACAACTATGCGGGGCATCAAAAATACGCACGATGACTCGGATCGTGCGATTCCGAGCGTTATATGCCGTAGAAGTGTCTATTTGACATGATCCGATTGGGCTGAGTCGTCGAGGTCCCCGTTTCTCTGTAGCCAATAGCAACTCTTGTATTACTGTCGGCACATTACCCCGCTATGGTATGGACAAGTTGTACGGCGAGGACAGGGAAGTCAGTGGGGAAACTCTCTTGGTCGGGATGAAATTCCCCGGTGCCGAAGTGTTCATCTGACTGACCATTACTGGTGCATTTTGGGACGAATATGAGTGTTTGCAATGCCTATCTATGAACGTGATCCATTGCTGCTTTGTTTGGAACGACCAGGGACTGCTCAAGACTACTTAGACGCACAATTACAATTACCAAATTACTTCTACCATTTGTAAATAGCACAACTTCACCAAAGACACTTGGGGGGGAAATTCACTTTCGCCAAATGGTGGCATGAATAAATGTTGCTTAGTATAAGTATGCGTGATATAACCTAATATGAGAAGAATGGGCAATTTCCGGACGGAAACCGGGGCCTTTTATAGCGACATGGGTTCGAATAGTGCTACAAGGACTTTTTTTTTCTTGTAACGGCATATTTATTGTTATATTTCGGTGCTGAGCAGATTTTCTCAGGTGATGAGAATGGGGATACAGGAAAACGCCTACGAATACGAAAAAGAAAAAGTATTAGAGCTATGTCTTAATCATTATATAATACTTCTTGTCCATAACTTTCTTCAAAATTTACCCACTTGATTCATTGATCCCCTATTGTCCGGCGTGTCATTCAATTACAGTATGCACTAATGACACACACATTAGCTGTTTCAAAGCTCCTATTCGTGTAATTTCGCGCCTGCGCATCGCCGTAAGTAGCCGCAGTGCGTCATTCATCCTCGTCCAGTTTGACCTTTGAGACCCCTTCAAACCCTGTTTCCCAGGATCCAATCAAGCTATTACCTTACACCACCAAAAGGATGCAACGATATGTCGCTTGCGCCACTAAGACCAACTATAAAAATAGGACAATCCCTCGTGCCTTACGATCACATATATAAATGTACGATGGGCTACTAAGTTTTGTAGGTCTGCAAACCTTGGTGTTGGATACACAGACAGCGCACGGTATGAGTATGATTTCACCCAAATACTTTGAGTAGCATTAATTGAGGAAATTGACAAGGCCCAAAAATTTAACTCAAATTTTCCCTGAACTGGATGCCCTCAACCATAAATAAATATGCCATATTATCTTAGCCCAACTCACGCAAGTCCAAATTCTTTTCCGCTGATCGTTTTATTCGATCTTTACAAATACTTACATTATCACCTCATCTAACGAGCTGTATTACATTCACATGTTCAGGTTCGCTAGCTCATCCTTCAGAGCCGGGTTGACCGGGGTCCTCCGAGCCATGGTGGATTTGCGAAATTGGGAAAATTGACTCCACAAATCGCGGGAGGCACAGCCGATGAAACAAGATCCACAGTGTTTCTGAATTCCAAAAACCTTTCAAGGTCGCAACGCCCAAATGTGGCAGCCATGACGCGTTACTCTTACTTGGGAGTAAGAAAGGCCGCTTTGGTTCATGGGGGAACACATTTCAACGCCAAAGTCGCGATGGAAGTTCGCGCGAACAGCGCATACCGGAGGGAAAGAGAACCGCCTGGACATGGAGGCAGATTGCGGTTGCGGTAGAACCGGCGAGCTAATCCCACTCAAGCCAAAACGAATGGAAGCGATCACGATTGAGAGACTGGCGATAAATTATAGCTGGAGACTCTGGCACGACTTATCCGATCACGTGAGTGTCAATAGGTTGTGAGCTGTTTGTCAGTTGAGGCTACGAGTTCCCGCACATCCGCGGAAAATCTGGACACACCAATCAACCGGGCGGACGACCAGGATGGAGCAACCAGCCCGCCGGTAAAGGCCCTACAGCGGCTAATTCAGGACCGTCCAGGAGACGATTTTGCGCGTCTCAGTGACGGCCCCTGTCGTTTCAGATCAATGAGCCAGGGGGCAAATCGCCCCAGCAGGCTTCAATGTGGGCGGATCCACGTGGAGAGGGGGATGCGATCGCTTGGCATACTTATACACGATGGGATCCGTTTGTAAACCTCTCGTTTCTGGAGTTTCAACCATTGTCTTCGGCTTGTTGATCGAGTCCCTTCTTTTCACCACATTCCTTTCTTGTGTGCTTCTTTCGTTCTCTTTTACGCTCCTTTTTCCCGCGCATTCACTATGCGACCCACACTCCTTCTCGTCGCCGCTGGCGCATCCCTGGCGTCTGCTGCTGTCTGTAAGCCACGCCATAGTTCCTCGGCCGGAGCCGTGGCCTTCACCCCTTCCGCTCATGTCGGACATCATCACACCGCAACTCGAACTCCCCAGGAAACTCCAGTCCAATCCTCGGCGGCCACTTTCGTAGCTTCTGATGTGTTGTCTTCCGCGGTGTCCTCTGCTCTTGTATCGGCCGCCACCCCATCGGCCGTCACACCGTCTGCCTCGTCAGCTGCTGTCTCCTATGCTGCCTCTTCCGCCGTCTCTTCAGCTATCTCTTCAGCTGTCTCTTCCGCGGCAGCTTCGGTTGCTTCTTCTGCAGCCTCCTCTGCAGCAACACCGGCCGCCTCCGGGTCGTCTTCTTCCGGTTTCCTGTTCACCGGTGTCAGCGAGTCCGGCGCCGAATTCGGAACCAGCAACATTCCCGGTACCGAGGGCACTGACTACACCTTCCCCAACACCAGTGCCATCGATGTAAGTGGCCTAAATATTGCTCCGGTCCAAGTGTTTTACTTTGCTGACCAGATAGATCCTGTTCGATGCTGGAATGAACTCCTTCCGAGTTCCTTTCCTGATGGAGCGCATGATTCCTAACAACTTGACCGGAACTCTCAACTCTGCCTACTTCACCAGCTACAAGGCCGTCATTACTCACATCACCGGCAAGGGTGCTTACGCCATTCTTGACCCCCACAACTACGGTCGATACTACTCTGAGATCATCACCGACACGGCCGCCTTTGGCAGCTTCTGGAAGACACTCGCCACAGAGTTTGCTGACAATGAGCTGGTGGTCTTCGACACCAACAACGAGTACCATGACATGGACAACTCGCTGGTTGCTGAGCTGAACCAGGCTGCCATTACCGCCATCCGTGGTGCCGGCGCCACTTCGCAGTACATCTTCGTCGAGGGTAACTCGTACACCGGTGCCTGGACCTGGATCTCGAGCGGAAACGGCGACTCTCTCAAGGACTTGACCGACCCCCAGGACAAGATCATCTACGAGATGCACCAGTACCTCGACTCTGACGGATCTGGCACGTCCGAGACCTGCGTCAACAGCACCATTGGCTCCAGCCGCCTCCAGGCCGCCACCGCCTGGCTCAAGGAGAACGGCAAGAAGGGTGTCTTGGGAGAGACTGCGGGCGCGAACAACGAGGTTTGCATTTCCGCCGTCAAGGATGAGCTGCAGTACCTGAAGGACAACTCCGACGTCTGGGTCGGCTGGCTCTGGTGGGCTGCTGGCCCCTGGTGGGGAACCTACCTGTTCAGCATGGAGCCCTCCACTGGTGTCGCGTATGAAAACTACCTGACTGTTGTGAAGGACTTCCTCAACTAATGGGGCACACTTGTATCTTAACAATCCATTTTCTTCAACGAGCAGTTTTAAGGCCTCTTGCGGGGGCGGGCTTGTTCACCAAGTCATTATCAATATTAACTGCAATTACTTTTTGACAAATTTATATTCTCGTATCCAAATGACTCTGAGCTTCTGTTGACGTGCCTATTTAATCCTTCAAGGCTGCATGGTCGGTTTAATTTGCAGCGCCGCGCGAGTAACGCGGACCTCGTTTGTGGGGACACCACAGAGGGTTTAATTTCCACTTCATTTTGCTGATATTAAATTACTACCTCACAAGCCAAGCACTCCAGACCAATCCTGCTTCTTAAAATAATCCTCCACAGTACCAAGAGGGGGGGCCGAGTCCAGCTAAGAGGCAACATCGCGTCAGCATCCGCCAGGACAACTGGGGGGCATGACTCACATATCCTGGGTAAATTGTAGTCGGGTCGCCACCAGCATATCCAAACTCGTCCAAGTATGCAAAGGTATCCTCGATTTCCTCTTTCAGATCTGGCGGGAAGGACCCAGACAGTTGACTGGGAGAAATCGTAATGGCCACTGACTTCAGCCCTGTCGCCCTCGTAAATGCCGTTGCAATCTCTTGGGGTGCCAATAGCTCCCTGCAGCCAATGAGATTCTTCCCCGCGGGCTCTCGTATAAGAGCTCTGACAAGCGGCCCCGTATCCTCATCGGGGGCAATGAGCGGTAACTTGAAGTTTGGTCCCGAAGCTGCAGTAAAGCGCACCGTACCGTCATCATGCTTTCTTGGTCAGTCATAATAAACGTATAGGGGGCGGTGATATCATTTAGCTACCATGGTTGGCCGAAACATGGGGTTGACCAAATCCAAATAGCTGCTCAGAAAGGCGCCTGCTTGGAAAATACTAGTCTTTGCCCATAGCGCGGGATACTTTTCTCTCCCGTAGTTTTGCGCATTTGCCTTGGAGTCAAAATGATATACGTGGGTATACTTACCCTTGGACCATGTTGTTACATTGGGGAGGGAAGATAGTATGAAGCGTTCCAAAGTTGGGACTCTCGCAGCTGCATCGATGACATTTTTCAGTTGCTGTGTTTCATGTTCACAAGCCCACACATTGAGGGGCTCCCCTGGCTTTGGCCTCCCTTTATTGGCAGGATCATTGTATATGCCCCAGAAGTCACTGACGGCGAAGATGGCGTTGGCATCTTCAAAGGCCGCTACGAGTGTGGCGGGGTTATCCATATCTGCCTCGACTATATGGGCCCCACGGCCGGCTAGAGCCTGTGCCTTTGCGCTTGAGATGTCGCGAGTGACTGCGCGGACCTCCCATTCCGGCTCGGTGAGAAAGGTGCTAGCAACAGAACCACCTTGATTGCCAGTGGCTCCGAGCACAACAAGCACTTTTTTCGAAGTCATTTCAATAGGCAGGTCAAAATCGGTAGTTAAATGTTGCTTGAGAAAAGTGTTGGAAATAATAATATTTTATGTCGTGATGTCTATCCAGACGACACCATCTTTAAACGGCAGCAAGATACAGCATCTGTGAATGCCATGTATTTGTAATGTGTTGGTTGGTAAGCAAAGCGTGATTTATAACAGCACCTTGGATAAAATGCTACATGAACTTCAAAGCCATCCTTGCTGTGTATTGAGGGGTTGATATAGCTGCTGACGGGTTGCATTAGAAAATAAGATCAAGTATAGGGTGGCTCATCAACCATCAACCAGCCATCTGAGACGCACGAAATGAGTGCTAGCCAGGTAACTTAGAATGGGTTTTGATTATGCAATGCATCCGAAAACACGTGCATAGCCTAGACAAAATAGCTGCGGGGAGAACAGCATTCGTGGCATCAATTCACATGCCAAGCAAGAAAGCAAGACAAGACCTCGCAGTTGGGGGAAAGGCGAAGATCCGATTGGCTTGGCGCGCTCGCTTAGTCATCCAGGCATCACCGCATATTTCGGCTGCGCAAGCGATCGGCGTCCTTCTCCTCATTCTACGCGTCGCGACTCCGGCGCCTGTCCTGCATCTACGTCATCCTGCTTCTCGTTTTTTTGCGAGCGGGCCTGTTTTTCGTTTATGACTTTGGCCAAGCCCGTCGGCGTGTTGATTGTCATCATGGACGACTACGACGAGGAGTTTGAGGACGGGTTTGAGGACGGGTTTGAGGACGACGAGGAATACGACGAAGAGGACGAGTTTGATGATGACGACCAGGATGAGGACGAGGACAGCGAAGACGGCGAGTACGACGATGAAGACGACGGCGAGGAAGAGCTGGACGACTATGCGCAATACGGCCGCTTTCCGTTTGACATATTCGTACTGGTACGTGTGTCTGGGGCCGTGCCGGGTCCACCGCTAACTGGGACTGAATGTAGGAGAAGTGGGACTATTCACAACCCCTGGAAATGGACTCACGGCAATGGGGCGCACTGGTCGACGAGTTTCTTTCCCTCACGCCCAAGCAGCGCGAGGTATGTATCCGTGGCTTCGTTTTTGGTTGCTTCCCCCGCCTTGTGCTGACACAATCGCAAGCCATACAAAACAAGGAGTTCCAATATCAGCACCGGCGACGCATCCAGTCCGCTGCTGACGCCGCACAACATTGCGCGTGTGCTGGAACCCCACCAGACTGTGCGGGAACGCAATGTAACCTGCCGTGCCAGCATCCTGAACCCCATCTGGGTGCAGACATGCTATGAGCCCGAGCTTGAGGAACACTATCAGCAGCTGCGAGGCCAGAGCGATGTCGGGTTCCTGTCCTGGGGAGAAGAGATGGTGCTCGAGGATGAGAGCGTATATGACGCCAGCCCCAGCTACGAAAAAGATTCCACGCTGAACACGTTGATGACTCGGATGCCTTCCCTCGCGTGTAGCTTTGATGACTCTACCGACGATGACAGGACCGACTCCGATGAGATGACAGTCGCATCATCAAAGGCCCGTGCACTGGTATATGTCGTGGACAGAACGGCCTTGCGAGAAGGCCTCGTGCGGAATCTTTGGTTGGACTCCCGCGGAAAATGCGTCTGGGACGGTAAAATCAAGCCAGACAACATACCCGGACTCACCGACATGCTAAACAGCGGCCACCCTCTCTCCAGGGCCGTTTCCGAGGGCCGCTTCGAATCCACCACGGATTCAGATGATAATGACTTTAAAATTCGAGCAAAGCTATAGCTGAAGGGACATGTCGTGATGGTTCAGACTATTTTGATGAGGGTCTGTCGACAACCTGCATATATGGAACTACCGGAGTCTACCAAAGTAATATTGAACCAGGCCGGAAATTTGCCTGTGGGTGAGAGTCATTATTATTATCTAGACTCGTTTAATCATTCTCTGAGCGAGCTGCTTCCTGCGGGATTGGAATGGAGCTATTAAATCTTTCTATTCGTCTTGTCTTTTGCCAGCCTGGGTCTAGAAAACACAAGCCTCTGGGTTTGTCTGGTACATGTATTTTATTCACGACTTAAACTTGAACTTGATGCCCTCCCAGTTCTCCCTTCTCTTGATGCGAACCCCCAGTCCCTTTCCCTGACCTGCCGGTTTGCTGACGGCATCAATCAGCGACCATGTCGCCCACTCGGGCAACTTCCACGCGCCTTCGAGCGAGTCGATGTCAAAGCCAAGTATCATGGTCAACATGACGGCCATCATTTCAACGTAGGCGAAATTCCTCCCTGGGCAATAATGTATTCCACCGCCAAACGGCAGAAACGCCACTTTCATGTCTTTTTGGCTGCCCGATCCATCGGCGGCTTCATTGACGTTTCGTTTCCCAAAATTGAGAAAACGATCCGGATCAAATTTATCAACACCGGGGCCCCAGATATCCTTGATGGAGTGCGACGCGCCAACAGACATTTGAACAACCGTATCATTTTTCAGTAGATATGACTTTCCCTTGCCGTCGCTCAGCACTGTATCCTCCATGACTGTCCTCGTGGCTACCTGGTGGACTGTCACACGCAAAGTCTCCCTGTAACAGCGTATTAACAGTGGAACGCGATCCTCCAGGGCGTCCAATGCAATCGTGACCTCATCCCCGTTTCGCGTTGCCAAGCACTCCGCTTCCTCTCGCAGCCGCTTCACCAGCTCTGCGTTTGAGAAGACGAAGCAGAAAAACCAAAACAGGGAGGGGACGGTGTTGACCATGGACACGAACGGAAGCAGGATCTCGAGCCGTCCAATTTCGGCCTCGGAAATGTCGTGTTCGCGCAAGACCTGAGCACGGCCGCGAACAAACTCGGAAGCAGATTCATGGCGGTCGTGGCCTCCTGAGTAGTACCGTCCCAGCGCCTCCGAGAGAACCGCTCGAGCGCGGTGGCCGGCTGGGGCGATGACGGAAGGCAGGAAGTTGGGGATGAGCTTGGGAAGATTGGATTCAAAAGTCCTGGGAAGGTTAGTGAGTGAGGAATCAGTAAGAGGCACTGGACCAATTGCGCACCATAAGACATCTTCTAAACTGGGGTCCTGTTCAAATGGGTCCCCATTGCCAAATAAAGCCTTTGTTGTTGGTAATACCAGCATGTGCCGAAGCCATAGCCACACATTTGAGACCTCATCTGACTCGATGTTGCTGAGATCGATAGAAAGCCGCTCGAGGGCCGTCTGGTTCATGCTTTTGATATGTGAACCGGAGAGCGTCTGCGGGATGGTATGCTGCATCAAGTACTCAACCAGGAGCTCGCCATTGTGCTGGCCGCGTATCACCCGATCCGTCTCATCGGTGGTCTGGGTGAGGCCCTGCGAAACCGCAACCACCTGGGGTGTGGTGGACAGGCTCTTGTTGCGGAGGCCGGCGGTGATCAGCGCGGGATCCCAGATGGCGTACATTTTACCCGTCAGCATCTGCAGGGTGACTATTGGCTGGCGCGTTTTGCGACTTTGGAAGTTGTCAGTAGATCGAAGTCACGCCTCTCTCCGGGCGGGGAAGCCTACCGGAGGATGACATGGTACATGGCCTGGTGCCACATGATTCCGAAGATGTGGCCGATGAGCGGGAACGTCGGCTTGAGGAGGGGCGGCTCGCGAGGATCCAGGCGAGGCGACAGCAGCTTCCCGATGATCAGGATGAGCACCGTAGTTGTCGCGATGTAAATCAAGCCATTCATCGACAAGCTGGCGTCTTTGGCTAGGATGGAGAGGACACCGCGTGCCGACTCATTTTTGGCGATGGCCTCGACGATGTGCGGTGATGTCATTGTGTCAAACAGACAGATGGGGTTGATGCAAGGGCTGCAATTATCCTCGAGTTCTGTCTTGCTCTTGATAAAAAGAACAGAAAACAGAAAACGAAGAAGATGCTGCCAAGACGCTGTACCGAAAAACCTTTGGTTTACTGGGGGGGATAAATGTCTAGGCGCGATGAGATTTTAGCAGGCACATGCGACAAGCCACAAACCTACATACCTCACCCTCACCCTCACCGCATAGCTTGGTTCTTGGCAGCCCAATGCAGCAATTAAGATGATGACAGCTCAAAGCGCGGGCGACCCGTGTTGAAAGCCGCGTCCCTCTTGACTGTGTCTTTTTGTTTGATGGCTTGTTGGCTTGGGGCTTGGAGATGACCTGCCGCTGGCTTGAACAAACCCTCAGTTGCTGCTCAGTACCGTTGAACTGGTCGATTCTGCTGGTTCTTGCGGATTGGGAGCGGGGTATGTGCGTTGGCAGAGAGAGACATTTTGATAGCTGACAATGTGGCGGGCGGCGGCTGAGATTCGTCCATTTAACCTGCTTGGGCCGACATTTTTCAGGCCCTAGCCTTCAACGTCAGTTGTTTCAGATTTTTTACCCTCAAACATGCCCGTCTTGGATGTGAGGCACAGGTTCCGAAAAAGAAAAAGAGCAATGAAAATTAGGGAAAAAATGGAGAAGCTAATAATAACTGAAATCCTATCTTAACCAAGGGGGTTCTTTTTCTGGATACTTTCTTCGGTCCGCTCCCTGACCCCCTGCAGCCGACTAGTTTCGTCCGCACTGCAGAGGATTGCCAATTCGACACATTTTTTTTCTCCCTCTCCAGAGCGCGCATAATCAACCCAGGACAGAATCAAGATTGCTAATTTCTCACTCTTTTTTCTTCTCCATGTTACTCCGTGCTAGTTGGTCTTATGAACCCAAGAGCCTCCTCCTTCTCGCGCAGTAAATCCGCAATGTCAAAACGTCCCTCTTTTTCAGCAAACCCAATCGCCCTTGAAAACCCGTCGACAGCATCAGGCAAAGCTCCCTGTTCCAGGAGGAGCTGCACCATGTCCAACCTGCCGTAATCTGCAGCCCCTTCTATGGCCGTCCGGCCCTTGGCGGGAGACCCTGCGGCGTTGACGTCGGCACCCAGCGCGATGAGAGTCGTGGCCAGTTCGAGGTCTCCGCGGATTGCTGCTCCCTGCAAAACCGTGACGCCGCCTTCCTCTGCCGGGGGAGCGTTGATATCGGCTCCCTGCTGCAAAAGAAACATGACAATGCTGGAATCGATCGGTATGATGTCGGTGGTGGCCTGCAAAGCCGTGCGGCCGAAGCACCTGCCAGGGGGGGCATTGATATCAGCGCCACGCTGGAGAAGGAATTCTATGATTTCCGTATTCGCCTTCAACGGCTTGGCTCCCCTTCTGCCCCCGTAAGGATCAACAGGTATGTGATCACCGATGGCGGCTTGAAGGGCTGTCCGCGCATACTTTACATCCGCAGCAGGAGCGTTGATATCCGCACCATGGCGTATCAAAAGATCGACAATGTCCTTTTTCTGATGATATGCCGCGAGCTGGATTGGCGTCATGCCGTGCAATATCTTGGCCTGTCTTCTCATCGACAACCTCATTTGGTTTTCTCGATAATCCCGGTCTTCGGTAGTCGCCCCGGCTTCAAGGACCAATTCAAGACAATCGATTTTTGATGCGCGGATCAGAGCATGCAAGAGGGCACCGCTAGTGCCCGTGGGCCCATTGACTGGTGCCCCGAGACCCAAGAGCATCCTGAAGCTTTCTTCTTCGAGTACGAGCTCCTCAATATCTCCAGGTTTGGGAGCGCGGAGTGCTCTATCCAAGGCCAATCCACCAGCCGAAGCTTCCAGTAAGCTGATGCCATTTGACTCAGCCGGAGACAACTTGACATTTGCCCCAGCCGCAATCAAGCAGTCCACGATCTGGACATGCCCATGGAATGCTGCACCTTGCAGCGCCGTGAAGTTGAACCTCTCTCGATCCAGTGGTTTCTCATGGTCGATGAGGGGGTTTTCTTTCGCGAGGCCGTTGACATCTGCGCCGCGTCGGAGGAGAAATTCCACGGTGGCGAGCTGCCCTGCTTTGGCGGCAGCTTGCAGAGCAGTCATGTTGGAGGAACTTGCGTACGCATTGATATCAATTCCCGAATCAAGCAGGAGGCCGCATTCTAGAATATTTCCTTTGCGCGCAGCGTACTCCAAGGCGCATGGACCAAATGAATCTCTATGATATCCACCCTGTACCATGGCGAATAGAATGGGCATGTGGTAAATGCGATTGTATGCTTTTCGAGCGATTCTTGATAGAACCTCATCACTCGACTCTATTCCAGCCTTCTGTAGGTAATAAACAAGGCCCTGAAGGATATCCTCCTCGTTGGTCGAAAATGCAACCACCAAAGGATGGCTTGCTTCGAAACCCTCGCCCTCTTTAAACACGTCCTTGCCGGTGGCCTCAGGATAATCGTCAGATTGCCGAGAGTGTCGAGAATGGCGATACTTCAGCGCGTTTGGGTCTACTCCGTGATCCAATAAAGTCACCACGGCCCGTAGATTGTCAGTCTCAACTGCATGCCACAATGCACCCTCGAGCAGGTCATCTTTGACAATCTCGCGGTCCTGAAGGAAGCTGGATAGACTGCTACGACCACATTCTGCCTTTTCGCCCATGAGCACCATCGTGGTTATGGTATCCAGAGTCGGCTTTCTTTCAAGCGACTCAATCAGGAGAGAGTAGATTTCTGGCCATGATGACTTTGCATAAGGAAGGATGTGTCTTCGTTCCACTTTCATGTCGTATACAACCTCGGCGCCGTGGTCTAGGAGCATTTTGACTATTTCGGTCTTGCCTGTTTTCACAGCCTCCTCCATCGGGCTCGCGTTTACTCCTTTGATCGGAAATAGCGAACTGGGATCAACGTGCGAACTGCAGTTGATGAGATACTGGAGCATATCCAGGGAACCGCTACGGATAGCACCGATTATTGGCGTTTTACCCAAGTCGAAGTGAATGGTCAACCCCAAGTTCTGCTCGTGGAATGAGAGGTTGATATTGGCACCGCGGGAGACCAAGAGTCTGGCCGCTTCCAGGTCATCATACTGCGCAAAGTAACTGAGAAGCATGGCACCCAAAACTCCTGAAAGAGCGCGAGACTCTACTATTTCAATCAGTTTGAGGATGTCGGGCCTATATTGACCAAACTTGGCATCTCCGCCGCAAACCAATCTCGTATCCGACATGGCAAGATCCACGATTGTAAACAGCGTTTCTGTGACGAAGTGCCGCATGTGAGAGGAATTCTTTTCTAGAAACTTGAAGAATCTGAGACCGAGGTCATTGCGGAATACCCATGTAAAGAACTTGGTGATTCTGACGTGTATCAGCAGTCCGTTTGAGATTAGGTGCGCGACGGGCAAGAATATCTGATCGACAAAGGGTAGGAGAGCGCTGCTGTATTTAGATTCCGACGATCTTCCAAAGGGCTTAAAGATATTATCCAGCAGCTCTACAACAACCGGGCTTGTTGAGGTTGATCGCAAAGATCTCAGCCGTGATGCAATCATGCCGGTTTGCCCCTCTCGTGCAGCCACGGACGCTTTGCCCAATAAAGTCTTAAGAGCATCGTTACCGGGCCCAAGAGCAATGGTTTGTGTGGAATTTGGGATGGAAACTTCTGTAAAATATTGTTAGTAAATTGATTGGAAACCAAGTCGTTTGTAGCAGTGTCACAAACCAGATATCTCTTGGCTGGGAGATCCAAGCTCTCCCGGCCCTTGGGTTAGACTTGCCGAGGTCGATGGGGGGTCCCTAAGCAATGCGCTAGCCCCAGGGGAATACAGAACGATAGGCTGGTTTTCATCCGCAACTGTAAAGTCGTTTCCGTTGATCAGTTCCGGGGTGGATAAGCCTGAAGCTACGCCTGGACGTTTGGCGAGATCAAAGGCCTCGCCACCCAAGTCAACAAAGTCGCTCAGGTCCGTCTCACTTAGATTTGGAGAGGATGGATGCGCTGAATCTCCGGTCGCAACAACATGCTCCGCATCCTCAGCAGAGATGTTCGGGGGCTGCCCCGCCAGTTGAGCATCGCCTAGTGGTTCTAGTGTTGGGATTGAATGCTCATGACTGCTGGGTTCCACATTCATGGCTCCGCTGACCTCAACCGAGTATTGGCGCTGACCGCCAATGTCAGCGCCGGAAGGTCTGCCTTGGGCATCTTCACGAGTTACTTGGGAAATCTCCTGCGACTTATCAAGACCTAATTTCGGCAACTCGTCAAATTTCGCCTTGAATTGTTCCACACTGGCAACTTGTTAGCCTTTGACATCGTGGCGAGCAGTGCATCTTACCTGATGTGGAGGTCGTGCTGATCGTTGAGGTGTTTGACCGTATCTTCAGCCGTCTTTCCCTCTGTCACGTACAGTTGTCTGGCTTCAGTTTCGTAAGGAGCCCAGTCTATAATCATGTCTTGATGGTGGGCAAAAAAAGCGCTCTGAAAATATTGAATCACACAAGGAGTAGAGTTTAGTTTTGAGATGGGGAGGTATTCTCACACATAGTCTAGGGTCTATGGTAGAATATTTATATAAGCAGTCTCATGCGACCCTTGTGACATAAGCCTGCTAGTCCTGGGCTTTTTTCTGGCGGGTATGGTTTGCACCTTGTCTTCTTTGACAGACTGGGGCGGTCGGTTGCCTCATTTTTACTGTGATTCAATTGGGCCATTAGTTGAGCAAGGCGCGGCTGCCTAATGATCCCCTAGGGACAATGCAGAAATATCATGGGTCTGAGGGTTGCGACTGATTTCTTAGTTCAGTTAGCGTGGAGCTGTCAGCTTGAACTCCTGGGGCATGCATCCTATTGGCCGGGTTTGGGCCTTTCGTCTTCCTTCTCAAAGGATTGGGGGGCCCACAAGGATATTGTGACTCTTTACTGGCGCAAATAGGGACCTCAGTTGATTATGAGTCATAGCACAACCCCCAGGTATATTATGTAGATATGCCAGGACTGAACTGAATGATGCACGTATAAAATTATGCCAAGAGTATTTTCCATAATTATCGCGACTAAAATATTGTAAATCTATGATGGGCAATTAGATATTGATCCAGTGGCTAGTGAAGCGGCAGTGATACTGTTCCTTACCAGCTCATCAATGTTTTGATATTTACTCGTAGTGCATTGAAGGACTTGATTATTACCGAGAACGTCGTGAAGACACCCTCGACCTTGATATCTAGGGAATTAAATATCCGAGGTCCTTGAGTAAGCTTGTATATCTTGATTGTAACAAGGCATTGGAAGCACACTGTGTGTTGATGGTGGACCTTGCTCCTTCAGAGAGAACAAAGTAGGAAATGCCTTTCTCATAGTTACATGCAACCTTCTTGGTTAGTTTTATACGTTGTAGTGCAATTCCATGCCTGTGCGATATTTGACGGGGTAGCATTCAAAGCGGAAATATCGCCTAGATTTAGGCGACACTACCCGCAACCGGGAAAACACTTTCTTGCGAGTGGTAGATATTGCATTGTTAATACTTTTCACGTGGTTTGAATCTCGTACTTTTGGTTGATTGTTTGGTTGCAGTCGAACAACCAGAGGGCAACTCAAAGCCCACATTTTTAACCAAAACCTAAAAAATTCTTTCCAACAGTCTCACCAGCCAGGCCAACTTTCCGCCACTAAATTGTTCATCAAGTCGAGAGAATTTGAAGCAACGGCAAAAAGAAAAAGAAATGATGAGACTGGGACTCGAACCCAGGAGGATTGCTCCATCAGGAATCTTAGGTTGTTAAGGTGACCTTAACCTGACGCCATAACCAACTCGGCCATCTCACCAATTGCGGGATTTTGTGATATAATCGCTCGCTGTTACCCACCATTACTGGGGTGCGAGACATGCACAGAGACGACAACACCCACTTGGCCAACATCTCGAATCGAACCAGTGATGGTTGGTAGGGAAGGTGGCAATGATGTCGACTCGGGCAACGTATGACTGCTCTGGGCAGGGCAAGGTGGAAGTTCAAGGGGATCATACTTTGAACGGAATTGGAATTAATGCACCCAACACACCGTTAACAAACCCGAAAGCAGTGCAGTTTACAACTCCAGGGTACCTGGGATGGAGTCGAGGGCTGGGTAAGCTGGTGTAGATCTCTGGTGTTGTCCACCCAGCAAGCATTTCGGGCGTTATAGCTAAACCAGAGTGACCAGCCACATGCACCATATCTCACACTGGCAGATTCGCTAAATGTGGTTGCAAGTTCATCAGTGCTTCCACCTGGCCTTGATAGATGCTGTGACACAGACACCTAACGTTGATCAGTTGACCTCAACTGTAACCCTGTATTCAAAAGCCACAATCACTTCCAATCACGGCTTCCTGTATGCTATGTAGAGTGTTTATCTCAGACCAAGAGATGTTCGGAAAAGTAGACTAGGAAACTATAGACAGCAACATTTCAATAACGTGCTGGTGATGCAAATTTCTAGAGACTGGCATTGGCATACCTCGTACTCCTCGAAATTACTATTGCACCAGGCTCATAATGAATGTATACAAAAAGGCAAGATGTTAAATACAATTAGCCACTAATTAATGCCTAGTTTTCACACACTAGACACTGGATATGTCGCGCTAGTCTTCTTCATCAACCCAAGCATCTTCATCAGAGCCATCTTCTAGAGCTCCGCTTTCCTCGGCATTCGCCGAATCGTGGTGGCAAAGATCTTTATCCTGTTGGTGCTGAGCCCACCCTGAATATTGGGCCAGGTTTTTTTCAACTAGACCAATTAAAACGCACCTTGGAAGCATTATTCATTTCATCCTTGCTTTCCTGCTTCTTGGAGGTCTCAAAGCTCTCCTTGTCAACAAAGTAGGCATTACGAAGAACAAGGGGCCATTCATTGGGATCGCAAGAGTTGTTCTGATTTGTCAAACGCAATTTATATGCAAATCAGACACACCAGCATCTAAAAGCAAAGGCCACTGGCTATGAGTGTCCTAGAGATTCCCTCGATGTTGGTTTCAATACCTCACGGAAGCTATGCAAGCCCAGGAGAGAGACATTGGTATTTCTGATGTTGCCTTTCCAAATAGTATGCAGTTCATCCAGTCTCAAACTAGTGATGCATTTTACCATTAGAAATCGGAGCATGCCTTCCATGACAATAAGCTCTTCAGTTGCGGCCTGGTATTCTTAAAACCAGGAAGATGGCGTTTGGTTGGTTGTCTTGTATGAATGCCAATCGCCGCAATTAGAATTTCCTAGCTTGCGTTGCCCAATACATGTGCATTTCCGTAAATTAAGCTCAAACGGCGATTAAAACACGCGCCTGGCGGGGCTTTGGATGATGAGAGGCATCAGCTCACTGCCCGTTTTCTACAGTAAAAAGTGCCAAGAGAAGGAAGTAACCATGACACAATTTGTGCGCTTCTGCAACATCTTGGTCTACGAAGTGATTAGACCTATTTTTATGCGCATTTGATCTGCAGCGCTGTTCGTTTCTTTTTTTCCAAGCCCAGGCGCGCGCTAACTGGTGCCGCAGGACCGAAACACCAACAACCAACGTCGGACGCACTCTCGCGACGCTTCGCAACGCCTCACGACGCGAACTCGCCGCGCAAATGCAAAATGGCCTCACTTGGCAGGAAAAATGAGTTTCCATTACGCAATCCAAGCGAGATGGGAGCGGACGTGCTTTATAAAGAGGGCCGGACCCTAGTGGGGCGTTGCTGTGGGCCGACGCCTTGTTTGGTGATGCCGTGGAACGCGTTGGCTCGACCGACGTGTTTGTTGCCCAAATGACGACCGAGACCTCGAGCTGATAAGATGGCGACTGCTGAGAAGCCCAATCACAAGGCCCCGGGCCCCAAGGCGGCGAAGGCGGCGGCCAAGGACGGCATCAACCCGTATGACGACACCGAGCGAAGCATCGAGGAGGGCGAGGCACGCTTCCGCCGCCTCGGCTGGAAACGCCTCGCCGTTGTTCTGGTCGTCGAGGCCATCGCCCTCGGGAGTCTGAGCCTGCCCGCCGCCTTTGCGACCCTCGGCATGGTCCCCGGAGTCTTGATGACCGTCTTCCTCGGCATCGCCGCCATGCAGGCCAGCTACACCATCGGCGCCGTCAAGCTCAAGTTCCCTCACACAAAGCACTATGTCGAGATCGGTCGCCTCCTCATGGGCCCCTTTGGCTACCACCTCTTCAACATCGCCTTCGTGATACAGCTGATTCTCGTGGTGGGTTCGCACTGTCTGACTGGAAAGATCGCCTTCACAACCATCACCGACAGTGATGTCTGCTCCATCGTCTTTGGCGTGGTGTCCATGATCATGCTGCTGATTCTGGCCATCCCCCCGTCCTTTACGGAGATAGCGATCCTGGGATACATCGACTTTGCCTCCATCATCCTTGCTATTGGTATCACCATGATCTCCACCGGCATTCAGGCCGCCGACAAGCCCGGTGGCCTGTCTGCTGTTTCTTGGTCTGCCTGGCCAAAGGAAGGCGTCACTTTCCAAGAGGCGTTCTCGGCCGTCACGAACATTGTCTTTGCATATGCCTTTGCCATCGCCCAACCTTCCTTCATGGATGAGCTTCACACACCAGCAGATTTCAAGAAGTCGATCCAGGTCATTGCCATCGTTGAGATTTTCATCTACACGTTAACAGGTTCAATCATCTACGCCTTTGTCGGCCAAGATGTGCAGTCGCCTGCCCTCCTATCCGCAGGTCCGCTGCTGGCGAAGATCGGTTTCGGCATCGCTTTTCCCGTCATCTTCATCTCCGGCTCCATCAACACCACGGTTCTGTCTCGGTACATTCACGGAAAGATTTATGAAAACTCGTACACCCGCTACATCAACACGACCAAGGGCTGGGTGACTTGGCTCGCCATTGTCGGCCTGATTTCAGTTATCGCGTGGGTCGTTTCCGAAGCCATTCCAATCTTCTCTGATCTGCTGTCCATCATCTCTGCGTTGTTCGTCTCCGGCTTCTCTTACTACATCCCTCCCATCATGTGGTTTAAGTTGCTCAAAGAGGGCAAGTGGTATGAGAAGCACAACTTGCTTCCCAGTCTCATCAATATCGTGGTATTTTTTATCGGATTTATTGTGTTCGGATGCGGAACCTACGCAAGTATATCGGAACTGGTAAGCCCCTTTTAAATTATATCTTTATCGAATCCAATTTCAAACTAACTTGCGTTGTAGGTTACCAAGTTCCGTAACGGTGAAGTGGGCACCCCGTTCACCTGTTAACAGTATGTGCATATTATATCCACACTAGGATATATTTATTACCAATGTATTTAATAAAGACAATGTACCATAACGAAGCGCCATAAAGTATTGAAAATGAACGGTTAATATGAAGCCAAGAACATATATTAAGTTGAACAAGGGAACAGGATTGAAAAAGGGTTGCTACATAAATTCAAACGCCACAGAAACAGATGACTTTGTTACTTCGCTACCATTTGTTGACACCATGCCCATTCAAAAACACTTGTCGTATTTCTGTGGAAGTATGAAATTGAATATGATTATCAAAAAAGATGTCTCATGAAACACTGGGCCTCTAATTCATTTCGTGCAAGTTTATTATCTATCTAATGAGCCCGCCATTACCAGTTTCTTGGTCATCAAAAAGCTCATCACCAGCCTGTTCTTTAATCTATCGTAACACGTACACCGTTGGTTCCCTCCTTTTGACAAGGGATGAACATGTCGTGGTCATATGCAACATCTATATCAGTTGTTTCAAAAAGTCGCATATGAGGGAACACTCGGAGAACAAGTCCAGTCAGACACAGGTTAAGCTCGCAAAACGCAAGGCTAAAAAGGTTATCACGTTAGCAAAATAGCCTTTGAAATATGCTCAAGGGTGAATAAAACTTACTTCATTCCCAGGCAAGATCGGCTACCTTTGGAAAAGGCCAGCATTCCACGCTCAAGGTCCTTTCTGCGCTCGTTGTTTTCGTCGAGCCATCGCTCAGGAATGAACTCGTAGGAGTCTGGGAACACGCTCTCGTCGTGATGCGTAATGGCAGAAGACATTCCAATAGCATAACCCTTGGGAAGAACGAGCTCGACGGGCTTCTTGTTAAACTCGCCGCGGTAGATCAGGTTCTCCTCAGTCGGGATACGCGCGGTCCGAGAAGAAACACCATAGGAAAGACGAAGGCCCTCCTGGAGGACGGCACCGAGGTATGGCAGCCCTTCAAGGGTGGTCCATGTTGGCAGGTGCTTTGGATCAGTCACCACTTCGTTTAGCTCATTCGTCAACTTCTCAAGCAGCTGGGGCTTGAGCAAAAGGTGGTAAGTGATGACCGCCAGAGCCCAACTTGTGGTCTCAGTTCCAGCGCCCACAATTCCTGTAGCCTCGTCGGCCAGGCGTCGAGGGTTCTTCTCAAAGATCTCGAGATCGGATTCCAAAAGGGATCCAAAAACAGTAGGGCGCTCGTGCCTGATGCCTGCATCAGCGTCGGACTTTGCCTTCTTGACCATGTTTGGGATGTTGATCTTGAGGGTCTGAATGAGGAGCGCAACATCTTCAGGCAGGTAATTGATAAACCTTTGGTGCTGGTTAGCAACTCTCCTTATGCTGCATGTCAGATACGAGGAATGCTCACCACTCTCCAAGTACAGTGAGAGACTTGGTCCAAGGGAAGAACCGGAAGACGAACACGGGCCTCAGAGTCGCAGCCAATGACCCGCGGAAGTTGGGAAGCCACCCCTTCTGCGCAAGGAATCCAAACCTCTCGCCAAAGCAGTAGCCGGAGATGGCGTCAGAGGTGAAGCAGCTGTAAGCCATGGTAACATCAGTAGGCTCCGGGTTTCCCGTCTGGGCCAGCAGCTTGTCGCAAAGAGCCTGAACCAAATCGTGAATCTCCCCCTCGAGGCGCGCAATCATTCCTCGGGAGAAGAACTTGGCCAGAGGAATTCGTCGCTTGCGGTGCAAATCGTGGTCCACAGTTCCAAAGCCAGACTCGCCAAGGCTGAGAGAAAATTCAGTAAGCAGCTGGTTTTTTGAAACTTCAATTGGAACAGGAATCTTACACAGAGCCATTGATCTGGTGGACGGGCTTATCGCGCTTGCGTCCGCTCACGGCGTAGATCTCATCGGCAAAGTTGACGTCGTTGCAATGCACCTCATTGGGGTTGATGCGAACAATGGGGCCTATGATGACCCGTTAGTATTTCTTCTGGTTCATCACAAACGCTGCCGTCGAACTCACCATATTTCTCATGCATTCGACGAATTTCTGTCGTGTACCGGCCAAATCTAACGACATCATGGTAGAACTCGGGGAGGTATGTGGCAGCTGCAAGTCTCGGGCCAGGGATGTGGCTTAGCGGGTGGAAGGGTGAGATGTTGTACAGGATGAGGAGAACTCGATATCCCAGCCAGACGGCAACAAGGGCGAGCACATTCTGGGCTGTTACATAGGGCGCGAGGACGCTGAGGGGCGTCGGCTCCGTCATAGGCGTCGACATGTTTGGCGACGACTGGTTGAGGATATGAAGGAGTCGAGAACGATTCTGGGCCAAGCCGTTCATGAAGAACGAACATTAGGGCAGCCATTTTCGCAGTCCAAGCGCATGATGCCGAGCGGTCCACAAATTGTACATGGTGCCTACACCCGAAAAAGACAGAGGGCCGACGGCTGCAACGTCGACAGCAAGGGACCAGGATGGGGAACAAACTGGATGCGCTGGGCGTGTGAGGCGCAATCAATTGACGAGTTGTTGCGGGGATTTGTTTTCTTGGGCTAATTGAACGGGAATTCCCATCAAGTTTCTATGTCAGACGTAAAAAGACAGCCCTCAATTGACTCCTTCAAAGCCGGGATCCTAAAATAACTCCAACGGCCCGCGAAGCACCAGGGACATGGCGCTGTTGATTGTTGATGCGGGCTCCATTTCCGGCTCGGGTTAGCCGTGCTGCCCCATCTGCCAGGCTGGGTCCGGCCCCAAACCGTCCAAATTGTCGAGTCGGACCCCTGGCGTCTTTAACCAGATAAAAAATTGGTGATTACATGCCCGGCACGCCATTGGCCGCCCGTCAAAGACAGCGCATACGCAACGGCTGCTCGGCCAAATCATGTGACGCCAGCGCACATGGAAACCCGGTAGACGTTGGACGTCAACGTCAGTCGGTACATGCAGACGCTGCAGCAACCTTACGAGCGGGGACACGGGGCATGGGTTGCAAGAAGCAGGCCTGGGGTGGCGCACTCCGAGCACACGCACGCGTTCTCGCCTCAGTCCCGCCAGGCCAAGCTTGTTGGAATGCCGGCATATCGGCATATGTTTTGGTTGTCTTTATTTGTGCCTGGCTTGGTTCTCTGTCTGCCGGGATTCCTCTCTGGGGCATATTTTTAAAGATGTCATAACCTACTGATATTCTCTTTTGAAAGCAGCCGTACTCTTGAACTCTACCCATGGTTGCCTGCTGCTTATGTTTCTGTTCAAGTTGTCTTACCCTCGCAGCGCCGCATCTCTCCCGAAATGGAGAGAGGCACATCGGTATCTGACCTCATTCACGCCAAATGACGTACAGGTTTCTGTTTCATTTTTTCCAGCATGTGTTAACAGTCGATAGCACAACTGTTGCAGCGATACAGCCGCAGGAGGATCATCCCAGTTTCGCGGTAAAGGCATTAAAATTGTGACCATATAAAAAAAGCTATATACCTTCCATAATCCGTGAGGTTGAGGCAATGCTATTTTTCAAACTCTAGTAACCCAAAAACAAACTGTAACGCGAAATGAAGAATAGAAAAGAAGACTAGAAAAACGATGCATTTTACTTCATCTGAAATTCAGGATGGTGGTTTCGAATGTGTTTTTCCATCCAGCCCTGGTGAGTATATCCCTTCGAACAACAAGGGCAAATATATGGGAAATCCGATCCCGTCTGGTTTACTAAATACGCCTGCTTCACTTGTCCGTTAAGGAATGTCAAATCTGGGGGTCGTGCAGCAGGCGATGCCATTTGACTTGGTAAGCCTGGGGGTTGCGTAGCAGGTGAAGCCATTTGGCTCGGGAAACCCGGGGGTTGTGTAGCAGGTGATGCGATCTGGCTCGGTAAACCTGGGGGTCGTGGCGCAGGCGATGCCATTTGACTCGGCACCGGGTGTGATGGAGCGCTTGGAGGATGATTAGGATACATATATGGCACTGGTCCTGTGGGCAACTTCGGTATCGTTATTGGAGGAAGTGTAACTGCCGGTCGGCCGGACACCGGCCCTTGGTTTGGAGGATTTGGTAATGAAGGGCTTGCCAGTGGAGGCCGCGGGAAGTTTTGCGGCTTGTTGCTGGCGTTGACGTTTGATAACTGGCAGGCCGACGGCGCTGTGGAAACACCCAGGATGACATTTCGGGGAACGGGGGGCCCCGCGCTCGCCCTGCGGAGAGGAGGCGGTGGAACATACGGCTGCTGCCCCGGTGGGAGACTTGATGCTGTATTCGGTGCCGAGTTTGACGAAGGTGGGCGCTGTTGATGCGGCGAGGATGGGACGGTATTTGTGGGAGGCTGGCTTTGCGACTGATTACGAATTCTTTCGGCTTGGCGTTCTCGCATTACCGTCATCAAATCGTCCGGAACCCGCGTCCCTCCAACATATTTGGCCGGCTCGGAGGCATGATTGTTTGGCATGGCCTGCGGAGCAGCTTCCGTTGTCCTTTTTGGCGTCGAGTCCACTTGCTGAGAGTTATGTAAGTCGTTCATCCGGAGGCACTCAGCAGCTGTCTTCATCAGCCCTTTGAAGCTTTCGTCCGGAGCCTCTTCCATTGAGGCAGGGCGATACGTTGTAGGAGCATAGGTCTGTGCTGGGGCAGATGGTCCCCGCCCACCTGTCGGAGGAACGCTGGCGCTTGTTTTATAAGTATCCCCCATTAGGGGGGTTTCACCGAAATCGAAACTGTCGCTTCTCGGGGAGGTACTGCTGATAGTTACAATATCGATTTGTTCCATGTCCTGTTCGTGTTGCGGATTGTCGGTGTCCTTATTGGAAAGGGGTTTTTCGCTCGGTGGTAACTCGGGCTCTGCTTCTTTAGGCGTTTCCATAGGTGGTAGCGCCGGTATCTCCTCCTTATTTTGTCGACACTGTTCTACGCCTGAATCAGGAGGATTCACCGTTTTTTCATCCTGATTATCGTCGTTCACTGGTGGTACCTCAGTCGTTTCAGTCGTGGGATCCCGCTCCTTCTCCGCAGGCTGCTGCTCAGATTCTGGCTCATGGATATCCTCAGGTGTTTCGTCTCGTTTCTTTCTCTCCCTCGCGTTCAAAAACCGAAGTGCCGATTGATAGTTGGGGATGAGCTTGAAGCTCTTGTCCCGCACATTCCCAATTTCGAGGTCATCGGCTGATACCCAACCTACTGCACTCTTGCTAGGAAAGTCCAAGCCGTCAAAGTACATTACTGGAAACTGCCGTTCCGTTACTAAGGCTCCCCCATCCTTGTATTCGTCCTTCCAGTCGAGGACTCCTGTGCGGGGGTTATACACGTAACACGACGGAAGCTGCTCTGTGAGACCCAGGTCCTGGATGGTGCCGGACAGACCAATGTCAACCGACTGGTCAGTAGCAACTCCGGGAAGAACGAGGACAGCATGCCAAGCCTTATCCTTTGGCCAGTATGCGCGGTAAATGTCTCCGGGGATCGGGTCGGTAATTCCCTCAAACTTCTTGCGATGCCGTTGGCTGTTAGCTCCGTGTCTTCCCGTCGCTGCTTCTGGTTCGTGGGACGATTTTTCAGGGGTCAAAGGAATTTGGATAGAATCAGCAGCCTTGTTTGTTTCACTCTGGGTCATTTTTGGAGGCGCATATCCATTTTTAAATGCATCCCGGCTTGCCTTGTTGTTTTTCTCTGCCAGCTTGGCATTGCAGTTCAAGACGCGGACTCCGAGACGTTCTATGACCATTTCGCGCGTCTTAGGCAGCTTACCGTGGGCTCTGCCGTTGAGGTGTTTTCCGCCCGCCATTAAAGGGTTATCTTTGAAGGTGAGGCTGTGCTTATCGCAGCGGATAATGTACCATTCATTATTGTAATTTACCATAACGTGCTTTATGGTTGCTTTTCCGTTTTGAAAAGCATCTTCAAACTCAATAGTTCTTTCGAGACTGCTAGAAGATGCTGTTTCAGTCCGGGGACGTTTTCGTATGCTATAAAAGTTTGTTTCTAGGGTGACCCTTCTTTTTCTCTGATGGTATTATTAGTAAAGAATAAGACCGAGGGGAAATAGTGAGAAGAAAAGCTTCTACTCACTGTTGTACGTGAGCTGGTTGGCACAGCTTCTTCTTGTCCGGTATCCGACTGATGTGCCTCATCCTCTTCGATCTCAATATTAGACTGGGTTTCCATGGCTTCTGGCGTGGATGGTCCAGTTTCCTGGGCCGTTGTGGCAACCGTCGTATCATCTGTTGAGGCATCTGTTGAGGCATCTGTTGAGGCATCCGTTGAGGAAACTGGGCTTTCGTCGGGAGGTAGTTCTAGAGCCTCCAGCATCAAAGAACGCCCCACAATATCAATCATATTCATGCAGAGCTTCATGAGTTGTGTATCCATGGTCATCTCATATGCCGCCATCTCTTCATCGATAGTTGCGGCATGCTTTCGTTCCAGCTCGTTGATCTCACCACCAATGCTCAATATAAGATTCTGGGCTGACTCCCCCCCTTGTTGGGGAGCAGGCTGCGATGACCCAAGCTCCCATACATGTCGGGCTTTATTTCTAAGTTCTGCGACTCGCTCTCGGTGCAGAGCATGGGGGGACTTGATAGTGTTAACATGGTGGCGGGCCTGGGATACACACTCTGCCACTGCTCTGATCCGGTCCAGGGACACTGGCGGGTCTGGCTCGGCCATATCCAAAAGGAGCGAAAGAAAAGCCAGGGGATTATATCTTGAATGATTTCTGAAAAGAACCTGTTAATTCGGCTCTCTCGGGAATGACTTTACTCAGCTCAATGCTTGCTCGGCCGCAAAGACGCAAAGCGGGTGATGTGAGAGTGGAAGAGTGCGACGGCGTTGGGCAGACCTGGAACTGGGTGAAAAGATGAGTGCAATACGATTGTTGTGCTGTTGGTTGGTAACACCTACTCCATCAGCCCATAGCCCGTAATTGGTTGCATCAACATGGATGTTGTCGCCGCCACGGCGCCTTGGACACTCTGGGCGCCCCAATTGAGAGCACTGATGCTTGTCCACAGTGCGCGAGAAAGTCTACAGGGAGGGATAGTTCATCGTCGTTATAGCAGCGCTAATGGTTGGTGGGACCAACAGGGAGCACGCCCCTGCTGTTGGGCTTAACCGATTTCGTTAGCGGGCTTGAAAGGGCTTACTCTGGGAGGGCTGAAAAAGAGGGGTTTATCCAGCCTCTTGTGTAGCGGCAATTACAGTTGTGGGCAGTCATCTTCGGGCCGGTTTATACACGGTTTATACATGGTTCATGTCTCAGCTGTGCCGCCTCGCCATTATCTTATGACAGGTCTTTCAACGGAGAGTACGGCCCACGCCGGTCGCTGTCATCGATGCCCTGGCCATCTGTTCCCGGCCTGCGTTAGTTCAGATCCGCTGTGCCCCCCCACAACGCACCGAAATGTACAAGGGGAAATGAGCTGAGTGGAGTGCGGATCGTAGTCTCAGAAGATCACACACCATGCACAGTATGCTCGCGTATGCATTCGTCGACCAACGTGTACTGTATGGGACCTTTTACGCGAAATGGCGCCCGCCAGCAGGGATGAGAGGTGTAGGGGGGTAGCTAACGACAGGCTTACTTCCAGGGCATGATTAGCCATTCCCAACACCATCTTTTATTTTAGCTGTCCCAGCATGACGCGTGGCTCAGGTTCAGTGGAGCCAGAACGGTGTACACCAATCGAGCTTCAACGGTGAGAGAAGAGGCAAGATCCAGGTCAACATTTGACGGGTTACTTGATGCTTATGCTTACAGCGTCTTAAATACCATCTCTTAAAACACCGCAGTCACGACCGAACACCTTATCTATCTTGGCAATGAGATGTGTATTTGTGCGACACTCACCCCGGCAAGTCACCTCCGGGGCGGACAATTTGCGTCAAGACGGGCGATAAAAAAACGCAATTGGTTGTTGATTGACGTGCTACAACCTGAATCTGCCCCAAAGCACTGTTATTGTATACGAGTGAATGTTTTATCACAATCCGTAGGTGGCAACGGAGACTGTCTCGTATTTTCTTTGTCTCTCCATGCAGGTTTCAGTCGCCGTTTTTAAGCCGACGTGGTTGCTCCGAATAAACGTGGACGAGAATCCCCTTATCAATGCTCGAATGCATGGTACAAGTCGAAAACCCCAACCAATTCTATTTCTCAACTAGCTTTGAGAGAGTTTATCCGTCCAGAAAATGCTGGCAGGTTAAACAAGTGATGTAACACCAGATGTGACCTATCAAGTCTTTATCACGCGTTGACTGGTTGCGATGAAACACTTGCTAATATTTATCCTTGATTTCTAAGCAGTACTGTCTAAATAAGTGAATCTGTTTTAATATTTCTGGTGATGGTTGGTGCAACCTACAGACTAGTGAAACCATAATTCTTACTTGAAACCAGATTTCATGACGTTGGTACTTTTTGTGCACCATCACGCACGTTGCCAACCAACAACCAACAACCAACAAAACTGCTCCTTCCAAGCCTCACTGATTCAGGAATAGGTCGGGATTGTATGGAAATGCAACCAAAACCCCAATCTCTACCATGCAACATATAAAAACATAGGCGGGTTTTCAGATGCACGCACGTACATTTTCAACCGCTCATATATGCCATTCCCTGTTTATTTCCATCTAAATACGTAGTCAACTTTGATTATGAATAAGAGGAGATCTACAAGAGCACATGTACTTTTATGAGACAAAATTGGCTCACCACAATACTTGGATGTATCAATCGGGCCCACTGCCCCTTTTCGGGCCACATAGAAATGGTTCGCAAATTTCAATACCAAGCGCAACGCACATATTGCCTCATCCCGCATCTCTCCACATCACATTTGTCTGCTCGATCTCAGAACTCGGTGCTATCTTATCGCTCCTGTTGGGTTTTTCTTTGCCCAGATTCGATTTCGTAAAAGCCTCGGCAACCGACTCGTATTGCGGGAAAAGGATTACTGCAATGGCGTAAATTTGTAGCTCTGTACTGCAAAGAAACCTAACGGCACCCTCAAATTTTCCCTCTCATCCACATCGGCCACTTAGCCGGCTGGCTAGGCCGGGGCACACTGGCACCTACAACAACGGCACCAACCATACGCCGATCTCCGCGTTTAGTGTCGCGACTCAATCTTCGCATATCCAAAGTCACGATGATGGGGAACTAAATTGATTCGAATAACAACATCGCAGAGATCGCCGTAGAGATCATCGCAGCTCTGGGATTGCCGCATTCAGCTATGGCCGGGGCAACCAATCCGATGCACATGGCTAGGTATGTTAACAGACTGATCAAAATTAGATGACCTACTATAAGGGTACCTTGGGCACTTGCTAATAGCTGTGAACCTTCTACTAAGCTAATATTATTTCCCAATCCCCTGGTATTGCCGACAAAGTAACTAAAAGTGTCAGGAACTCGCATCAACGCACGACTGATTCCTCTTCCCTAGAAATAGAGGCCTGCGCACTAACGTAACAAATATGAACAAAGGCGGCATGAAAAGGCGGTATTGGTTTCTGAAGAGGAGATGATCCTGATTAACACTGGTTTTGTGGATTTGGGCCACCATAACAATATCGCTCATTTCAGAAATGTCGAAAATGATGGCCAGAATGAATATAGAAGCGGCGGTCGATAAGCAGACCCATTAAACATTGGTCAAGACCACCCCATCACCCCGTGTGGAAGACAAGCAGTACACCAAGATGGGGGCTACCATAGTTACGATATTGTTGGATGCTTGGAAGGTACCTTTTCGGATGTCGTGTATTTAGAGGTCCACAGACTGAGTCTACGTAGCCATATTTGTCCTCAGCCCGGCAATGCCAACTCGCCAGTAATGTATGGATTTGCAGTGGTCTGAATGGCACCTTATCTATTGCCTAATAGTAGTAAAGTCGAGCCATCCATAAAGACAAAGGCCCCAAATGAAGACATTCCAGAATCCAAGACATCTTAAAAGCCATGCAGCATGTTCAAGCGAGGATAGTAAATCTGCCCCATGTCATCTTGGCCAGAAAATACCCAACACCATTCAGTAATGTTCCTACCCAAAACATACTGTTTACAAACCCAGACTCATCAATCTATAAGGTCTACTGAAAGTAATTTTAAGAATACAATACACCATGAGAGAAGTCCTACAAAAATGATAGCATGTTGACTAACCCGATCGGAAATACGTACTGCCGTAGTGCCATTTAGGTTGCACGGGTGGCGCGGCCATTTTGGACACGCAGGGTGTGCTTCCGTCACAAAGATTTGTCTCCCATTTCGTATCATCCCCTTGATCGAAAACTCATGAACAGCCGGCCTCGGGTGTCATGTGAGAGCCAGCAGAAGTCTTCAGGCTCTATTTCAGATCTCCCCTGCAGATAATTATGCGACCTTATCCTGCCCGAGCTTCGAACTGCCTCCAGGTTATGCTGCAATTGTTCGCCCAAATGTAAGATGAGAGCATGTGGCATCCCTCACAGAACGATGGATGCCACGGGTAAATTCGAGCAATCAGCAGATCAGAAATAGCACAATAATTACCCGCGAATGGCATCCTTGTTTTGGCTTAACCCCCTCGCCCCCACACCGTCCATTCCCCCGCATTTCCCCAGAAATTAGACTATATTAGGGGGTCGCATCTCTCGGGTTAAAGAACCGACGGGTATTTAATTTGACACCATCTTGTCCTGCAGTGCCTATCTCTTGACCTTCGGTTGAGGGTCATTTCTGGGCGAATATTCGCCATTTCGCATCGCCGACGTTTCAACTCAGTGGGTATCTGGCTTGTCGGGTCGAAAGTAAGATCGCGATTATTGGGAAACATGGTTCAACCCTAACAGGCATTAGCCCGGGGCCCCGGACGCAGCCTGAATGGCGTCAAGGAGCCGGACGACTCGCGCGTGCGATAAATGCAGCGCATCCAGAACCAGATGCGACGGGAAGCGTCCTTGTCGTCATTGCCAAGGTATATATACCGGCGACTACCCCACTTGTCTTTAGGGAACATCGCCTCACAATGCCGTCTCAGATTACAGCCTTGTATGCGACTATACTCGCGAGGTAAAGAAACGCGGCCGCCGGCCGGGCAGTACTCGGTTGGCCTTGGCAATCAAGAGTCGCAAGCCAACCTCCATTGACAAAGTCGCATCCAAAGCAGCTGTCTCATCCACTCTTACCCTGTCGGCCGTGACACCATCAAGTCCCGCATCAGCGTCGCAAACCGGCCCGGAAGTCTCACCCGGTGACACACGGCCCGAGCCATCATTTGAGCAGCAAAGCTCAAGAGAGCCCCCCAGAGTTGCCTCGATAAACTCCATACTTTCAGTCCAGCCAACTCTGGAACATGAAGCTGGCTATGTGCAGCAAGAAAGGTGGCCATCGGATTCTTTCCCAGCAACAGGGGCCTTGATGCGCCAGGATCAGGGCTCAGCATCCCAGACTTATGATGAGGATGCTGCCTCGCCAAATTTGGTCGTGCCCCCTAACCTAGGAGAGCCCTGGGCAAATGGAAGGTTCCAGGGCCGAAATGCCTCAAGTTGCGATAACCACAGCGATATCAACTACTCTTCCTCCATCAGTCGAGGCATTGAGACAAATGCCAGTCCGCCGACATTGCGCAACCTGCCCTCGCTCCCACCAAATGAATGCCGATATACATTCCTGAATCCCATTCTCCCATTCTTGCACAATATAATATCCAACGAAATAGCTTGCGAACTTCTGGATATCTATCTGACCGACCCAGATAGCTCTCTGTTTCGCAACTCGTCGCCATACATTCTCAGTAGAATATTTCGCAAAAAGTCCATCATTGACTCAGCAAACCCGCGAGTAACCACACCTGCGCTGCTCGCAGCAATCCTCTGGACAGTGGCTCAAACAGCAGACATCATCACTCTCCGGGTTCCAGGATCTAGAACTCGGATTACCAACAAGTTATACAAACTAGCAGTCACCCTCATGTCCAGCAGGGACCCAGACAAGTGGAGACGAGTTCACGGTACAATGTTCTCGATGTATGCCTTTTGAAGTGTGACTAACCTTGAATCAGGTGGCCTAAGCGTCGAAGAAGATGTATTACAATCGGAAATACCCGATCCAATACCTGCGACAACCGCTACTAATGAGCCCGCCGGTTTAGTTGATGACGTCCTGACATTCATTCTGTTCACCATCACAGTATCCGCTGGAGATTTTAAGTCAGACACTCACAAATGGTGGTCAAAGGCGATCAGGCTAGCGTCCGCTCTCGGGCTAAATGAAGAAGACGCCCACCATCCGCCGTCACATTCTCCCTGCCCGAATGTTCTCTGCGCCTGCTGCAACACCCAAAACAACGTAACCCAAATGCAATACGAGAAAAGAGAGGAACGTAGGCGGGTGTTTTGGTTGTTGTTTAGTCTAGACCGCCATCTCGCCTTGTCTTTTAATCGAGCGCTCTCCATCCCCGACTGTTCTTGTCAGGTTTACGGTAAGCTTCTTGTCAGACTCTTGCTTCATCAGAAATCTAATGGCATTCTCCAGCCCCGCTTCCTGAGGTTATCTGGGAAAATCTGGATGAAATAAGGCCAGAAGACTTACCGGCTCGAACGACAACTCCGCCGACAACCATCTCAGGAACAAGTTACTTTGAGTATTTCCTACCTCTGATGGTGATTCTCGGTGACATCATCGAGATACACCGGAGAAAGCAACATCCCAGGCTTGGGAAGTTCGATGCGACCCATTCCATCGTCGCCATCAAGGAGCTCTTGTCGGCGTACGAGACTAGTTTACAGAAGCTGAGCAGTGAGCCCTCGCTCGATGGCACTGAGCCATTCTCGCCAATAAGCCACAATATTTGGGCCACTACTCACTCAGCACCAGGTGTAGAACAGTCGCCAGGAATACTACCTAGGTGGATGAACGAAGACCAAAGCCGGCGACGCCTAGTAATTGCCTACAGCACGCACATCTTGCATGTATTACACGTGTTACTGTATGGGAAATGGGATGCCATTTCTATGTTAGACGATGAAGATGGTTGGATCATGTCGCTCAGCTTCAACGAATGCGCTGCACATGCCATCACAGCCTCCCAGTCTGTTTCGGCGATACTTACCATTGACCCTGAACTCACGTTCATGCCGTACCTGTTTGGGATATATCTTCTGCAAGGGAGCTTTATCCTCCTACTATTTGCGGACCGCATGCCACAGCTGGGCCCCAACAAGTCTGTTGAAGAAGCCTGTGAGATCATAATTCGTGCTCATGAGGTTTGTGTCGTCACACTCAATACTGAATTTCAGGTAAGCCAAGCCCAAAAAGGACTGGTTGTTCAACCATTTGCTGCAAGTTTTGTCACAGGATAGTAACAGTCAGGTACAGAGGAGTTTCCGCAAAGTGCTGCGATCGACTCTATTCAGCGTCCGTAACCCGAGAACAGCGGACTGGAAGGAGCACAACAATCGCCGCGCGGCACTGTCCCTCTACAGATGGACAGGAGGGGCAAAGGGCTTGGCGCTTTAAGCTGGTTCACCAAAAGGAGCTTAGGCCCGGCCAAAAAGAGCCAATTGAGGATGGATGTATGCGAGGTTGCCAGCATATGCGGAGAATGCGTCAAATACCCCGCGGGGATGAGGAACAGAAGAGACAGTCCTACCCACATGAGACAAATTCTTATAGAGGCCACATGATATTTGTAGTTTCAAGCCTAGTTCAGGGCGCGACGCAATCCCCCACCTGTCAAACTTGCCCTTGCATCGGCCGCTTGCTTGGCTCCACCGTATGCACATCTGGAAGTGAGGCCCTCCGCAACTGTGATACTTGACACTGAAGAGCTATACGTCAATTAGGAAAATGTAATCATAGCCTCCAATTTCAATACACATTTTCATGATAAGTCCAGGTCGAGCTTTCCCAATGCTCCAAGTTTCATGTAGGCTACCCTGTAGGCGGCAATCAAGCGCAATGTTTTTTTAAGAACACAAAGTTCTTTGCATTTATTTTGCCATTTGGTGTCTTAAGTTGGATTCCATGATTTATTCACCGAATTATGGAAACTAGTAACTAAACAACTGGTGCTGGTTCATGCTGTTTTGCGTGAATCTTGAAATGGTTATGGGGTGGCAGCCATCCCGTTGCTAATTGGGTAAAGATCAGGATAGTTTGCTTATCCATAAGGCGATTCTCATGTAATGATCGGGGATTCTCGGGCATAAGCCTAGAATGATGAGCGCTTGCAGTTTCGCCGTGTTGCCGTATTTGCGACAATTAGTCCCTCGCGACCAAAGACGTCACGACAGCGCTAACGGCGTGGGCGACAGCTGAGAAAGTTTTGAGGGGGAACGTGGGGAAACTAATCAAGTGGGCCGCTGTTGGGCAATTGACCATTGAGAGCAGCCGTCAATGGCGGAGTTAACTGGGCTCTGTTGCAAACTGGAACGGAACAAGGCCCGGGATCCCGAAAGAGGAGACGTCCATACGGGCGCGCACCAATAGGATCGCACAAGCGGCTGAAGTCAGGGTATACATGGGCCGAACCAAGGCAAAACCAAGGAACGGAAAAGCTCTGGAAGATGTTCGCAGCGCGCTTCGGCCAACGCTTGCACCCCACGACTGGCGGAGAGCCCACTATGAAGGCCCGGGTACCCAGTCACCACCCGTCACCACCCCGCGAGATCCTCTTTTCCAGGCCAGCTGACGTGACCGGGCCTTTCTTGTAACTGGGGGAGGCATGTTTTGGCTCAACATCGGTAGAAAGGGTGCCCGTGGCCCACTGGATATCTTTGCGATGCTCCGGGCCATATAAGGGGGCGCCGCAGCCAGCGTCCTCTGCCTTCTTTCTTGTCTCGCAAGTCATTTTGATAAGTCCCTTGTAACTGTTCACCATGGCTCCCACCGACGTGAACGCCATCCTGTCCAAGTTGACCCTCGAGGAGAAGGTTGGTGGCCTTGGCAGCCGGATCTGAGGGAAATCGTTGTCCACTAACTTGTACTTGTAGATTTCTCTCCTCGCCGGTTTCGACTTTTGGGAGACTGTCCCAATTGCCGAGAAGGGCATTCCTGCGCTCAAGGTCAGTAATATAGCGTCTTCCCTGATAACGATCCCAGTGCTCACACCTCACAGACCAGTGATGGCCCCAACGGTGCCCGTGGTGCCACTTTCTCGGGCGGCATCACCGCAGCCTGTTTCCCTGCCGCCTCCAGCGTTGCCTGTACCTTTGACGTCGACATTGCCCGACGCATTGGTGTTGGTTTGGGAGAGGAGACCCTGACCAAGGGCGCAAGATGTCTTCTTGGTCCCACCATGTGCACCCACCGCCACCCCCTCGGCGGCCGCAACTTTGAGAGTTTCTCTGAGGATCCCTTCCTGGCCGGAAAGCTCGCTTCTCAGAATGTTCAGGGTATCCAGTCTACCGGTGTCTCGGCCACCATCAAGCACTTTGCCGCCAACGAGCAGGAGACCCAGCGTCTCTACGTTGACGAGATTGTCAGCGAGCGTGCCCTCCGAGAGATTTACCTCAAGCCCTTCGAGTTTGCTGTCAAGGAGGCCAACCCCGGCGCCGTCATGACCGCCTACAACAAGGTCAACGGCTACCACGCTGATGAGCACCCCTTCCTCCTGAAGCAGGTGCTGCGAGGCGAATGGGGCTGGGACGGCCTCATCATGAGCGACTGGGGTGGCACCAACTCCACCGCCGAGTCACTCAACGCCGGCCTGGACCTCGAAATGCCCGGCCCTACCCGCTGGAGAAAGACCGAGCAGGTTCTTGAGGCCATCAAGGCCGGCAAGGTCACTGAGGAGACCATCAACGACCGTGCCCTGCACATCCTCAAGTTCCTGGAGCGCGAGAACTGCTTCAACGACCCCACGATTCCCGAGGAGAAGGCCATCAACAAGCCCGAGCACCAGGCCCTGATTCGTGAGGCTGGTGCCAAGGGTATGGTCCTCCTGAAGAACGAGGGTGGCCTCCTGCCTCTCACCAAGGAGAAGGCCCGCGGCAAGAAGATTGCTCTCCTCGGTCTCGCCAAGGAGGCTCTCGCCCACGGTGGCGGCAGTGCTTCCGTCAACAGCCACTACAAGATTACTCCCTGGGAGGGTCTGACCAAGGCCTTCGAGGGTGAGAACGTCGAGTTTAGCTACGCCAAGGGTGCCCAGACCTTCCGCCAGATGCCCGTCATCACTGACCACGTTGTCGGTGCCGATGGCAACCCTGGCTGGACATGGCGAACTTACGACTTTGGCAGCTCCGAGCCCGACACCGTCGTTCACGGCCACCCCGGCTCCGAGGTGTCTCTGGTGAACAGCATGTCTGTCTTCAACAAGTCGAGCGAGCTCGAGGGCACTTTCACTTCCCCTGAAACTGCCACCTACTACTTCACCATGACCGGTCTTGGCCCCTCCAAGGTCACCATCAACGGCGACATTCTCTACGAGCAAAAGGACAACATCTCCGACCCTATGGGTTTCTTGCTGGGTGGAGTTGCTGCCCCCATTGTTAAGTTTGGCCTTGAGTCCGGCAAGCAGTACAAGATCATCATCACCAGCCGCCCCCCTGCTCCCGTGGAGGGCCAGGACCTTGGTATCCTCGACGGCAAGACTGGTGTCCGCCTGGACGGCATGTCTGCTGCCGAGTACGAGAAGGATATCACTACCGAGGCCATCGAGCTCGCCAAGGCTGCCGACTACGCCATCGTCTTCACTGGCCACGAGACCTTCTGGGAGACCGAGGGCCAGGACCAGCAGAGCTTCAACCTTCCCAAGGACGGTAGCCAGGACCGCCTCGTCGCTGGCGTCGCCGCCGCCAACCCCAACACCATCGTCGTCAATTCGACCGGTGTGGCCATTGCCATGCCCTGGCTCGACCAGATCAAGTCCCTGGTCCAGGCCTGGTTCCCTGGCCAGGAAGCCGGAAACTCCATCGCCGATGTCATCACCGGTGCCCAGAACCCCGAGGGCCACCTCACGGCCACTTTCCCCAAGCGCATCGAGGACTGCCCTGCCTACGGCAACTTCCCCGGCGAGTACGAGGGCCGCCAGCTTGTCGTCAAGTACGCCGAGGGTGTCTTTATCGGCTACAGGCACTTTGACCGCCTGCCCGCCGACAAGGTCAACTTCCCCTTCGGTTTCGGTCTGTCATACACCACCTTCGGCTACTCTGGCATCGCCGTCAAGGAGACCGGCGCCGACCAGTGGACCGTCAGCGTCAAGGTGTCCAACACCGGCTCCGTCAAGGGAGCCGTCGCCGTCCAGACCTACGTCGGAAACACCAAGACCTCGCCCGAGAACCCCATCAAGGTGCTCGCTAGCTTCAAGAAGGTCACCCTCGAGGCCGGCGCCTCTACCACCGTTGAGCTTCCCGTGCAGGGTCGGGATATCACATTCTGGAGCGAGGAGAAGCAGAAGTGGGTGCTCGAGGGCGGCGAGTACAACTTTAGCATCGGCAAGAACGCGGCCGAGCTGGTGGCTACCACTGTTGTCAAGGTTGCCGCCCAGGAATATGCCCCTTAAAACCGGTGATGAACTCCGTATAATTTATGACCTGTATTTAGATAAGCGAATTGAATTTGACCAAACAAAAACCTCACTCTATTGCCGCTCTCCACGTGATGTTGTGCACTTCCTGTATTCTCCTGACTCCGATACAAATCCATCATCACTGTCGTCATTGGGGTTTGGATGGTGGCAGAAGAGATCAGTGCAAGCACTTGTAGCAACGCAACCTTTTCGCATTAGCTTTCCAGTTTTTGCATCAACTCTGGAGTGCCGGATCTATATTTTCATCGGCACCAATGCTGAAACTCCACATTTTGCCGACATATGTGTCGCCGTGAAACCGCAATGTCTTGGTTAAATTACATCATTAACGGCGGCATCCTTCAGTTCGTTGGTGAAGTCGAGAATTATCGACGTAAGTGTCTTAGTTGTCATGATTGAAGTGCCTCTGAAATGATCTGCGAGAGGGGGTTTAAGATTATGGAAATACCGGTATTTGGCCTAGTAGTGGTTGCAGTCGGGTCGGTGAACTTGGCTGAAACTCCTTTGAGGGTTCGTAATGCTGGATGTCTCACGTATCATCCAAGGGACTAAGATGGTGCGAATAAGTCAGATCTGGTGCTCGTCTGATCGAGTCCCGTGGTCCACCAAGGCAAAACTGGTACCAGAGCTTAGTGCATCGGTCGGTTGATATGTGATGTCCGAATGGCGCGGAGTATCGGCACCTTTGATGACATCAAGATGGAGAGCATATTCCAAGATGCATTTAATTTGTCTCACTTGTGGTGCGACGCTGACATGTCTCCTCTGAAACAAAAGTTAGGACTGGTAGGAGATTGATCGGCCACGAAAGTCTCAACTCTCATGGCACTTGAAAATACAGAGGCATGTAGACAGAGAAGGGCGTCGTGGTGGGGTTGCAGTACTCTGGGCTAAATATAAAGAGAAATCAGATAAAATTATGACTGTACAAGATTCATCGGGAAACCGTGATTCGCTCACCATGACTCGCCTCCATGAGTGTTTTCCACAGTCTAACGCGACAATTGAGACAAATGATGGCGTCCAAAATTAAACATATCATGTCTCGGCATTACTTGCAGGCCTGCCGCCCTGTCTGGAATACGATTTCTATTTGGGGACTAGATTTCGGCGTGTCCACTATGCGCCACAATGTTATTCTCGTGACATTACCCTTTGGAGACATTTCTGGCTTAGCCACGGGAGGGAGGCATTCCAGCAGACGTGACGGCCCATCGGGATTCCTGTTGCAAATCTGGGATCAAGAATGATGCTTTTTTTCCTAATCTGAACCCGCGGCACCTAAATGATAAAAAATTCGAGATCCATGAGTCAACTGCTGATACCACAATCAGATCATTTCCTCTTCCCTACGGAACAAAAGCCCCTGTCTTTGATCGAGTCTCTGACACTCTTGGTATTTCTATTCACTCGGTTGTCGTCCTGTTAACGCGATGCACAGAAAATAAGAGCAACCGAAAAAGAGAGGCCTGCGACATTTATCTTTCCGTGGCTGATCTCGATTCCAGCCCCGATTTGAATTTGCCCAAAATGTCTATCGAGATTGAGAAGGCGGCCAGCCTCGAGAAAAAGGTTGACCATGTCTCGTCTTCGACCAGCTCGTTTCGATTGGGGTCGCAAAGTTCTGACGGAGAAGCGATAGCAGGTGAAGGGTCAGGAGGCATTTCTGGGCTTTCAAATTTCAGTGTGATAGTCATCACCAGCAGTCTGATGCTCGCAGTTTTCTGTGTTGCTTTGGACAACACTGTTCGTTCAAACCGGTGTTCTAGTGAAGCAATTGAAAGATCTAATCAAGGCTCCCGCGTGCTAGATGGTCCCCGTGGCAATTCCAAATATCACTGATGACTTTAAGAATCTAAAAGACGTGGGCTGGTACGCCTCAGCCTATCTTCTGACAACCTGCGGTATGCTCACCTTTTATTACCCATGGCAAATGCTAACGACAGTTCACAGCTTTTCAACTGCCGTTTGGGAAGATATACAGCATATTTAACGTTAAAGTTATCTTCTTGACTGCGCTATTTATTTTTGAGACGGGCTCGTTGATATGTGGCGTTGCACCGTCGTCAATTGTCCTCATTATTGGTAGAGCATTGATCGGGATTGGCAGCGCGGGCATTTTCGTAGGGTCTATGGCGACGCTTGTCAGTATGGTGTCTATGGAAAAAAGACCCTTATTCTTTGGCGTAATTGGCGGGACATATGGCCTGGGAACTCTTGTTGGACCATTGGTATAGTCAAAACGACCTCATATCTGATGGGTAAATTGCTAATGCCTATCAGCTCGGTGGTGTATTCACAGACCATGCCACTTGGAGGTGGTGCTTTTACATCAACTTACCGCTGGGTGCAGTCACCGCTGCGATCATCATGGTCATGCTAAAGTTACCGCCCACCAAGAGACATAAGAGTGACTCGGCGTGGCTGACAGTAAAACATTTTGATCTCGTAGGGTCAGCAACCTTTATTCCCAGCATCATCTGCGTTCTTCTTGCCTTGGAGCAGGGAGGAGTGGAATATTCTTGGTCCAATGGTCGAATTATTGCGCTATTTGTTGTGTTTGGTATCTTATTGGCTGCATTTGTCTACGTGCAAATCCTCCTGAAAGATGACGCTACTGGTAAGATTCAATCAATCGACTCTGTACGAAAAGCCGAAACTCATATCTCTAGTTCCTCCCCGAATTGCAACACAAAGAACCATCGCCTTTTCCTCTCTCTTTAGTTTCTTAGCGGGAGGGGTAAACTACACAGGTGTCTACTATATTCCTATTTGGGTAAGCTTTACTGCCTGATTAAGGTGTCTGTACTGAGAGAATCCAGTTCCAAGTTATCAAAGACACCAGCGCTGTTCAATCTGGAATTTATTCCCTGCCTCTGATGGTAGCAATTGTTATCGGTCTATTTAGCGCTGGGGTGATAACGTCAAAGATTGGACATTATGCGCCGCTCTTCATCATCAGCAGCATAATAATGCCGATCGGTGCCGGGTTGATAACCACCTTTGAAGTTGACACGCCTCTGGCGAAATGGGTGGGATACCAGTTTATCTTTGGTCTTGGCGTTGGCCTAGGATATCAGCAAGGCTATATGGCTGCTCAAGCCGTTCTTCCTCCCGATCAAGCAGCTATCGGTACGGCTGTCGTAATGTTTGTACAAACACTTGGAGGCACCGTGTTCGTATCTGTCGCACAGAACCTGTTTGCGAACAAACTGATTTCCAATTTTCTGGCATTGGATATTCCAAATGCTGACCCTCATGCTATTGTCCATGTGGGCGCGACAAAACTGAGTTCAATGGTGGAGCCAAGCAAACTTCAGGCAACACTGGTTGCATATAACGAGGCCATGATGAGGCCATTTCAGCTCTGTATTATTCTGAGCTGTTTGACTATGATAGGTTCACTGGGAGTAGAATGGAAAAGCGTGAAGAGGGGTTGAGTTGAACTAGAGAAACCTGAAGAGATAATTGGATGATGGACCTGTATTATTACAGTCAAGGAGATAGGAGGGGCATAGTGCTTTTACTTAAATATACCCCTAGACTATTGATTGGTTGCGATTGTACTAATTGACACAGAACTTGTGTCTAGTGTCTACTATTGTTTTGCTTCGCAAGAAATCACATTTCGTGCATTAGACATGCACAGCCCAGTGATCAGATATACTAAATGTATTTGCGGTATTGCTTTTACTTTGCCAGGCAGGGATGCTGCAAGACACTCGCATTGGATTGGGCCAACAGATCCACGACAAGCTGCCATCAACAAGCAGTGTTAGTGGCAGTAGATCAGACATTTAAATAAAACTTCGCGATTCATCCAGCATGGATTCAGTCGTCTTTATCATGATTGTAACGGAATGTTCTCGCCTCTATGAGGGAAGCCAACTCCGAAGGCAGCCAACTCCGAGCTCATCCATTGTGGGGCAATTGTCGCATAAGTGGTGCAAGCCTTGATCTCAGCGAGCAAAATAGAACTGTGTTGTCGCTTCACAGGGCCATAAACAAAGGTGAGGGAAATCGCGACAGGATTAATAACCCTAAAAGGACCCATATAATGAATCAGCTGGTTGGGTGGATGGTTGAAACTTTTGCGCTCACCTTTCGCCGCTCCTCAAACCAGCGAATGTCAACGTAATGGATATGCGCGTGGCCGGCGGCCCCGGCGGCCAAACCACACACTGTCTGTACTGGTGGTAATAAGCCCTTCTAGACTTGCCTCGGTCAATGCCTACTGATAGCCTGTAATTTTAGAACCGGATGTACGGTATTGATGTGATTGGAGAATAATTGTAAATGTACGGCTGCTGAGTCATGATGGTTGCAAGAGAGGATTGAGCCTGTTTGTCCAACGCTGCTATTAGTGATGGTTCGCTGACATAGAGGAGATAAGGATATTCCGGTCGGTTATAAAAAAGACGAAATAGCCATGTTGATTCTATTTGCGTCTCACTGTCAGACATCTCTGCCGGATAAGATCTGTCATAGCATCCATTTGTCTCTCCAAAGAATTCTAACCCTTCCTTCTACAGTCAGCCTACACCGCCATAATGCCTCAAGATGAGGTTGGAGCTAATGGATGGACTCCAACTCCAGCTGATGCTGGCGCTATTTTTGGCAGCCAATCTTACCTCAATGAACCAGGTCCTCTGTTGACTGCCGACATTAGATTCCCCTATGACGACCCAATTGTCGCCAAGACTTGGACTATGTGAAAGCACGTCTTCACCCAGAGACCTTCAATCATTCGATGCGCGTATACTACTTCGGTGGGTACTGATGGATGCGGCATGTTGCCCGGCATACTCATCTTCATCTAGGCATGGCTATTACCAAGCAGCAATTTCCTGCACATTTTGCAGCCATTAACCCCGCCACGTGGGCCCTCACCTGCCTGTTGCATGACATTGGAACGGCAGAGGAGAACCTTACTGCTACCCGCATGTCCTTTGACATATACGGCGGGATCAAGGCTCTCTTGACGCTGAAGGATCTTGGCGCCACCGTAGACCAAGCCGAGGCGGTTTCCGAAGCTATCATCCGCCACGAAGACATGGGTGTCGACGGGACCATCACCTACTTTGGCCAATTGATCCAACTGGCTACTACCTACGACAGCACTGGGATTCATCCTCATGTCAAAGACTTTGGGGAAATGGTCTACCAGGCCACAAGGGCGCAGATTAACGAGACACACCCGCGATTGAAGTGGTCGACATTCTGTTCGTCAACCATTCGCAAAGAGGGAACCATCAAGCCTTGGTGCCATTCTACACATCTGATTAATTTCGCCAAGGAGATTGAGGATAATCAGCTTATGAGGCAGTGGGAATTCTGAGTAAGGAGCCAAGGTGCCTGAGTGACTCACGCAGCTGATTGACCAATATGCCAGGTCGGGTTTCCAGCAGGAGGTAGAGTTGATGGGCTGGGGCTAGCTCGCGTATCTGCTAATAGTTACCTAATAGTCTGTTTTTTAGGCGAAATGGCACGCGATAGTGTAGGTACTGTGAAATTTTAAAATACACCAGGTCTGTGGGGGCCGGTGGAGAATGTAACCAGGAGACCACGAGGGAAGGGAGACAACACAGCTAGTCAGCTGAAGCAACATAGTTCTCTTTTACAACTCACTGGTTGTAGTGAATAAGTTTAAAAATAATATACCGGTACCTGAGAAGAGGCTTCTATTGAAAGAATAATTAGTCTGTCTTCTTGGTGGGCCACCCGCAGCACCCGCTTCTCTTGGTGCGGCCCGCACACCGCGCATATTGCCTCTTCCTCGACGGGCCGCAGCGGGATTTTGCGGCGTCAACAATTGCCAACAAGCCACCCCAGCCCAAGTCCCGCTTCGGCGCTGACGGCGAGCACTGTAATTAGTGTTTACAATTGAACACGTCCTCCCGGCGGCTCCCGAATGACAGCCGCCGGCCTGTACGGCAGACGCAGTATGGGGTTGCCCCACTGGGTAGAGAAATGGATCACGATGCTCATGTTTTGTATTTAAGTCGGAGTTGTGAGCTAGCAAACTGGATGCAAAAATATTTTAATTTGCAGCAGGGAGCGTAGTGTGAAGCCGAACCATGGCAACTCTCTACCCCTTAGATCAAAGCATCAATGCCAAAGTCCGCCCGCTGATTGTATCGACTCGCCTGGCAAATCCGGTCAGAACGACTACATCTGTACACTAATGTTTTCTGAAGAGAAACTGACGCGCTATATCACAGGGCCCTCTGGGCTTAGGTAGCTTCGCGACAACGCTCATGACCCTTTCCCTATCCATGATGGGCGTTCGTAATGTGTCAAACCAGACAGTCTTCATCGGAAACCTCTGTTTCATAGCCGGCATCGGACTGGTCATTTCCGCCCAGTGGGAGATGATCCGAGGCAACACCTTTGCATTTACAGTATCGACGGCATTCGGTAACTTTTGCTATATGCTACATAGTGGTAGATGGGCTGACAGTGGTACAAGGCCTATACTATGCCGGATATGGCGTTCTGTTGATGCCTTCTTTGGGTGTTATCGGCGCCTATGGAGGCAAGACCGAGGAATACTATAACGCGTTTGGCATATATCTACTTGGTACGGCATGATTCCCACTAAATTAACCTTACGGGATGTATTTGCTGAAAGAAGTCCAGTGTGGTCAATTTTCAACCTGACGTTTCTAATTGCTTCAATATCAACGTTAGTATGTGCCTATGGTCTCAAGAAATTTGAATGGCTGACGAAAATAGTAACATTTCCAACATCATTGTTTACTCTTGTTTAGAGCTGTGCTACATCTTCAATTGTGCTGCTCACTTTTGCATGGCGGATGGCAATGAATCTTTAAATACAACCCTGACCAAGATTGCCGGCGTTTTTGGGTTCATCTCAGCCCTCACTGGATTTTACATGGTGGCTCATGAGATGTGTCAGGAAGTTTTGCCTTTCAATGTTCCTGTTGGGGATACATCCTCTTTCAGTAGACGCGCAAATTTGAGGAGTAAGTGAGCCGAAATCAAAGGAGTTATATCAATATTGAAATCTGAAGAACCTTCTTTGTTTTCCCACATGATTGTATTTAGACCGGACTAGAATATGTTTACTGGCACAAATAATACTTGACGACGATTTTGCTTCATGGAAAACAACATCTTGGTTCAAAATTCAATAGGTGAAGTTTATGTTATTTTGGGATTAAATATATTGAATTGATTATTGAGACAACAGAATTGACACCAAGCTAGAGCATATTGAATTCACCTCGAGCCTCCTTCACACAACTGTAGACACCTCAATATCCTTTGTCCACCAGTCAATATAGACATCTGGTGTGATATGAAAATCTCTCATCACCTTTTTGGAGTAGTTCTGGTCTACCTGATTCGCCTCCCAAATATCAGGCAACTCTTGTTCCTTCCACGTGGCCGGGTGTTCCTCACTAACAATGGCTCGAACAATATCCCGGTGTACGAGTCCTCCCGTCAGGTTTTCGCCTTTGAGGGTCTCGGGAATTGTTGTCTGGAAGATGAATGACACCTTATTACCGGGTGTCACGGGTTTTGACTGGCCAGGAGGGTATAGCGGCTTGACACAGAATCCAGGTCCGAGGAAGATTACGGTGAGATAAAGATCATCACGTGTACTGGTGTTTACGAAGGCTAACTTGAATCTCTGACCTTCTTGAAACGGACCAGCGTTCGTTTGCTGGTTGACCGGTGTTATGGAAAATTCAAAAGGCTGTTCCCTCTGGCACGATTCGTCCTTCAGTCGAAGGACTTGGTCAAAACGGGTCAGATGTGAGAGTACAACAGCTGCCTGAGCTGCTGGCTGTTGGCTGTCGTTATGGATGATACTCAGGGCGCGAACCGGGCCCGTATACCCGAACAGGTTTTCGGGCCCGAGGAAAACGATTCCGCCGTCTTCTCGCTTCTCCACGGTCAACTTATGTGGGTTTTCTGAGGCCAGCGTGTCGAACGTTGTAATCTCGACCTTGTTAACGAAGCGGTGGGACAATGCGTTACGCAGAGCTTCTCGGAAGTTGTCTCCCAGGCTTGACGCGACAGAAATTTCAAGTGTACCGCTTCCTAGGGACCATCGGGACGGAATGACAATGTTGTTTGCGGCCTTTAGTCGACCTTCCTCCTCATCCGTGACTTTAGCACGGGATACCAATGAGGCGACCTCATGAATGCGCAGAACCTGGCTCGAAGTCTCCGAATATACCTCAAATTCGGCATTCTCTCTAATGCCATGGATTCGACCCACTGGTATTATCGCCTCTTTGTTGTTACCGAGTACCTCTATCTCGACAGGCAGCGGGGCCACTGCAAATGGTTCGGTAGTCCCATAGAAATGCAACGTGTCTCGACCATGGGCTTGGGGTTTCTGCCCCTTGACATTACTTGAGATCTGGTTGCAGATGTCGTAATATCTTGAAAGTAGTAAATTCTTAGTGTTCGCCTCAAAATGAGACAATAGAGCGCTGGTGAATATGCCATGTGCCTTCTGCTTGTACATGGTTTCTCCAGCGGTCTCGTCGGCCTGGCAAGCTGCCAGCACGGTCAAGTATTGCGGGTTGATTGACCAGGACCTTTCCATCTCAGAATTGCGATATCTTCCGCCGGAAAGAGACCTCTTGGCTGCATCCTCGTCGCTCTGAAGAATTGGGACTTTGCTCAAATCACCAGGGGTGCGCGTTTTGATTGTCCCATTTCTCCATGAACCACCCGCAAAGCAGCTGTCAAGGATGACAAGAACGATAACCCCTTTGTTGTGGAGATCTTCTAGCCACCGGTTCAACTGCCACCCGCGCAGAGCCGGTTCTTTGCAACAGTAGTCCACAGGAATTAGGGATGCATCCCTTTTCGCAGCCGTTTCTGACTGATCGGGTTGTTGTGCAATTGCTTTCAACCTGGACCCATGACCCGAGAAATGGAACAGGAAGAAGTCGCCCTTTTTGCTGTTTTTATAGACATGCTTGAATTCATTCTCGATGTTCTTGTATGTGGGCAACTGTTCTTCCGGTTCGAGCGGCTTATCTGAGCCTGGGGATGGAGATGACGTCAATGTTCTCACATCCAGAGGTTGAAAATGCCCATCGAGAAATTCCTTCATAGAGCTTACGTCGTTGGTGCAGCCATCTAAATCACCCATAGAGACAGTGTATCCCTTTTCATCCTTTCGCTCCCCCTTCAAGTAGACATCAATGCCGACAAGAAGGGCGAAGCGCTTTGGTGGCTGTTGTTCGGCCATGATGAATCGGGCTGCGGCTGAAGTTGACGTGAAAAAAGGTTGGCTCTGGTATGAAATTGAAAATTACAGGCACAATGGAACAAAATACACAGTTCGGGAAGCCTTCCAATCGTGGCAGAGATAAAAGACAAATGTTGAGGGAAAGAGGAGAATTTCAGCGGCCATGAAAATATTGTTGCGCATTTAAAGCCTCAGTTCAGCCTCAGATCTGCCTCGTGACGGGTGGTTGCCTCTCGGCTCCCGGTCTGCAACTGGTCCGCAAACTTCGTCCAGCTGCATTAGTCTGGATGCGCGAGAATGAAAGGGGACGTTCGGCTGAGATGTGATGGGCGCTGAGATAGCCTCGCGGACGTGGCGGGGATGGAATTTTTAGCGTGGGCATTGTGGTTAGGGGAACATAGCGATCGAGTACCTGCAAACCAAGGTGATTTGCATCATGAAACCCACGGGAATAGAGCGAATCACCACTTCCCACTGGCCCAGTGGGATTTTCTGACGGCCGAAAACTCAAGTTGTTCATGGTAATACAAACATCTATTTCTTTTTATATTGGTGTTAAGCTAAGAAAAGTTCTGATCTAGGTAAGGACCCAAAACCTCCAAGGCAGTCTTCAGGACGTCGGTGTGGCACACATAGCCAGTGCGGACATACCCTGCAAAGTCCTCGCCGTTTCCAAAACATCTCCTGCCTGGCACGAAAAAGACCTTTGTCTTGGAGAGAATGTCCAGGCAGAACTTCTCCTCGTCCACGGGGACGCCTTTGGGGGCCACCTTGATGAAAGCCGTTGTGCCTGCTGTGGGCTTCACCCATGACAGAATATGGCTGTATTTCTGAACAAAGTCGCTCAGCAAGGCCAGGTTGTCTCGCGCAAGCTGCACGTTTCTCTTCATTAGAGGAATTCGCACGCTGTCGGAAAGCGCATAGTTGGCAATCTGGTCATCGATGCGAGAGACGCTGATGGTGGCATAGTCTCGGGTTGAAGTGAGTGCTTGAATGATGGACTTGTCCTTCGAAACAGCCCATCCAATGCGGATACCGGCCATAGAATAGGCCTTGGACATTGATCCTGTGACTACTACCTTGTCGTAGCCCAGGCCAGCGGCAGAGGGAGGTACGGTGGCACCCTCCTGAAAAAGGTCTTGAAACAAGGGTCGGTATACCTCGTCGGAAAAGAGGATCAAGTCCTTGCTGCGGGCAAAGTTGGCGATGTCTTGGAGGACATTGGCTGGGATAACAGCGCCCGTGGGATTGTTGGGGTTGTTAATAATGATCATCTTGAACGCGTTAGTGTCCAGTGCAACAAAATGTGTCACGAATATTCTTACCTTAGTGTTTGGCTTAACCAAGCCTTCAAGTTCAGCAACATCAGGCACAAAACCATTGCTCTCCTTCAGTCTCCACAGAGAGACCTCAGCACCCACAGTCTCAGGAAGACTAAAAAGTTGTTGATAAGTTGGATAGACGCAAATGGCGTGGTCGCCTGGGCCAAGTAGGGTGTAAATGACTTGAAAGTTGGCCGAAATGGCTCCTTGTGTAATCAAGACGTCATCTGGGCCAATCACGGTGTTACCACCGAGTGCATTGGTGCCGATCAAGGAGGCGACCTTTTGGCGCAACTCAGGCGTGCCAGTAATTGCGCCATAGACAAGGCTCATGGATGGGTCGACCGGGTTATACTTGGACCCGTCATCAGCCAATTCGGCCAACTCATTCAAGGACACAGATGCGGCACAGGTCTCGGCCGTGTTCAAGACACCTGGCGTCAACTCATACTCGTCCATCCATCTCTCCACTTCAAAGGCAGGAACTCGGACCATTTTGACTGCTGGAGAAAACTGATTTTGAAATTGCTAGACAGAGGCGATGATGTTGTCCAATTGACGAATGATATTGGTGTTCGAATGTCTTCATGAGCTATTTTCTGACCAGAGTTTATATACTTTGGGTCCCATTCCTTCGGATCTAGTGTTTTGCGCATGAGTTACTGGGGGTGCTATCGTCCACCATCATGATTGGAGGCATCACGATTAGCGCGTCCGTATTGGGTTCAATGTGGGGTCAGCGCATCTTATCTTCGTTAAAATGGATCTGGTAAGACTCTCCGAACCTTATTTGTCTTTCACCGCCCTAAAGGCATACTAGACGCCATGCATCGGGAGGCACGTGGGTTGACTGCTCACGATGCCGTAGCCGAATTGACCAAAAAATATTCCAAAAGCAGTAGACTGATAAACATGAAGGAAGACCTGACTCTCGATATGGTAGAACCTTGTAGTCGTTGGGTTGAGGTCATTCCGAAATGGTAATTCATCCACAGGGGAAAGGTTTTGCGAACATCGGCAGGGCACCTTTAATCAATTGATCCATTCTCTAGTGAATTGAGGCAAATCTAGATGTCTTTTCATTCTGTCTAACAAATTCTAAGGGCTATCCAAAGTGTAATCATGACCCAGTCCAGGGTCTCGTTTTCCAGCCATATTAATTTTCTCCATCAGAATCATAAGCAGGTGGCTGCATCGGAACATCTTGATATATCGGGGGAATCTCTTCTTCCCAATCCACGCCATTTGCAAGCTTCTCTGACACGACAATTTCTCGCTCAACGCGCAGCGTCTTTCCGATGGTTGACTGGATTGCCAATTCAGGCTGTTTTTCTGGCATTATTTCCTTGCAAAGAATCATGTCAATGACGAGTGAATGAGCAATATCAATTCCGTAAGGAGAATGCATGGTTGCTGCATAATTCTGGCCACGGACGAATCTCCTTTGTGAATTCAGAGTGTATGTGAAGTCCAAAGTTGTGACTTTGTCTTCAGGCCAGTCCAAAGTCTGCCATGTTTTCCAAAGGCTACCCGTGGCAACCTGTCGACAGTTTGATATATTGTCTAAGCTCATGCTCCCTAGTGGTGAACGGTCTTCAGTGTCAATTGCTTTGGTTTTGATTGTTTCCTCGAGCCTCCAAGTCACTCGCTTCAGTCGCCAAAACTCAAATTGATTGTCCGTTTTGTTGTGACTAAACAGATTCTCGAGACACATGGAGATGGGATTCTTTTCATCTGGGAAGATGTACTTGTGGTATTGAAGCTTAAGCTTCACATCTAGGGGTTCAAATGTGGCAGGAAACAGTCGTAGTGATTCTGCTCTGGATAATGCGCGTCTAACAGTGATGGTGCGGGTGACATGTTTGATATGCAATTGATCGCTGAAATCAGCAGTGAGTTCATATCGTATCGAAAAGGACGGGGCGTCGATTGTGGAGGGAATATTCCCAGGTATCAAGGTGGAGATCGGAAATTGGTGTTTGCCTTTGACTAATTTCATAGGGCAGTCAAAGACCCATTTCTGGATAACAATTTCCTGAGTCTGACATTGAGCCTGTTTTCCCAAGTGATGGTGCATGATGAATTTGAAATTGAGCATGGCAGAGACATTGTCGATCTCGATGCCTTCTTGTAACACTTCGGCGGATAGGATGCCAGTTAGGAGGGAGCCGCTGTTCTCGCATTCATTTCCGTGAAGTACCAGAAGCGGAGTTTCGACCGATAAATCAACCTTGAGCATTCCATTATCCTTGCTTGAGGCACTCATAAATCGGCGCGATTTCCACGGGCATCTCCGCGACGGATACATTGCGAAATGGCAATGGCCCATGGGTCCACATAGAGGAAGTGAAGTCGGTACCTCTATTTGTGCTGGGCTGAGATGGATTTGAGGCGAGAAACGAAACTGAAACTTGCTTGTAAGGTTTTGCGTAACTCATCAGGCTTGCCAAATCATGCCTTGTCTTTTCAATCCAGGACCTGCTGCAGGCAAAACCAATCAATCTCTTTTGGCGATGCCACAAAAATGGGGCACATCTGGTGGAAGGTATCTCCGAATCATTGGCAAATATTAATAAGACTAGGCTGTTTTTGTGGCATGGCAGTACCTCTTTCCATTACGCAATCTTAAAACGAAATACCTTTATGTGAGGCTACCTATTCGTAAAAGGCATTCCGCTTACTCACAGTTACACAGGTCTTTAATGCATTGCCTTTTTTATATTGGCAGAATGTGCTCCTTTAAGCTAACAAAGGCATCTATCCAACTCATGGTATCCTCTTGCGTGCTTTCTTGTCGGGATTCCAAGACCTCCCATACTCGTTGTATCAGACACCACTGTGTCGACATGTTTGCCAACTTATAAATTTGAATCACTTTCTGCCACCAGTCTCTACATCTCTCCTTTGCCAGTCCCGTAGCCTCGCATGAAGCAATAAACATTGGCCAGGTAATTGGGGCCATCGAATCGATTCCACTTTCGAATTTCGCGAACTCGAGGGTTTCCATCAATTCCACTGTCTGGTCAACCTCCTCTGACAAATACGCCGTATCGCAGTTCTGAATACGACGGTAGTAATATATAACGGCTGCTTGGTGCCAGGCTTCGGCATGGCATTTATAGATTTGGCACATCAACACGTTTCCGATCATGCCGGAATGTATTTGTTCAAAGTCGAAGGTCCAGGACAGAAGACGCTCCCCCAAAGCTTCGCAGCTCGTGCGAAGAGCATCGGGCAATTGTGCATGGCTCGGATGCTCTCCATATATACTAATTGTTTCCGCCAGCTGGCAGGTTTGCTGAATCGCCGCCGCAATCTCTGGAGCAATACCATACATGTATTCGTAGCATCCTGCTGATGAAATAATCGGATCTAGTTTATACATAATCCCGCTCGTTTGCAAGAATGAAGATGCGGATAGATCGAATGATACTGTCCTGAGAATCAGTGCGTCAAAGGCACTGATTTCATTCAGTTGCCGAGTTGAATCGCTGATTATGGTCTGAAATTTCCGAGCTTGTCGTAAACGCGTTTGGCCAGCCAGGTGCATGGGAGAATCATTATGCGCCGCCGACACGACCTTTGGCAACGTTAGTAAGTGAAATCCCACATAAATTACATGGACTTCTGTATCACTTACGTTAATGGTAACCATAGTCCCCATTGCCATTAATAATGTCTTGTAGTCAAACTTGTTGCTCTGCCCATCAACAGCGGCTTGGAGAGACTCTATAGCCTTCTGCCTATACCAGTTGCCAAGGCGGTGATAATCTTCCAGATTGGTTTTATTATTGTACCAAAGATGCAGCGCAGCAGCAGCCAAAGCTGCGTGATACAATGCCTCCAATGACTTGTGTTGACTGAAGGCTGATGGTGACGACTGCGCCAATGCCCCCTCAACAACCTTGGGGAGATAAAGTGTATGCCACGGATTTTGCGCGTTGGCGATGGGCTGGAGCAAATTACCTAAATTGACTGTGAAATGATGGATCAAAGTGTCTAGAATTGGGTTGTCGAAATTCAATACTTGTATCTCCGGGCATAGATTCAGCCTTTCGGGGAGTGAAACGCAGTCAGGCAAAGTTTCCCCATCATAATCAAGAAGGGGGTCTTGGAAAATATCCTCTGGCGTGTCAAACTCGGCAAGGCTTTGTGGAGAACTCAACTCCAAAGTTATATGACTATTATCACTTTCATTTTGAGAATCGCTCAATGCACCCCCTTCGTTTCTTGGTTCATCCACGGCAGGCTCATCAGTAAAGTAGATATCCTGTTTCAATGGATGAGGCAAAGCAAAACTTTCTGGCTCCTTGGCTTCTGGCACATGTTGAGTATTGGGCTCTCGAGGTGAGTAATCAGCCGTAGCTGAGAAAACGTGGAAGGGCCCATGAGTGCAACTCCTGCTTTTAAGTGCGTCTCTATCAACTTTGACCAAAAAGCTTTGTATCTGGCTGGCTCTGTACAAAGTAGCAGCTACTCGATATTAGTTTCCAACGCAAGCAGGAAACCCGCAAGTAGTCGCTTCTAATCAGGGTTACTTACGGCGCGAGATTCTTCGACGACCGTGATGAGTCGTAACCACAAGGTCATTGAGTAAAGGGTCATCGTAGATCCACTGCAGCTTGACCCCGTAACCCCCACATCTCACGCCTCTTCGCTCACAGTTCCTGCAAGAGCCCGGCCGCTCATCACATCTGACCTTGCGGTCTTTGCATGTCCAGCAACTGAGATCAGTTAGCAAAAAATACAAACGCTAAGCCAGACTTGACGGGGTCAAGTGGGAGCTGACCCGCTGAATGATGTTGTTCTGGGTGTGTGCACCTGAGGCATTGAACCTCTTGGCCTTTGCGGTTTCTGGGTGTGATAAGGCTGTATTCGGATCAAACAAGCAATTCAACCCTTTCCGTCCTGGTTTGTTGAAAATGAAAACAGAAGGAGATTTCGAGCATGCGAAATCCTACCGCGTTTGGTTGTGGCCCTGCATGACCGAAGAAAACGAGCCCCGTCTTAGCCGCCCCGTCGTCTCCGGTCAAATGAATCGCGGAAAGTGCCCATCCACAGGCTAAAGTCCAGAATGGCCTGCCGTATTTACTCAGCCGCCAGCAGGGCGCGTACTGCACGGACCAGAATGGTAAGGGACTCCGAGTTAACCCCGCCAAAGACGCTATGATAAACTCCACTCCGGGCCCGTCAACTGTCCCTGTGATTGGATGAAAGGTGGTTAGGGGCAGACAGTGATTGGCCAGGACGCATAAGTCAACTATTTCGGCTTAGTGAGCTGTGGCAAGTCCGGCCAGACCATCAAATCTTCTCCTTCCGAGCACTGCGCATGGCTCCCCGCAGCAATCTTGCGTTTCGCATATTCCCCATCGAATGTGGTCCGATTGAACGCATCCAACAGAGACTAACCTATGAGCATCTTGCAAGTTACACATCATATGAGGCGCTATGGTATCCGAGAGACGTCGTGCCGGATGCACCGAATGTCGCAGGAAGAAGACCAAGGTAGAACCCATCTGATCACAAGCATAAGACACCGCCAGGCTAAAGATAACGGAGTGCGATGAGAAGCGGCCAGTATGCTCGCGCTGCTGGAAATTCCCTAACCTGTGCTCCTACGAATTGAACGTTGTACGAGCCAGCTTCAAAAGTCCCACACATAGCCAGGTTTGTATCCATCGTATTCGATATCTTTGTTACCCGTATCATAAATTTTGGCGGCTTACAGAGACTATTGCTTAAGCACTTCACACCGCCAAACAGGGATGTTTCTGCCTGTATAAGCCATACTACTGACCAAACATGTATCTCCTGCTGCCGTAAGTTTCGCCTGACACCTTTTATTCTTGCAACTCGTTAATTAGATCTTTGTAAGTAGTGGATGAGAAATTTATCCAAGTCCAGCCAGGAACTCTCCTCCAACCCTTATATCCCAGTTTATCATCGTATCTGTTGACACAATTCCCCATGCTTCACTCAACCACCTACAAGTTTTACTTCCACTACTTTGTTTCCAATACAGCAAGTGTATACTTTCCCTTACAAACAGATACTGCACTCAAACTATTATTACCAATAGCTAAAGATTGTCCTCATGTCCTTGGGGCATTAATCGCCGCCAGCTCCAGCCACCATTTTCGACTCTGCGGTAGTAAAGATTCACGCAGTATTTCCATACAAGGAACAGTTCAAAGTCTCTCGGGTCTTCGAAAAGCAATCGAAGATTCATCCCAAAGTGCTTCAGCCTTTGTTGCCTCGTTGATGCTCGCGACAACGTGTCTATGCGCCGGGGACATCCCTACGTATCGAAATCATTTAAACGGTGCTCTGCAAATCTTCCAGCAGCGGGGCTCACAGAATATCTCCGACTCATTATGGTCAATGGGCCTCAAGTGGCTCGCGCATCTCCTCTTGATGGATAGGCTGTCCGGGTCCGTTTTGCATGAGCATCCAAGCACAAAACACCCCGGTTGGAAACAGGTTCTCCAGGATTTGCCAAATTTTGGCGAAATTGATACAACAACTGGTTTCTCACTTGAATTGGTTTCCATAATGGATGCAATCTGCAACATCTCGGATCCTGGAAGCGTTATACCAAGAGACAAAAGTTGCAAACTAGCAATAAAGCGTTACTCCCCAGAGGGTGACCTTGATTGGGAATCAACACAGCTTTCCTCCAAAACGCTAGAATGGCTTCTATTGGAGTCAAAGAATAGGACTTGTCCCCCGCTAAATGACGCAATACTTCAATCAGACTTGGAGTGTTGTCACCAAATGTTTGTCGATGCAGCACTCCTATGTTTATACCGACGTGTAGAAGGCCTGCCCAGGAGCCATGCCAAAGTTGGGGGGGCCGTGAGTTCTATCATACATCTGCTTAAAAAACTATCCGAAAATTCCCAGGCCAATGTACCACTTCTATGGCCGCTCCTTGCGGCGGGATGCGAGGCCACAGTGGACTCGCAACGAGTTTTCATCAAGGATAGGATGGTGGCCATGGCCATACATGGACTAGGCACTTATATACATGTTTTGAAGTTCATGAATGATTACTGGGTAAATGGCGGCGAGACTAGGTGGGATATCTATGCCAAGCAAATCGGTATGGATCTCGTGTTGTTTTAAGCCATTTGCTCGAACGATTTGTACGGGGCGTGCGACTAGCCCTACTTGGGCAGTTTAAGCGTTCAAGCCAATTAGATATTTTTCTCATCATCGAGCACCAAAAGTACCGTGATCACCTGCGCCCTTGCAACTTTAAAATGGGCCACCGCAAGCCCTTTTCTTGACATGGCAGTTAGATCGAACTTGATGTGTGTCTCAGAGATATATATCTTCACATTCTATTTTGCAGTTGACGTTGCATCTTATACGTTTTGTCCTAGTCATTATTTTATCACACTTCTTTTAGCTTCATATCATCATTGCCGGACAGCTTCAACATGTCTTTCCGCGAGCCTGTCACTACCACTGCAGCGGCTGCCGCTCTACCACAGTTCTCCCAAGCCGTCAAATATAACGGCATGGTATACTGCAGCGGTTCTATTGGCATTGATCCAGTTACCGATGATCTAGTCCCCGGGACAGTTACCGATCGCGCCCGCATGGCCCTTCAAAATTTGAAGGCGGTACTCGAAGCTGCTGGAAGCAATTTGGATCGCGTGGTGAAGGCCAATATCTTTTTGACAGATATGAAGGACTTCGATGCCGTCAACGTTGCATGGGATGAATATTTTCCACAAGCCCCCAAACCCGTGAGTTCTACCTGGATTCAACAATTAAATTTGATCAAGTCGAAGAAAAACTAACACTGTTTCAAAGTGCCGAACCTGTGTTGCTGTCCACCAGCTTCCGCTAGGCACCGACGTTGAAATTGAAATGATTGCAAGTTACGAGTAAAGATAGTAGAAATATATGATGAATACCTTGCTTTATCAAACCCTTTTGCGTGTAAATATTTGAAATGTTGAGTGAGCCATTGATGTGCTAAACTTGTGCAACGCTCTGGCGTTTAATGGAGGGGACTCCATCTACAAAAGTGCTGAATCTCGAGTGAATTGAAATAAAACATTCATTGTTGGCTTATTGTTTCTCTTTCCTGCATCAGACGAAAGTCATCATGTCACCATTACGTGGTGGTGTCTAACTACAGATACACCTGTATGTACAGGCTCGGAAATTTCCGCTTTGGTTGAACGAAGAAAAAACGGGAAACCATGACGCCATTTCTCGGAGTCTCCTGCCCTGCCAACAAAAATCTGCCCCACATTAGACCGTCTCTGCCATCTTGGCCAATCAACATTCACTGTTTTGGGCTCTAGGGTAAGTCACTCTCATCAATGTGAGCCTTTCTTTCGGCTGTGAATTGGCGGCAGTAACCCAACATGGACGCAAATGACTTAGCTTTTAATGTGTTTATTTATTTAGATAAAAATATTGAGAGAGAATAAAGTCTAAAAAGAGTGCTAGCTGATGTTCAAGATTGGAATAGTGACTTGCATTGAAAAGCATAGTTGACTGAGACTTAGTAAATTCACCAGCTTAAGCAGTCTATTGTGTTAGAACCAAAATTTTCTCTTCATGACAAATTTACAATGTCTGATTGCTCAATTCAAAATAATACATTAGAGTAGAAGTTAGACGATCTGATCTAGTACACGAACGATTTGTCCTGATGATATCCCCTACCAACTAGCTGTGCATGTTTATTTCTACGAATCGCCAACCACCTAAAACACGGATGACCGGCAAAGAAAGGTAGGATCTGGATAAGTACAGTGCAATGCCTATTAGTTACAGTCGTTCTTAGCGCGTTCAATTGAAATGATGCACGCATCATGCCATGCCATGATGATAGAATGGAAAAGGAGGAGGAGGTATCTCGGCTTAGCGAGATTTAGCGCCGCCTAATTCGCCAAATGAGGACTAGGGCGAAGATACCCATTTTCCACTGAACCCAGCATTAGCGCCGCATAATTGCCCAAGTTGGAGTTGAAGAAGAAGTCAGCAGACGTTAGATGTCGCAATTGCAAAGAGACCAATTTGGGTTTATTGACGGGGGCGGCGAAATAAACGTGGTTGGCACTTGAGGGCTGCCCTAAAGCCTTGGTCCGTTGCCGGAGCCGTTCTACATTTGGAAGTGCGAGAAAAGGGTAGTTGACCGTATAAGAAGCATAGGTCTGGCATGCGATCCTTGAACATTGATGTCTCGGTAATTCCAAGAAGCTTTACAAGTTGGCTTTCATCCTCGATATTGAAATGTTATACACCCATAAAGAAACAATCCCCTTGGGGAGCTACATCTTTGATCGGCTCAAGACCCTAGGTGTGCATTCCATCTTTGGTGTCCCCGGCGATTACAATCTTCGCCTACTGGACTTCATCAAGCCTTCTGGTCTCCATTGGGTTGGCAACTGCAATGAATTGAATGCTGCATATGCTGCCGATGGCTACGCGAGGATCCACGGCATTGGTGTCGTCATCACCACCTTTGGCGTGGGCGAATTATCTGCCATTAATGGCATCGCGGGTGCATATGCCGAAAAGGCACCTCTCATCCATATTGTTGGCACACCATCGCGCACCATCCAAAGTTCTCGGACGTTGGTTCATCACACATTTATTGATGGCGAATTTAGCCGGTTTGCGCAGATGCATGCTCATGTCACAGCTGCCCAGACCAACCTGACAGATGTTCGCCTGGCACCGGACCAGATCGACTGGATTATCGAGCAGGCCATAATTCACCAGAGGCCTGTGTACTTGCAAGTTCCTGAAGACCTTGCCGACGCGCCTGTATCAACTTCCAATTTCCGGTGGCGACCGACTATCAGTCCATCCTTGTCGAGCGTGCTAGTCCGGCCGGAACAGATGGAACATATTTTGGGCCGCATGTACTCAGCTAAACAGCCACTTATTCTGGTTGATGGAGAAAGCAGAAGCATTGGAGTGCTTGATGAGATTGACAGACTCATCAAGGCAACAAATTGGCCAACCTGGACCTCGGCTTTTGGTAAAGGCCTTGTTAATGAGGAGTTGCCCAATGTTCACGGCACATACCTTGCCAACTACGGTGATGAGGTGTCCGCGAAATATTTCGAAACTTCCGACTTGGTTCTCTTCTTTGGTCCGCACCTAAGTAATATCAACACCCATGCCTTCACTGCGATTCCCAACGAGAAGGTCACCATCGCCTTTTCTCAAGATCACATTAAAATTGATGGCGAAACCATCCGGGATGTGTCACCAGGCCTGCTTCTACAAGAGCTCATCCATCAACTTCAGCCATCGCGACTTCAGAAGGTTGATGGACCAAATTTGGCCGCACCTCTTGCTAAAAGTCCGTCACCCTCTGATCCCTTGTCCCAGGAACTGTTCTATCCCTTCGTCAACCAAATGTTCCGCCGCGGCGATATCGTTCTTACCGAGACAGGAACGGCTGCAGAAGGTGGCCAGGTCTTCAAACTACCTCGGGACACTAGATTCTTTACGGCAGTAACGTGGCTGTCAATCGGTTATATGCTCCCGGCCACTTTGGGGGCAGCCTTGGCACAGCGTGACTCAAGCACAGCTGGGTGTGGTCCCGAGGCTGAAAAGAAGCGGACTATTCTGTTCATCGGCGACGGGAGCCTGCAAATGACGGCACAAGAAATGAGCACTATCGTCAAGGAAAATTTGAATGTGGTCATCTTTATTATCAATAATGATGGTTATACTATTGAACGGGTAATTCATGGCAGGAACGCAGAGTACAACGACATATCAAGGTGGAACCACTCCCAGGCTCTTGGCCTTTTCGGTATGAGTGAGCATGATGCTGCACGCCGCTATTTTTCAGCAAGGACTTGGGGTGAGCTCAGGGCAGCCATGGAGTCAGAGCAGCTCAAAGAAAATAACGGTGTCAAGGTCATTGAAGTATTCATGGACCGAGAGGACTGTACAGGCGAACTGAAGGATTTGCTGGCTGAACAAATCTCCAGAGAGCAGAAGAGTGCATAGAAGATGTATAGTTATACGGTCAAAAAGTGGAATTATCCAAGTTCATATGTTATTCTTACTTACTAGACCCAAAAGCTATTAAAGCATGGGGATATGTGGAATGTGTAGCTTGCTTAATTAAAGGATGTGATGAAACACTTCGAAGAGTGAGCAGAAAAACACAGACCAATTTACGCGATTTCTTTTTTAAAACTTTAGGACAAGAAGCAAATAAATAATAGGAGAATGGTATGAGCTTTTCAATTTGGTCTTTTTTACACTGCCGACTTTTGTCCCTCTACTCGTCGGCTCCTCTGCCAACGTGCTGTAACATCTAACGCTCACCGCTGCTCGTCTGCCACGCACATACGATGATAATATTAATAGCCGAGATAATACTGATGCTGACGCTCACGCTCTAGGAATACACTTCCGGAAATACCTAACTAAGCCTCCTGCTTAATATCAAGTACATCTCTGAGATCTTTTATTTCGCTTTCTGGACGGGTGGTAACCAATTTGGCTTCTCTATCACCATATTTCCATTCTTTTCGTAGGCCATTTGGCCGTCCTTCTAGAGCGTCAGAGATGTAGCATCCAATTGTCGGAAACATTTTGAAAGCATGGCCGGAATCTCCAGTTGCTAGTAGAAGTGCCTTATGCTTAGGGTGCCTGTCAATGAGCCAGTGACCATCAAGTGAGTCTGTACACCAGCAAACCCTAGCATCGACAAGAGGACGACCGGAGAATTCAGGCATAATGTTATCAATGAAGCGGTTAATGGCGGCTTCGGCCTCAGCAGGGATACCGTCGTGGGGGTGATCGCTGGCGTATCGCGGGATTGAGTAGCGTGATGTCTGACCTGAGACATCTGTGAAAGATCCCATTTGGTACTGGTAGCCAGGGTTGTTGTCGCAAATCTTAATACGGCCTGTGAGTTGTTAAAATTGCTGTATCAGTTATTAGATTGGTAGAATAAACCTACGTGTTTCAAGATCTGGTTCGAACATGAAGCCTAGTTCGAAGTGATCGATTACTGGAACTCCCTTCCACCGTGCGGCCTCTTCTTCAGTCAGTTCAATGTGAGCCAGAGTCCAGCACTTTGACCACAATTGTCTGGAAAGCTCGGGAAGGACCTGGGGCGATGCGGCTCCAATACTCAAGATGTAGTGATCCGCATGGAGCACCTTTCCTGAAGCAGTCTGGATTCCGTCCAGCATTCCCGAACCGTCGACGTTGAGCCCTGTCATTGTACCATCGAGACCGGAAACAAACTTTACTCCCATGTGTTCCGCTTGGGCAGCCCATTTCTCAAGAGCCTTTTTTGAATGAACCCATCCACCAAGGCTGTTAAATAGGCCCTTCCACTTCTCGGTGTTTGGTGCGCCTTGAAGCTGAGGCACGCGAGAAACAATGTCGTCTGTGCCGTCAATGAGTTGGAGATTCTTCCCCATTCCAGCTTGCTGAAGATTTTGAAAAGACTCCTTCAGGTGCTTCTCCGCATTCTTGTCGCCCGCCGTGGTGCAAAGGCGTCCCTACGTCAGAATGTCAATTGGGGAAAGCGAAGCCAAATATAAATCCTGGGGTTACGTACGGTTTCATGAAATATTCCATCCCACTCAGGTTTTCTCCAAGCATCAAGCGCCTCTAACGCCAACTGTGTGTACAATGGTTCATCATATTCAGTTCTGATGATCTTGTTCAAGTCATGACCTGCGGAATCAAGGCTCGGCCATGGGTGTCTATCAATGCAGGTGACATTGGAATAACCGCGTTGGGATAAGTGATAAGCGGTGCTGATTCCAAATGTGCCACTGATCATTCGTTAGTTATGAAGATGAACTTCCGACTTAGTGGGTTGGGTAGTAGGTAGCACTCACGCGCCAATAATTAAGATGGAAGAGTCCTTATTTGGAGGAATATCGAAAGACGACATGATGGGGTTCTATATGGATAATTGAATAGATGCAGTAAAAAACGAAGAGCACATATGAAGATTGACGAAGGAGGCAATGTTGGTTCCGGACTTTCTCGCTGAGATGGATGGTGTGCAACGACTCAAGTCCAAGATAAGATAAATTTGAGTGGGTCTGAGATCGATTCATCATTGGGCTGATATGATCTCGGCTGGACCTTCACCACTTCGTTACCCCGCAAAGCCAGTAGCACGTTTCCCCGCTCCGTGGTTTGCGACCGGATGCCATGGCTGGTCTAGACTGGCCAATGGCGTGAGGCAATTTTCTCGATCATGCGACCGTTTAACACCTCGCAGATAGCTTGGACCTTCCCCTCAGCGATAAGGTTCTTGCTAGCTGCCCGATAGCTTGGTTGGAAGGCTGGTAGCCAGTGGAATCAACGAGCCGACTCGACTTTGCCGATCAGTAACCAGGGATTAGAATTTCGCAATTATCCGTTGTATGTCTATATAAAGAGTTGCTATTCGTCCCATGTGTTGATTGTATTCTTGCTCGAAATCGTCGCGTCTGATTCTGTTCTCAACTTGGACCTGTTAGACCAACATCCCCACCTTCTGACCCCCCCAGGTTAATCAAGATGGCGCCCTCTAAAAGTGACCATCCTGATCCTCGGCGACTTCCGGCAGAGATAGAGGAGGGCACAATGGAGGATTTTGAGAGTCCAGACAAGGCGACAGACTTGGCCATCAGTGGGATCACTGAGGAGTTTGACATTGACTCAGACAACTCTCCCATCGCCGAGGTTCGCGCCAATGTTCCCAACTCTGATGATCCCTCAATGCCAGTCAACACGCTGAGGACATGGATATTGGGCATCCTTTTCACAGTATTGGGTACTGGAATCAACCAGTTCTTCTCAATGAGATATCCAAGCGTCACAATCTCGTCCTTGGTAGCCCAGCTTCTCGCATATCCTGCTGGCCGGACTCTTGCCCATCTGCTGCCAATAATGAAGTTTCGGATCTTCGGGAGAGAAATCGCCTTGAACCCGGATCATCATTTTAACATTAAGGAGCATGCCGTCATCACAATCATGTCGAACCTCTCATTTGGACCCTCGTGGGCAACTGACATCATCCAAGCACAAAAGGCATCGGCTTTCTACGGCCTCCATACTCCCGTGACTTACCAGTTTCTCCTTGGCCTCACTATGCAACTGTTTGGGTTAGGAATAGCTGGTCTCGCCTACCGGTTCATTGTGGAGCCGCCTCATATGGTTTGGCCTAGTACGTTGGCGAACGCAGCTTTGTTTCAGACCTTGCATGGCAGAGCGAACCCCGTTACAAATGGATGGAGAATTTCGAGATATCGTTTCTTCATCTATGTTTTCGTGGGTGCCTGGTGTTGGGTAAGTTACACATCTACTTTCCCTTTAATTCTGTCCACGATCGCTAACTCTTTGTCCAGTACTGGCTACCTGGGCTTCTCTTTACTGGCCTGAGCACTTTCGCCTTCATCTGCTGGGCGGCGCCAAGTAAGTAGCACTTTTACCGTTAAAAAAGATTTCAAGTCATTGATTTGAATACTGACACTCGCAAAGACAACATTATAGTCAACAATCTATTTGGCATGTCAACCGGATTAGCATATTTGCCCACGACACTTGACTGGTCGCAAATCGCCTATAACGGATCCCCATTAGTGGTCCCATTTTGGGCGCAAGCAAACGTATTCGCTGGCTGGGTTGTTGTATTTGCCATTATCTCGCCAATCCTTTACTATACCAACACCTGGTACACCTCTTATCTCCCATTCTCTGGAGCGGACACGTACGATAACACAGGTGGAATCTACAACTCTTCCAGAGTGGTGGACAAGCATGGAAACTTCCTAGAGGCTGAGTACCACCAGTACAGCCCCATATTTATGCCGGTTACATTTGCACTGAGCTATGGCATCTCTTTTGCAGTCATGAGCTGTGTTCCGACTTACATTTTTCTCAACTATTGGAGGGATATAATCGGGGCCTTCAAGCCGAATCGCAAGAGAGATGTTCATGCTCGCATGATTCAGCGCTACCCAGATGCTCCATGGTGGTGGTATGGTATTTTGACTGTTATTGTGCTTGGCCTCACGATCATGGTCCAAGAAGTATACGATACACAAATGCCGGTCTGGGGTGTATTCATCGCATTCGGCCTGGCACTCTTTTATCTTGTCCCCACAGGCAGCGTATATGCCGTGGCCAATTTAAACAGCAATGTTTTGACGGTTCTCGGCGAGATCATTTCTGGCTACCTCATTCCAGGCAAGCCCATTGTTATGCTCATCTTCAAATTTTACGCATACACGGGACTCAGCCAAGCCATGATCTTCGCATCGGACATGAAGCTAGGCTTATATATGAAGATTCCACGCCGAACATTGTTCTTTGCGCAACTGATTGCTTGCATTGTCGGATCTCTCACGCAGAATGCTGTGGTGCTCTGGATGCTTAATCACGTTGATGGTATTTGTGAGAGTGATCAAAAAGACAAGTACACATGTCCTCAGGGAAGAGTCAACTTCTCTTCCAGCATTGTCTGGGGTGCCGTTGGTCCCGCCAGGCTGTACAGCACCGGAAAGATCTACTCTGGGTTGTTGCACCTGTTTTGGATCGGTGCCCTCTTGCCTGTCATCACATACTTCGCGAAGCGGCGATTCCCAAACAGCAAATTCTTGTCCAACCTCCATTGGCCTTTGTTCTTTGCAGGAACTGGAAACGTGCCACCTGCGACCGGTATCAACTACACATCGGCTTTTGCGGTTTCGTTCATTTTCAACAAGTGGATCAAAACCAAGTATCCCCAATGGTGGGCAAAGGTGAGACCCCAATCTTAAGACAATCTCCAGGCATGGTTTTTAATGATGGTAGTACAACTATGTTCTCTCTGCTGCTTTGGACTCTGGTCTAGCGATTTCGGCCATTGTGATTTTCTTCGCTGTGGTGTTTCCCGGAGCAACTGTGAGTTGGTGGGGTAATAATGTCCAAGGAACGACAGTGGACGGTAAAGGTACCCCTTGGAAATCTCTTGGTACGAATGAGACTTTCGGACCAGCTACTTGGCCATGAAGACAGCATAGCTTCTCCCTTGTATCCAAATCATTTTTGAATTCTTTTGATCCGATGTGAGATGCGTGGTGTAGAGTTGAATAAACAACGGTATCTCTGTATTTCCACACCGGCCCAGAATAGTAAGAATTATCCCTGGCAAATAGAATGGAAAGACCTAAAAAAAAAGAAAAGAAAGATCATACGTTAGAGCTAGTATGGAGGAGTTCTAAAAGCTCGTGGAGCCTCCAAGTGCCGTGGCACAAAGACTCAGCGATGTTTGGTACGATAGCATTAACTTGATAAAATGTAGTCATCTTAATTACAGCGCGACGAAATTTGACCTAGGAAGAAGATTTCTGCTTTATTACCCAAGCCTCTCTGATGAAGTCCTCGATGCCTGTCGTTTGTACGTCGGGAAAAAGCTCAGCGAGGTCCTTTCCGGGCAGCTCATATGCATCACTCAACACTGCAAGCGAGACCTCTTGCCCGAGAAGCTTATATAAATCCCCTAGGTCAGGTGCCGTAAAGATGGGCTCATTAGAAGGCAACATCGTGATTTTCCCCTCATGAACAGCCTCCACAGAGTCAAAAGTGACTTTGAAGTCTCGGCCTGTATTTAGTGTGAGAAATTTGATGTTTGATATCTCGAAAGTGGTTGCACTTACCTGTAGCCTTCTTGACGATTTCTACAATGTCTTTCAACCGGAATTTATTCGACTGGACAACTGACTCGTGTGGCCACTCATTAGCCGGGAGGCTGATCAGTCGCTCCATGAAGGCAGCCAAGTCTGTGGTGTGTGTAAACACAACCGTTTTGCTGCCATCTCCGGGTATCACGCAAGCTTCGTGTTCCAAGTCGATCATCAACCAGAGTGGCTTGAGATTTGTTGGCTTGGGGTTAAATGGCATCCCCAAATAGTCGAGAAATAGACCGTTGCGGACCAGAGTGTAGGTCAAATGTGGGTGACATTTGAGCTCAGCCTCACATTCAAGCTGAAACTTCTTGAAAAGGAGTTCCATACCACTATATCAAACCATTAGCTTTATTCTGTCTCTGGGTGTCAGTAAGTCTTACTCGATATCGATGTGATAGTCAATATAGTATTCAGTGGGAATATACTTCGTGACAGACCCAGACGCAGCCACAGCGCGAATGAGATTCTTCTGTGAGTCGGTAACGATTTGATCCGCGAGAATGAAAGTACATATAACAACTTCGATATTATTTTCTTTCAGGATCGATGCTGTGCCGTCGACATCGTCATAGTCCACAACTAAGCGCTGAGGCTCACTAGCTGCCGTGGCGGTGGTGGCTGGCTATATGTCGTCAGACCATCAACGATGCTGAACAGAATGCACATTGCGGTTGGGCTCACCGTTCGTGAAAGGACAAAGACATTATGCCTGCCAGTCTGCGTCAGAGCACTGACAACAGTGCGGCCAACATCACCGGTCCCACCAGCAACAGCTACAATCACCATGATGAAAGTTGTCAAATAATAACCTCGAAGAAGGTTCCTTCTAGGGGAATGATTTATGATAGGTTAATGGAGGGTTTGAGCTTTAGCACCTTGGCTGAGTATTGTGAATGGCGGACAGAGGATGGTGATTTGGAGATGTTCTAGGCTGGATAGGTATGTTATGGATAAATAAAAAGGTCTAAGTCGTGATATAGCTACCAAATGACTTTTCGGGAGTCTTGTCCTGGAATGAAAAGTTTGCATCCAGTCTTACCCTAAGGGTGTCATTTTTACAATAACGAGGCCTGCCGCGGTCGGTGTCTAGCGAGGTGGACCTCAAGCCAATCGATGCGGTTCCGCGGCCATCCTGACGGTGATCAATCGATTAGCCGAAGAGGCTTGCCCACTTTGCTGGCAATGGATATGATGTGTCAAAAGGTGATTGGCCTTGATGCCAAATGCAAGTGGCTGGCGAATGCGCATCTATACTTCCCGTGTTTCCTCTTGACGCTAGCAAGTGTGCCGTGCGGGTCTGTCTCAGCGAGCCGCCTCGCATGAAACCAGACCAAATGCACTGGTACCCATAATTTACTGCAAGTCTCTCTTGACTTGACTTATAGCAGCTGATGATTTGTGTATCAACCTAGGCCATTTGTGGTTAGCCTTCTGCGATCACGATGGATTGTGCTTCCTGAGGCTACCAGGTTGGGATGGCATCATTGAGTTTTCATTCTCAAATCTAGATGTTGGGAGTGCTGATCTCACTTTGACCAGATCACTTTACATTCGACGACCTATGTATTGCTTGCAATTTTTTGGGCATGATAGCTCCCCACAATATCCCATATCGCAGTGTTCAGCCATTCATCGTGGCCAACACATAGTGTAGATTGAGGGCAAATCTAGCTGAACCCTGAGGGAAATGGGGATAGCACGATCTCAGAAGCCTTATCATTTTTAAACATGTTTCTATTGACATGGTGTCCAGATCCTTCTGCTGACCTGAAATGAAAGCCACATTGATGAGACCTGTGTCCCGACCTCTGGCGTCGCTGAGCAGACACACGATGACGACCTACCGACCGAAGCCCCGGCATAACTTGATTACTAAATTCTTGGTTGATGATATGGCTAAGAAACCTCAAATTTCGGAGGCTATTACTAAATTTCTTAAGCAAGAATATCTACGAACTAGGGTTAGAGTTTGTCAGAAATGATGGGATGCATTCAATGTGTGAGAGACCAAGTAATGGATATGCGCAGCGTCAGGAGTAAATGAGACCTTGATGCCTCACTTATCACTTGTTATACAGGCCTCGATTTCTATATCAGAAGCAATTCTAACAGAGTTTGCCTCAGCTTGATCGAGACAAGGATGTTACGTGACTATACTCTTAGTATTGGAAACTCAAATCTAGGTATCCATCCCCGCTAGATCACAATGCATTCTGGACTTTTTATTACATGGTATTTGAACGCTTTTGTCTGAGAATGGTGTCTTTAGTATCTTAATAGTCCAGAGCTACAATGTGATGTCGTGTATTGTGGTTAGACAAAATATAACCAGCTCTCTACGCCTCCAACCAAAATATGTCATCTATAAGCACAAGAATGTATATGGATAAATACTATGCCAAGTAACTGCTACGACTGAAAGATAGTAGATGAAATATCTGAGGTAATATTGCATATTCACGTAAGGAATCAGCCAGCATACTATAGCTGATAAGGGTAAACAAATAACACTAAGATGGGGTTGTCACAGTACTTGATTGGAGACTCTGTCTCGTTATCTCATTTGAAGTCCCTTATCCCATAAAATTTAAAGATCTATGAATTTGCCCGAAGATCCTTACTATTTTCAATAGAATTGTCATACACCGGTTTGTCATGAAGGCCATCTTCGTCTATGGTCTCATTTTAAGCCTATTTTAGTCTCCACTATTCCTGCGCCGCAGCTAGTTTTAGTAAACAGCCCAAAACTTGATGCTTATGAATTTGTATTGAAGAGAATATCACAGATATAAATATGCCTAGATATCTCAATCCAATAGATTCCTCATCCTCAGAGCTTCACTCATTCAATTCACAGCCAATATCCATTCTTTAAACAAACCTTAAGATAAACCACAAAACAATCTATTCAATCGTTCATTTATAACAACACCTCGACTTATTACCTCATCATGAAGGCCACTCTCCTTACATTCGTTGCCATGGCTGTGTACGCATTTGCCACACCTGTTCAAGACACTGCCGCCGTCAAGGTTGAGAAGCGGACCCCTCTGGTGATTCCGCCGATAACTTGCGGTGCACTCTCGCCCTCTATTCGCAAAGCACTCGGATGTTAGGTTTACAGTGTATAAAACTGTGTAGGAGACAATGATGAGGGATATGGCACGCCAATTGGGCCCGAAAACGCATCATATTCTTGGGGAAAGACAATCAAACCATTTATTGCTTTCTTATATTTTCGGAGGTATTCTTACTATCCGAACAATAACTTCTGTATTTTCAATATAAATTCATCGCCATTGTTTGTCACCTACGTGTGACGGAACGAATATCTCCTAGTGATCTTCAATAACTTACATTTACAACGAAACGTTGAGACTATTAATTGACATGATGTTCCAATGTTATTTGAGTAATAGTTAAGTGATTTGCTTACCGGGACCACTTGTGTACGAAGTAGTGCTTAGACTTGCTCAGCTCTGCCACGGGCTACCCGGCAGGCATTCCTCAGGTTAAAGGGCATTGGCCCTGGCTGTCGCACATTGCATATTTGTGTGGCATGTGATTTATATCTGAACACATTCGGCCCACCAACACAGGCTATGGCAAATATAACTGGTTGAGTGACGTTCTATCGGTGTGGCTGATGTGCAATCTGTTACTGACTGGAAAGGGCGACCGGGGCTTGTGACTTTCCCATCCAACAAATGTGCACCATACTCAGCCCCGTGCGGGGTCAGACAGTTCTGCGACGCGTTTATGCCTCAATCATCTTACGGTACCCGCAATCTTAGAGCTCTTAACTATCGCGAATGATTTGTTTTCTACGTTTCTATGTTGTCGTAGAAAATTTGCGAGCTTACGATAATTCTTTTAATAATAACCGGCGTACTTCCTACTGATACGCTATAAATCTTGGTACGGGGACACGGTCATGTCTCTCCTGGAACTGAAATCTCTTCCCTTCCCGTCGGGGGAAGTGGATGAAGATGTTCGCAACCACCCGGAATTCTGTCTTACCTGTCTCAACATCCACTCTACCTCGATTTCAGTCATGACAGGCACCACCAAAATCCGGATGAGTCAACGCCGGCCCAACGCAGATAGTGCTAGGAGAGAGGCTCAGCTCCTTTATGGCGTTGAAGAGACAAAAGTTCGAGAGCGTGATAAACCTTTCCCAAAGTCGAATTTGTGGAGCGTTGAAATAAGTCTTGTTGATTTGTTAGAGGCCTCAGAATCACGATGTGCAACATGCCTCTTGTTAAAGGAGGCACTGGCTAAGATAAGCAACGGCAACCTGAACTTCAAAGACCCGAAGATGTTCTTGAATGTAGTGTTGCGGGATAAACATGTACTTCGCGTTGAAATTATGAGGGAATCTGAGGCAGAAGAAGATGAAATGGATTTTGGCATGTCTTGGGGGTTCCGTGATTTACAGCCCGTAAGTGAACTAGGACCATACGAGATCTACACTCTTCCAGGTAAGAATCTACCTGCGGTACCTGAAGTCGATGTCATAAATATTTCCTAACACCAAATAGGATCTCCATGCCCGTGGCCGACCGTGGGATGTGTCATGAGTTACGAAGTTGTAGATTCATCTATAACTCTTGGTGGGCTTGCGGGTCACATTACACCAGACCCCATTTCGGATACGTGCTTTCATAAAATTAGGAATTGGATTGAGGACTGTGAAAAAAGCCACCCAATTTGCGCAAAAGCACGAAACAAAAGGTCGTTATATGTTAAACCAGAACGACTTATTAGTGTTGGACTTGAGTCCAGTACGGATATCATCCTGATGGAAACCAGTATTGAATTTGAGGAGCCATACGTTGCGCTATCCCATTGCTGGGGCGAGAAGGGATACCCATTGCCGCAGGAGGCGGGTATAGTTTCCTATACGACATTATCTCAGACTATCCAAGACGCAATTATAATTTGCAGGAAGTTAGGGTTTCGATATATCTGGGTCGATGCTCTCTGCATCGAAAAAGACAAAGAAATTGATTGGGAGATCGAAGCAGCAAAAATGACGTCTATATATACTAATGCAGATCTGGTTCTTGCTGCCAGTGCGGCAGTTGATGATGACCAAGGCTGTCTTTGGCCGCGGCGCCAACTGGCCAGTGTTTCCGGGAAATTCCCAGATGGAAAGCCCTACGAGATATTTGCCCGACAATCCGATCTGCATGGCAGATTCAGATGGCTCGACGATGAATTCTTCTATGTCAAACAATCTTACATAGGTGATGTGGATGAGAACATCAAATATCCACTCATGAATAAAGCTTGGGGCTTTTCGGAGCGGCTTTTAGCAACTAGAATGCTACATTTCACGAAGGATGAAGTTGTATTCGATTGTCTAACTGGAACGTCTTGTGAGTGTGGCGCTCTTTTTCGACAAGAGGATGCATCCCATGCTACTCGACGCATTCTCAAAACTGGTTATGAATACGTCTCTGGGGGCACCAGTAAAAGACCTGGCGAAGAAAGCCACTATTACAGCCGAGATGATTTTGACAGTGGCGAGGAGGAATTTGCAAATCACCACGAGCGCTGGCGGGATCTGGTTGTCCAATACTCACAGACCAAAGTACGCAACACAGCAGATCGTCTTCGTGCTCTGAGTGGTGTTGCTTCACTATGGGCCAACAACAAGACAGGGACATATCTTGCGGGGCTTTGGGAAAAGGATTTATTGAACCATTTAAGATGGTACGTGGATGGAAAGGAGAGGGAGGACGAACCAAAGTCGATCGAGGTTGCCGAGTATATTGCACCGAGCTGGAGTTGGGCCAGCGTAAATAGAGGCGTTAGCTGGGGCAACGCTACATTTAACGGCACTCAGTCTTTTGTGGAAATCGACTTTAACCGAACCAGATGCGACATGATAGATATCAACCCATTTGGAGCGGTGACATCCGGGCACATATACCTCACGGGTAAGATTCTGAGGGCAAGTCTTCTATCATCAGGGAGCAATTGGTTTATCACGAAGGAAGGTTCCAGTCGAAAGGCGTATTTCGATTGGCCAGATTCTGTGTCTAATCTCGAGGACATGGGGAAGGATGACGTCTACTGCCTTCGGTTTTGCACGAAGACATTCACACGTGGCGCGTACGATGATGATTGTGCATTGGTATTGGTCAAGGCCGATACTAAGGATCTCAAACGACAAAGGGAACACGTTCGTGAAAGTGATCATGCGTACAAAAGGATCGGGTTCATGATATCGTATCCATCAAAAGAATGGAATCATGAAGAAGAGGCCACGAAGCTTAGAATGTATTTGATCTAAATTACGGAACTAAATTTGCGGTAGTTATTCATAAGAAACAGTATATGCATGTGATAACCAACATCGCCGTCTGTTAGGATGTACGCGCAGTTCTTAATTGTGGCTTGGTAGCCTCGTTCGCCTGTTGCATGACTGGGGGCCATGCACCTCTGGCGAACCACGTGCCGTGATATCTTTGGGTCGCAAACCTGCACGTGAAGCGGGATAAAAATCCCCTCAAGCTCACAACAAAACTGAATAATCCCACTTCGGATCTTCTTTTCCATCAGATCTGATACACATGAAGAACTTTGGGCGATAGCAGACGTCAATCTATACAACATAGAGCAAACATAGACTCATTCATCCCGCAAATTATATTGAACAAAATAAAATGAAAGATTCTCGTGTGACGGCGGGGTCGGAAAGCGAGCATACTCCAGGTACATCCCAACTAGCTGCACACAAGGATCAAGCTAATAGTTCCCTAGGCTCGTCTGATTCAGTAGACCCAGTCAATGAAGCTATGTATCCGAACGTAGCTATCTTAGAGGCTCTTGATGCGGCGATTCAGGTGAAGTTTCAATCCATCATTGCCATGTCTGTAAATGATGCAATGAGAGGACCTGAAATGTCATCTCTCGGATCTCAATTTAATCAACGATATGCTTTGACGAAAGATCCATCAGACCTCGAGAAGAGTCTGGAATTCGCGACAGAAGCCGCTGAAGTGACACCAACGGACAATCCATACCGACCCTTTTGCGTCCATAACCTTGGTGCCCTTCTTATGGCAAAGTATAGCCTGACACAAAACGCAGAATACCTTGACAAGGCCGTTCAGGTTACTCAAGAAACAGTCGATATGATCGATTTACTTGAACAAGACCATTTGCCTATTATTCTGTCCCTGAACACCATACACGACTTCAAATTCTCACAATCAGGCTCAATGGAGGACCTTGATAGGATAATTCAAATCAAGAATGCCGTCGTTGATTTAGCACCAAAAGATGATCCTGAAACGGTTCTGCAGTTGGTAAACCTAGCGGTTAGGCTAAAGGATAAAGCCCTAGCAATGAAATCACCATTATTCATCGACGAAGGTTTGGGTCATTTGCAACAAGCTAGGGGATTAATCTCAGAGACTGATCCATACCAACAACTATGTTTGAGATATATTGGCATCCTTTATTACCATCGATATCAATTACTACCCGGGTCTCTAATCGATTTAGAAGAATCCATCCAGGCTGCCCGTCAAGCTTTACATTGTACACTTCAGACAGAGATTCAGAAAGCAGCAAATCTAGAATCTCTCGGTGTTAGACTTTGGTGCAGATACCTAGAGAGCGAACAGAGAATGGGAAACAACGAAGGTGATAAAGCAACCCATAATACCTTGGACATGAAATCAACTTGCTTGGTGGGAACTTCGGATTCGGAGAAAAAGCCCGAAGAGATATTGCTGGGGCAAAGCGTCACTAAACCTGCATGGCACGATCTCGACGAATCGGTCCAACTTCTCAAAAGGGCCATAAAAATTGGGGAACATGATGGGCCCATGTGGGCAGATCGCCAGTTCAGGCTATCCAAATTACTTATAACTAGATACGAGCAAAATGCCATCTTCTCGGATTTGTTGGAATCGGTTAAATGCGCACGAAAGGCCATCGAAGCTACAGAGGACCTAGGCGACCGACCAGAAAGATTAATACACGCTGGGAAATTAATGGCAGTAATGTTTCAGAAATTTGGTCGGCCTTCCGATATCGAGGAAGCAATTCAATTGGGAAAAGAAGCCACGGAAATAATCCCAGAGTCGGAAGTCCACTGGCCGAAATATCAGAGCCTTGTTGGAGTCTGGTTGGGTTACCAGTACTCCAAATCCAGTGACATGGATCACCTAGAAGAAGCAATTATGTTGGCTCGGAAGGCAGTTGATCTTCAGTCGGACCACCGGCACAAAGCATTTTGTTCAGAGACTCTTGGGAATTTGCTGGATAAACGTTTTATCAGGAAGAGATGCATGGCTGATGCCGAGGAGTCCATTCGTTGCATACGAGAGGCTATCAACGCAACCCCAGTGGACGATGAAGATCGTCCAGCACGCTTAATGGAGCTTGGCTGGCAAATTGGACAAAAGTATCAACAGTTTAATGTTGAAGATGATCTCCATGAGGCCATAGAAGTCAGTCGAAGAGCGATGTCCCAAATTCCAACTCCCTCATCTGACCGAGCCCGCGTTCTCCATAACCTGGGCCACCTCCTAGACCTGAAGCATTCTATTACAGGAGAGGAACATGATCTTGACGAAGCGATAGCCTTTTCATTCGAGGGTCTGGGCATAATTTCGTCGGAGCATGAATTAAAGCCCCCCCTGCTACTGAATTTAGCGGTTCTTATGAGGAAGAAGTACTCATTGACGCAAGATTTGCAAGACTTGGATGAAGGAACCAGATTTGCTCGAGAATCAATCGCTCTAATGCCTGAAACATCGAAAAACATGCCAAGTCATCTGAACGAACTGGGAGCCAACCTCAGTGTTAGGTTCTCGGCGACTAGAAATATTCTTGACATTGAAGAGGCTATTAAGGTCCAGAAGGATGCTCTGAGCAGGCCCGCTGACCCGAACAGACCTGCATGCTTAAACAACCTTGCATATTCCCTTAATTCCAGATACTGGTACAATGGAAACTTGGAGGACCTTGACGAGTGCATTCAGCTATCTCGAGAGGCAGTTGGGACAACACCTCGAAACCATGCTGATTGGTTTGATCGTCTGAGCAACCTTGGAGATTGGCTTCGCAGCAGATATTCCAAAGTAGGCAGACTGACCGATCTTAATGAAGCTATTGACATTGGATACCTTATTACAAAAGAAGCCTCTCGAAGCCAACAGCACCAAGACATTTATCTCAATAATCTTTCAGTGCGCATCTACGATAGATATTCAAGGAGCAATAAAAAGGACGATCTGGACGAAGCTATTCGTATCGCACGAAAGGCGGTAATTAAGAGTCGCGACAAGAAGAACTCCCAAGAACATTCGGTGAACCTTGCAACATGGATATTTGTTCGATACAAAATGCACGGGCATCAATCGGATTACGATGAAGCATACGGTATAGGAATCCGGGTTTTGGATGATCCGACAACCGGCATATTGCAGCGGAAGAGCTTTCTGAATAACATGGCTGCAATGTTAACCTACAAACATCAACAAACGGGGGAATTGGAGGACCTCGACGACGCAATCGGATATTGCCGCAAGGCTGTTGAGTTGAAAAACTATGGTCGGGCAAATGTGGCTGGTGTGCTGGCAAACCTCGGGGATGCACTCGGCAAAAGGTACATCCACACCAAGAATGATAAGAATCTTGAGGAAGCCATTTCCTTTTTTCGAAAGGCTGCGGATGACCCATATGCAGCGGTGAATATTCAACTATTAGCCAACCAGGAGTTGATGAAGTATTTGGCGCTCGGCTGCAGGTGGCAAGATGCATTTCAAGTTGCAAATACCGCCGTCAACCTCATCTCCCAATTGGTGCTAAGGTCTCTGGGTAACAAAGACAAGCTATATTTGCTTGCACAAGTTCGGAGTCTAGCTTCCGATGCAGCATCCGTAGCTTTAGGCGCCGGTCAATCTCCAGCCGTGGCGTTGACCTTACTCGAGCAAGGTCGAGGCTTTCTGGGCACGTCTATCCAGGAACTGCGAGCCGATGTCGCCAAACTCCAAGATTCTTATCCAGAAATCGCAGAGAAGTTTAATTCTGTTAAAGAAAAAATGGAACAATCGCAGTCACGAGCCTCAATGGATGACAGCCAAGTGTCACTAGAGAAAAATCTAGATGAAAAGTTTGAGAAGCTTCTCCAAGAAATTCGAACACGTCAAGGGTTCGAGGACTTTTTGAAGGCACCAAGTGCTTCGAGCATGCAAAAAACGGCAAAGTATGGTACAATTGTGGTCATCAATGTCAGCGCAATGAGATGCGATGCCATTTTAATTGAAACGCACCAAATACGATGCGTCCCTCTCCAGAAACTTAGCTTGGAAAGCATAACAAAGAAGACCCAGGAAGCTCGGCAAGACCCTGCGAGTCCAGTGATTCTGAAGTGGATGTGGGACGATATAGTCAATCCGATCCTTGATGAACTTGGATTTTCTGACCGTCCTGGCCACGATAGCTGGCCTCACATTTGGTGGGTTCCCACAGGTCTCCTCACGCACTTCCCACTACACGCCGCTGGATACCACGTGGATAACACTTTTCAAACAACACTGGATAGAGTAATGTCCTCCTATAGCACATCTGTCAAGACAATACTCCTCAGCCGCCAGCAGCGTAGTGTCTTTTCGGGAGAGGGCGCAACTGCTGTTCTTGTGGCCATGGAACATACACCTCCTCACCATTCCCTGCCATTTGCGCCTGAGGAGATTGATAAAATACGAAAACTTTGCACGGATATGAAGATTACTACTATTGAGCCTCCACGACGAAGGAGTGAGATTCTGTCGAGCCTCCAAGATTGCACGATTTTTCACTTTGCTGGCCATGGTCATACAAACACGGAAGATCCTTCTATGAGCTACCTGTTACTAGAAGACGGAAATCAAGACCCATTCACCGTCGCTAACTTGTGGGAATTAAACCACAAGCGCTCGCCATTCCTCGCTTACTTGTCTGCCTGCGGGACAGGAAGTATCAAAGATGAAAGACTTCTGGATGAGAGCATTCACCTCATTGGAGCATGTCAAATTGCAGGATTCCGCCATGTCATTGGTACCTTATGGGAGGTTAAAGACAAGGAATGCGTTGACATGGCAAATGGAATCTATACAGCTATGCGAGATGGGAATATGACTGACGAGTCTGTGTGTCTAGGTATTCACAATGCCACCAGGGCTCTCAGAGACGAATGGCTGCTGAGAATGGAGAATGGTGAAGAAAGTGGCTTCTCTCGGGATGTTAAGTTGGTGGATGAGGGGGAAGCATCCGGGGCGTTGAACTGGGCCCCATACGTCCACTTTGGTGTCTGATTATGTTATTGACTTTGCTTACTTTTCTACTTATGGAAGTTCAATGGGTAGGAAATACTGGTTTTTCTCTACTCGCGCACCTAGGAGACAGCTCCCCAAACGTAACTTTGTCTTTCGGGCACAATTATCTTGAAATAAATCGACGTTGATGAAAAGGTGAGAGAGTATTATATGTAACCTTTACAAATTGCAGCCTCAGCATTCAAAATGGATGATCCAGCCGCACCAATAACAGCTATGATTTTGTTAGTTCCTGAGATTTCAGTATTGCGATCTTGGTCAACTCACTATTGTGGCTAAGAGCAACAAATTTGATGTCGAAAATACCAGACTCATCTTCCCTGACGCGGCCGATACTTACCGCGTACCCACCACTTAAATTACGATCCAACCGTGGCTGCGGGCGATCATCCTCCTCAAATACAACAATCGGCGGCGTCGGAGCCGAAAAACAGCCCATCGCCTTTGTCTCTGTGACGTAGCTTTGCAGAGCCTGCTTTACTTGCTCGACAGTGGGAGGAGGCCTCACATCAAAGCTCAGGCTGATGCATGCTGTATGACCATCCATAACGGGAACCCGAATGCATGTGGCAGAGACCCTGATTTCCTTTTGGTCAAAGCTTTTACCGTCATTGTTTAAGGTTCCCAGAATTTTCTTGGCCTCAGTTTCAAGTTTATCCTCTTCACCTTCAATGAACGGTACGACGTTGTCGATGATATCCATGGCCGATACGCCTGGATACCCAGCACCGGAAACCGCTTGCATGCTGACAATAGATACCGAAGATATACTGCCAAATGCGGCTTGAAGAGCGGCCAGGGGGGCCACAAGGTTGATAACCGCACAGTTGGAATTGCATACAAGAAACCCTTTATTGAGGCCGTTCACAGAACGCTGGGATGGGATCATGTCCAGGTGAGGGATGTTGACCGTTGGGACAACAAGCGGGACATTCGGGTTCTGGCGGTGGTTCTTTGCATTGGAGAAGACGGGAATATCGGCATTCATGAATTCCAGTTCTAAAACAAAGTCAGTAATTTGCCAATCGAACTGGGTCTGCTATTTGGAATGCGAAATACCGATATCACCAGCCACACTGGAGTCCAATCCACTGAAAACTACATCGCAGTCGCTAAATTCCGATGCCCTACACTCTTTGATGGGCATCTCACCGATCCGTCCCATAGGATAGGCCTGTTTCCACTGAACGGCATCCTTGTACCGCTTGCCGGCAGACCTTGTGGATGCACCAATGGCATGCAATTTGAGGTACGGATGCTGAGCTAGAAGGAGAATAAACCTTTGGCCCACCGATCCCGTACACCCAAGAACACCTATGGGACATGATTAAATATGTTCACGGAGCAAAATATCCTTGGTGTTTTCATACCGCACTTCCTAGTTTGTACGTCGTTCATATTTTCGATCGCAAAGCTTGCAGGGGTAATGACTCCAAGAAGGGAAAAGGGAAACCCGAAAACCTTGGTTACTGGAATAGGTTACTATCATTATTAAATATTTATCCCGATCGTGATATCTCATCCTCCCCATATCGGCGTTTGGACGGAGCTCTGACCATGTCAGCGCGGGTTTTGGTCAATCGCCATCCTTGGATGACCGCAAACGCCGTTTGATCTCTACCCAAATCACATCAAAGTGTCTCAGCATTTGCAGGCATCTGTAGATAAACCCTACGTCACCGACAAATCACTCAGCAGATAACCAAGCGGCCTTTGACGGCGTTGTGTTGTACTCGACGAAACTACTGGCCACATGACCTCGTGAAAAGTACGTGCAGGAGGAAGTGTTAGCTAGATATCATGCTTATTAGATTTTCCTTTCTAAGCGAAAGGTCCGTAAACATCACGCAATAATTTGTCGTGATACACACTTCACCGTTTTGACTGAGAGGACCACCATCGGCTACACCAAATTGTGATGTATGTTTTTACCCGCGGACGCGGATATTGGTATGCTAAAAAATTGTTCCTAACTCAAGGTTATATTAAAGTCTCTTCGCGTTGGCCGCGGGAAATATGTATCAGACACGCGGAATCCGCGGACACCGCCTGTTTCGTCTAGTGCAGTCCGCGGCGTCACTGCGTTAATCTCCACCTTCCTCTTATTTCTTAATGGAAGTCCAATGGCGATTCCAGCTTCGTAGTGATTGTCAAGGTATATGGTAATGCTTACTCGGCTAGAAACAAACCTCCGTAAATAACCGAGTTAAATTCATTCTGGGTAATGGTATGATAGAGCTCATTAGAAGGGCCCCACACTACCGAGGCGCAGTCTGGCCCACTGCTGAACTGGCCTTGGAAATCTCCTGGTCTTTTGATCACATCGCTTATCAACGATATAGGAACTGCAACGTGGGCGGAATGGTCCCCGTAGTGAACGGGAAGGTTCCGGAAGCAAACCCGCGGTGGCCAATAGCAGTAGGCCCCAGCTTATCGTGGCCGTGCTTCAATCTGTATTAAATCATATCTTTCATTATTCTCTGTGTTAACTGAGTTGTGTCGGGTAATACCTGTTGACATTAGGCCAGCCGCCCACATGCCGCATTGCACGCGGAGACATAATTATATCGTTAGGTAAAATATCCGACTGGCGGCGCAATACGGTATACGGTACAATTCACCCACTTCGCGACCGGGTTTCGGCCCGGAACACAGGAAAATACCGTGGGAACCAAAGGCGGAGGGCCCATCAGTGGAGTCTAGGCCCAAAGTCAAAGGCAAATTCAGCCTTGGCAACCGTACGAGGCGCACTGTTTAGTCACGCAAGGTTTACGCGAGCACCTATCAATTTCCAGGCATTGAGATATCAAATTGCCCCCAGGAAGATTGCTACGATATGAGACGCCACCCCGCCATATTCTACGGCATGACATACAGATACACCAGCTAGAATGAGGCCAGCGCTTGTTTAACCCGCTGAATCATTGGTATGGGAAGTCCACCGCGGCCCCTGCCACACGCCAAAACCTAACAAGCTTTGACCATTACCAAGGATCGGGTAGTACCATAACTGACCCCAACCCTAACCCCGGCATTAGGCCGAGTTCCGACTGAAGCAGAAGGCAAGTTTTTTACCAAAACAGTAGTATGCTATAGAGTGCTCTTCTTAGTCCCCGAAGGCATTCAATCAATCAGAAGCGTTCATTTTGTCTTGGCATGTATGTAATACGGGGGATGGGTTTCCCGCCATGAACTACCGTAATGAGCTGCCAGTGCAACCGAAGGGGGTCCAGTATTTCCATGCGCCCTACGAAAAGACATGGTCTTTTTCTATCGAAAAGGATTTTACACCCAAAAAGCTCCCTATCCAATGTGTGCCCCCATACCTACCCCGATACTTGGGGTAACTTGCTCTTTCATTTTGTCGCCAACTCCTTAAAAATCATGACCCGAATTTTACTTACTGGCGGCAGCGGTTTTATTGCTTCCCATATTCTGGATCTCCTTCTCACGCGTGGGCAAGTAACACTCTTTTATTCTCTGTAAAGAGGATTTCTCTGACAATCTCCATAGTCACTCCGTTGTCGCCACCGTCCGCACACAAAAGAAAGCGGACCAAATAGCTCAGTCATACCCTGAGGTTGGCAAGGATAGACTCAGCTTTTCTATTGTCGATGATATTGGGCTGGAAGGCGCATTTAACGAGGCTGTCAAATCTCAGCCCCCACTTGAGGCGGTGATTCATACAGCTTGTCCGTTCCGGTACGATGTCAAAAGTATACAGGAGGATTTGATTGATCCAGCAGTCAATGGTACGGCTAGTATCCTTGACTCTATTAATAAATACGCACCCTCGGTTAAAAATGTCGTCATCACCTCTTCATTCGCGGCTATTCAAAATTTTTCTAAAGGGAGTTGGCCCAGCCACACATACTCTGAGGCTGATTGGAACCCTATCACAAAGGACGAGGCATTAAGTGGCCCTATTGTAGGCTGCATAGGTATGTAAAATAATCCAGCCCTTTACGTCAAAGAAGATTAATAAGAAATATAGCGGGTAAAGCTTTTGCAGAACGAGCAGCATGGGAATTCATTGCAAACGAAAAGCCCGAATTTAATCTCACAATGATCGCCCCTGCCTCCGTATTCGGCCCCGTTAAATATAATGCTGGATCTGTTCAATGCTTGAATCAGTCAAATAAACTTATAGGCGAACTCCTCTTGGGCGAACACAAATCTCAAATCCCAGATACAATTAATTTCATTTCAGTCGATGTTCGCGACGTTGCATTAGGCCATGTTTTGGCTGTGGAGAATACGGATAGGAGAAACAAGAGAATTCTTTTTGCGGGCGGACGTTTCTCAAACAAGGAAGTGGTGGAAATTATCAGGCGAAACTTTCCAGAATATCACGACTCATTACCAACCTTAGAAGCACCTGGTGGAGACTACCCCCTCGAAGGTATCTATAATATTAACAATAAGCGAGCCAAGGAGTTGTTGGGTGCCGAATTTGTGGCGCTGGAAGATTGTATTGTGGATACTGTACGGTCATTGATGAGAGTCAATGAAATGTATAAACCTCTAGAAAAAAAGGATAATTCGGATAAAATGCGTGTGAGTTCAATATTAAATACATAGCACAAATAATATTGGAATCAAGAACCGGTGTTAAATTCATTCAGTGCCATATATATGCGTGACGCCCCAGTACCTCTAGGTTCTGAAAAGAGATATGATGTCCTAATTAATGCCAAAGGAAGCATAGTCTTCAATTGCTCCCAACGCGCTTAGAGTTGTTTTGTATGATAGCAACCACTTGTGTGATGGGGTAATATACTGGTAATTTGTTGCCTTAGAAAAGCGCACAATAGACACAGTGCCTTTCAAATTGCTGAGTCCCGCTGGTAACATGGAGTGCAGAAGAGAAGCAACCGCACTTCAACTAGGTCAATATAACCACGGGCCTATAAAATATTAGACTTGAGCGTCTGTTGGAAACTAAAAAGCGCTGACCTTTGATGAAATTGTTTTCTTGTTCGCGTGCTGTGGGTATTTTCAAAACCTCAGAATGGATTGTGTTGATGGCAAGCATGGCGTCTTCAGCTCGAACGACCACCCTATAGCATGGTGAGTATGGAGTTTGAAAAATTGCAAGATCATCACTCACGACACATTAATTTCACTCGCCCCTTGGCTAACAAGGTATATGTTGACCTTGACTGCGGCTAGCGATGAGAGAATCTCACTGGCAATTCCAACCATATTCCTCATCCTGTGACCAATAACACTAACAATAGACATATTCTCGGTAATGATGACCTAGAACATGTCAGAATCTCTGCGTTTTGTGGGTTGAGATGTAATTAACCTTTCCAAACTTTTCTAGCTCCGTTCTTAGACAGTGATGCTTGAGTTCAGGTTCATCCAGTACTTGAAACGCCAGACTCATATTTCTTTCGCTGGTTGTGACAAGGTCAACGCTGGTACGCAACTCCTCAAGCCGAGTAAATACACCTGGTAAAAAGCCGTAAGATTTTGTGTTTCTATTGCATGCAACGTTCAAAAGCGTGATGTTTTCTTTGACAGTGACAGCTGTTGGCTGGCGGCGTTCTTGATTTTCCCCATGATAGCCATGTCCAAGCATAAATCCTAGTGTCGGAGAAGGGCATTTTGGACTGGCTGCCCCATCGTGGCTGAGAGGCTCGGGGATTTCGGGTAGAGATGATTGTTCACGTGATGGGTAAATGATGGTGCCAGCTCCGGAGGGATTGAAGACATTTTGTAATCGGAGAGGAATGTTTGCACAGCGGATGTGGTCCATGGTAAGAGGATGAATGACTTCACTCCCGCAATATGTCAACTCGGTAGCCTCTTCAGGAGTTACGGTGGATAAGAGTCTTGCAGATGGCACCTTTCGTGGATCTGCTGTAAATATGCCGTCGACTTCCTTCCAGATTTGCAGTTCTGCTGCGACGGTTCCCACTGCACACATGGCGGCGCAGAGGTCGGAGTAGCCACGACCAACGGTGGTCAGCAGAGAATCGGGCATGCTTCCGAAGAACCCAGTCACAACGGGAACTTTTCCATCAAACTTTGATAACCTGATTGCAATCTCGTCGGCCAGAACATGATAGAAGCGTGGGCCGAGAGAGTCAAGCGCTGACTTTTGCTGGTGCAAATGGCTCCCGAATGCAGACTCGACAATATCTTGCAGGGCCAGAGCTTCAGCCGGAATGCTTTTGCTTCTGAGCACAGCCGCAACTGTTATGCAGGCAAGCTTTTCTCCCAGCGCAACAATGCGGTCCCGGGTACGTGGCGATAACTCCCCGACAATTTGTGCAGCGAGAAGAAACCTGCACAAGCTTTCGCATTCATGTCGGATTTCAGACTTTGTGGATTCGAAGTTGTCGCTTTGGGCAACTTTTCTATCCTGGTTTAGATCCAGCACCCGCAAGTGGTTATCTTGGATCATGTCGACGGTCTGCTTCAGCTTTTTTTGAGCGCTGCACCCAGCTTCGGCGAGGGCGATGCATTCGAGAAGTAAACTAGTGGTCCCGCTTGACTTGGAAGAGCTAGATAGTGCTGAGCAGACCACCACGAGATTGTATTCGTCGAGGTAGGATGGTATGATAGCGCCGCATATTGAGTCGAGAAGCTTGCCAAGGCTGGTGCCACCGTACTTTTGGACCAGCCATGGCTTTTCGGTCTTTGCCGCTCCCATTGTCGACGAGAACAATTTGCAAACTTATTCTTCGATGTGAGTATAGGCGAAGTACTCAACAGCGCAGTATGCTTCACGACGAAGGACAAAAGCGCTGAAGGCCAACTACTTCGTGAAGCATTGAGTATTTGTAATATGATTCTCGGGATTTATCATTCATCACCCTGTAAAACAATTTTATTTCCTCTACATAGTTTCTCCGGCTTAAAGTAAGCTGATGTGATATGTTGATATGACAAACGAGCAATGCGATGACCCTTTCATGAATGACCAAAAACCGTGTGGGATGCCGTTGCGGTGTTTGGATCGGAAGCGATCGATCAAACACCGGCCGTATACCCATTTGAACTGCAACAGTCGGTGTCATATGCCGCGGGACCCCATAATGCCACATACAAGGCCGAATGCCGAATGTGGACCGATGGCTTATGCAAGACCCTGCAACCAAGACTTTGCGGCCTTTTGCAGGAATCCCGCAAATGCCGCTCCTTTGCATCACGACAGGGATGTACAAAGCCCTGTTATTAGCGTCGTGCAGAAATATAGCCTCAGAAGTCCAAATCTAGTATCTCCCGACGCATCTACGCGTCATTTAACCGAATGAAAATGAATCCAGAATTTGGACATGAACTTTTTTGAAAACATTGAGTTGTGACCAGAATAGGGCAGCCAGCATGTTACGTAAATCATTGTGATGCTGGTCGTTAATACTACCTTCAGCACATTATCTAGATGCGGAACGTAGAAACCAAATTGTAGAATATATTGGTAAATTGATAATACTCAAACAAATTAAAACACTCGCGCTACCTAGTACTATTGGTAAAACAAAGTAAACAACCTTCCTTGAAAGGGATACCGAATCCTCAGTTTTCTAGATCTAATGCTGAATCAACTTTGTAGAGGTGGGGCATCTCCGACCTGAGCTTTTCCTCTATCAAGTTATTCAGTTGCTCAAATTCGAGGAGAAACCCATCGTGTCCGTGCGAAGAGTCCAGTACCACCAGCGAAGCATCTGGTAGAAAATTGGCCAACAGCTCTTGCTGTTCAGGCAAGAACAAAGCATCTGTGGCAACGCCTATGACAAGCGCTCTCGGGGGTGCCCGAGAAAGTACTTCGGCTAAACCCTCATCGCCCTCTTTCTCTGTTCGACTCACTGTTACATCGTGACTGTCCATCTTCCCAAGAATGTGAAGATAGCAATTGGCATCAAAGCGCTGGAGGAACTTGCTGCCCTGGTATTGTAGATATCCTTGGGCAGAGAACAGCGGGTCAACTCTTCTCTTCATACCAGCTGAATGCTTTTTCGGCTCGCGTGCCACTACCTGAACTGGAGCATCGGTTCTGGGAAGATCCATGGGAGCATTGACAGGCGCAGTCCTAGAGATTTGGGGCTTGCGGCCGAAACGGGCGTCAAAACTCGTATATGAGCGATACGTGAGCATGGCTATCATGCGAGCTGCGGCCAATCCAGATGTTGGTTGGCCCTCTGGAGTAGGTTCGTAGTACCCCTCATTGAATGCAGGATCAGACCAGATGCATTGCCTCTGGGTCTCTGCCCAAGATATACCCCATGCTGAGTGGTTTGCGGCGGTTGCTATGGGAATTATGCCCTTGACATAGCCTGGTGGCGTGCAGAGTGCCCATTCAAGCACAGTCATTCCACCCATCGACCCTCCGATCACTGATGCTATTGCACGGACTCCCAAGGATTCAAGAACAAGTCGTTGCGCGTTGATGTCGTCTCGAATGCTTGTCTGGGGAAATTCGGCGGCATAGGGTCTGCCAGTAGCAGGGTTGGTTGTGACTGGAGAGGCACTGCCATAAGGGGAGCCAAGTGCGTTGGCCGAGAATACGAAGAACCGAGTCGGGTCGATTGCCCTTCCAGGCCCTATTAGAGGGCTCCACCAGTCGCAGACGTCGCTGCTACCGGTCAGGGCATGACAAATGACCAGAACATTGTCACCGGCATCATTCAACGATCCCCAAGTTTTGTATGCAATCGGACATTGGTCAATAATTTCTCCCGACTGGAGCTTTAAAGAAGGTATGACTGCAAACTTCTGGTCTTGGACGAGCGTCGAATAGAAGTTGCTGGGACTTGGATTTGTGTCGAGTACTGAGAAGAGTTAGCTAGTTGCCTTGCCCAAGGTTTGTTCCGAGAAGTCTCACAAGTGGCCATGTTTGTTGCGAAATGACGACGTTGCTCGAATATTTACAACAGAAAAAATAAGAGAATTATTTTAGAATAGAATAAATCGTAAAGGCAGATGTGATGAAGTAGAGTAGTATCTAAGTGGTAAGAAAAGTGCAACCAATATGTCGCTGTTGAAGTTTCTCACCTAAACTATCATGCTTTAAAATCATCCTGCCCGAGTGCAGACTATTTCTCTTGAAGATCCACTCACCGGGTCAATTGCAAAGACCCGAGCATTCCAAATCCTTAATGCATATCATTGTGGGGGATGACCCGCCGTGGGGTGCGCCCGCATGAGAGCCCAGCTTATCACCGGCGTTTGAAGGCGTCGGTGTTTGAGCGGCCCGCAACATTTCGGCTTTTATCCCGTTAGCACCGCCGCCGATCATGCCATGTATAGAACGGGATTCTCCGATCATAGAAAGTCAGTGCCAGCATTTTAACGAAAGGCCGTTTTTTATTCTTTGTCCGAACTAAACCAGGAACGAGCCGAGCCTGCCCGCGTACAACCACGTCACGAACCAATGTCACCATCTGGAACCGTCAAAGTTGCCGCTGTGCAAGCAGCCCCAGTGTCCTTTGACCTGGAAAAGAGTCTGGACAAACTCAAGATTTTGACCGCCCAGGCTGCTGGTGAGGGCGCAGATCTTGTTGTTTTCCCGTGAGTCCATGCCAAAAGCCATTCTATATTTCATCGTTAATTTTATGAAACGCAGTGAGGGGTTCCTATCTGCATACCCTTGGAGGTATGCATTTGACTCTACAATCGGCACCCGGGAGCCCAGAGGTAAGGGTCGCGTGTTTCATGGGTGAGCGTCACAATTAACAATTTATTTCAAGGCCGAAAATGGTACGCAAAATACTATGACTCGGCAGTCGCAGTTCCCTCGCCCGCCTTTGATGTTTTATCAGAGACTGCGAGAGCGCATAACGTGTTTCTTCATGTGGGCATCATTGAAAAGGATGGAGGAACATTGTACTGCACCGTTCTGCTTCTTGATCGGAACGGAAAGATGGTATATAAACATCGCAAGGTACAATTTGATCCTCTCAACTTTGCACCCACATACTTACAGTAGGTATAGTTGATCCCCACCGCCGCTGAACGACTAGTGTGGGGACGTGGTGCTGGCGATACTTTAGACGTTGTCCCCACAGAGATTGGCAAGATTGGTAGTTTGATATGGTGCGTTTATATGCGAATATCCCACATGTCTATTATTGCTAACCAAGGTCACATTAAAAGCTGGGAGAATTATATGCCCGCAGCTCGCATGGCCATGTACCAAAAAGGCGTCGAGTAGGTTCACACCCCACACCCTCCCTGTACTGACTGACATCACAACCTCCATCACGGCAATTGTTAACACATATCCCCAAATAGAATCTACGTTGCACCAAATGCGGATGACCTGCCTGTGTGGACATCAACTATGCAGCATATTGCAAAAGAAGGTCGTTGCTTTGTAATTTCGGTGAACTCGGTTTGCAAGGTCTCAGACTTCCCATCCGACTACCCACCCTTCACCCCAGAATCTCACGATCGTAAGCCTGACGGGTCGCCATGGGAATCAAATGACATTGTAAACAGAGGTGGCTCCTGTATTGTTGGCCCACTGGGCACCTTCCTTGCTGAGCCTGTATGGGACAAAGAGGACATCATTTATGCCACCTTACAAACTTCCGACATTACCGAATCCAGGGTAGGTTGAACCTCCCCAGCTTCTCTGACACATCAATTCTTACTGTCATGTAGCTTGACTTTGATCCCGTTGGAAGCTATTCACGCCCAGATGTCTTGTAAGTGGCCCCCAAATGAACACATTCATGAGCCATTTAGGGTACATGCTGACAAATAATGTCAGCACTCTCACGGTCAACACAAAATCGGGAACGAATGTCAAATTCGAGTCTTAGTATGGCTTGGAAGTTGTTGTCGTGCCATAGAAGACGAGTGTAATTGATAGATAAGCTAAAAAGCATTGGCCGCACTTGCCGCAATCGTACGTTCTTTTTGCGGTAACTATGCCGCCTCAGAAATGCTCAGACGATTGCATCTTATCTAAGATATAACTCAAAAACTCGCTAGTGGGCGATTTTTGGCACTTGGCTAGCCTCTTTTGGATCTCCGTAGCCAATCAGTGCGCAAAATTCGCAACGTCCAGAGCGGCCCACAACTAGATAAGACGAGCTCCCCGGCTACGCTCCCTGCGGGGAGAACATCTGGCTCCTGATCTGGATTCGCGGAGCCAGTTTGAGCCAAAACAATTCAATGCATGCTCCTGCGTATTCTCCTTCCACCTTTAGAAACCTTATTTGAAATTCCGTCGAATTATGTCTCTCCCATCTATCAACCCTGGTACGAATCGAAAAGCAGCTTGTCCCCCAATCAAACTTGCTTGCCTATCATGGTATATCTTCCCCGCCCAAGGAAAAATAGCACACATATTCGGGGTTGACGTTGCATTAAAATTCAACTCTCGTCTAATTTGCACCAGAAATCCCCTTCTCTCTTTGATGCAAAGGCTTACAAAGTGCAGTCGTGCTGCGCGCGTCCGTTGTGATGGGCTAAACCCATGCGCAAATGTAAGCAGCTATGCACCAGCGTCCGACCTGATCAAAATGCTAATTGCATCATCCTTAATTGATACCAGTGTAGTAACAAGTGTCGTGAATGTGTTTATAGGCCCAGCAGGCGAGGAGGCGCGCGTGTGAGAAAAAAGTCTCGCGTTGTTGACCCAGTGTCACATCCTCAGGTCCCCACCGAAATGGCACCTCAGACGGTACCTGAACAACGTAGGCTGGGCCCATGTGTCAATTCTTCAGAGGAACAAAATGCTAAACAATTTTTAGAAAATGGGTTTCAGAACTTCATAAGCCCCGGTGCTGGTCTGAGGAATCTTGTTGATTTTTCACAAGACAGCGATGCCATCTTTGACGCACTCTTCACATCAGCCACACCTAATGGTTTTGAACAATTCGAAGATGCGGCCAATTTCTCACTCAACCCAGTAGTGCGAACATACAAGGATGAGAAGGCCATGTAGGTTATCACTATCCAAATTAATGACTATATGCCCTTACTCATTACTTAGACTTGACGCCTACTACATCTTTATTCACCCATTCTTCCCCATTTTACCGCCTCCGACGAAAGTTCCAGTGGATCATGCCTTGCCTCTCTTCCAAAACAACGCCGATTATTTTGAGGATAGATTTGAGCCTTCAACACCGATAACTCTTGCAATATCCGCTGTCCTTGCGCTTGTTCCTTGCCCCAACGATGTCGCCCACCAAACTGAGGAATCCATATTATTCCGACGCAAGTATGCACATAATCTTGCAGAATGTGCGGTAGAAAGCATTGAGATTGAATCAGAATTGCCCCAATCTTCCATTGAACCATCAAAGGCCCTCGACGAGACATCAGACAACCTAAATAGGAGACAATTCCACACTTGCGTTCCATTAGAGCTGGAGAGTATTATAGCCTTGGATATCCTCAGTATCTATGAGTACGCACAAAGAGGGAACTTGAAGAAGATGCAAAATCGAGCAGGTCAGGCGCTAGTAGCCGCGATGGGGCTGTCAATGCACCTTGGTTCAGAGGAAGGTGAGACATTCAAAGAGGCCCGACGACGTGTATGGTGGATGACAGTAAGGTATTTAAACCTCTGTGGTATATATATACTAATGATTTATGCAGTACGTTTGTGTTTGCCAAGGAGCAATTGTGAGCAACACTGTAGGTGGCCAACTCGGAATTCCCATGGTAGACATGCTTAAACCATATAGGAGCCCACCTTCGCTGTTTTTACGCCCAGCTTTACGTCAAAATATCCAAAGCTGCAGTCCGATGGCGAAGTAAGATATTTTCTACTCCATCAAAACACATGCTTATAAGACCTTAGGCATTTGCACTCTTCATTCAAGCACAACAGGCAATTCTCGCCGCAACCCAATTTGTTATCGAGCTCAACAAGACGGTCAAGTCAAATGGCGACATGTCTCGGATATACGCCCGCATGAATGAACTTGAGGCCCACATAGGATCTCTCAACAAAGCCGCGGAGACTTGGAATCTCCCGGCAACTTCCACATCACCACTTGACCCAAGTGAGGCAGTTGTTTCAAGAGCCTTGAGATGTATGGCTCGAATCAAGTTGAACAGGTAGGTCGCAATATTGCGGTGCGGAGGTCCGGCACTAATTCCAGATTAAAGTGCAAGAATAAAAATTCATCGATACTGCGCCTTTGCCGATATACCAATATTTTCCAGGAAACACTGCGATCTTAAATATAAACCAGACGAGCCCAATAGCCCGGACCCAAAGCCGTTGGCAGCTTGTTCTTGCAACAGCATGCCTCGCCTGTCACCAGCTACATCTACAGCAGATAATGTATCCACCGTATCCGAACAAGCATCATCGGATTCTGGCATCGATGTTTCAGAGCATTCGGCTATTTCGACCTACAGTAGCCATCAATCGACGAAAATATGTCTCAAGTCAGCCTTGAGCATTGCGCGGTCATTCGAGGATCTACCTTATCCCAATCCATCTGGCCAGACAGGAGATCAATTTTGCCATCTTTCCCCAACCTCCAAACTTGTCTGCCCACGAACTATGCCGTCATTTGCCTGTTGCGCCATGCAGTGTTCCTACGCATTACTGATGGTCGAACACAAGACAAGAGCCAAGTACCCCAGTCATGAAGTCGCGCCTCCCATGGTCGAAGACCTTTTGTCGCAACTACGATCGGGGTTGGCGTCCATTTCTTCTACCCTAGACAACTACGCGGTCGCATTTGAAGCACTGGGTGGGATGAAAGGTATGGCGGCTCATCAATTATCCCAATCTCTTGCTATCTAGTGCACCTAACATCTGTGTAGATCAAATTAGGGGTGCAATTGAGCCGATTACAATCATTCAAGAACTATCTAAGAGGTGACGTCATGAGATGGTGTACGGGTAGGGAGGGGCAGATTTGATGGTGATAGCAATGAAATGTAGGATGCAACTAGTCAAGTGGGATTTATCAGGAACATTTCCTTACATCAGGCCATATCATGAATTTAATCTCTCATTTCCATAAACAGCTCTTCGCGTTTGAATGCATAATGATATGCGTAGACCGCAACGCCGCAACGCCGTCATGCCGCAATATCCCATATCTTACATCAAGATGCCGCTCTCTCAGATGCCGCAGCGCCGCACTATCTCCACGCCTTTGCGGCCCGCACGCCGCAAATGCTACACAGCGACGGGCCGCTGTGGGGTTTCATCCCCAGAATCTGGTGTGGGTCTCTGCGGGGAGTTCACGGCGTTTGATGTTATCAGCAAACGCCGAGGGACGGTATCGCAGTCCCGTTCGGGGGTCGGGATGGTTGGCGATATGCCGGGTAATCCCTGTAAGATTGATACTTGGAATATTGGAACTTGAGATGTTTAAGAGTTCGACATGTTGACGCCGTTTTGGTCTCTGAATCAATTAGGAATTCTCAACATTTCAAAACACCATCAATTCATTCAAGACTTCTGTAAAAATGCCTGTCTCTGGGTCATTGAATAACGTGGACTGGTATGGAAACCCCCATTTCTTCAAAGTTTTTGACTCAATCTAACATATTCTTTCCGCCAGGGAACCCAAGTTCTCAACTCTTGCGGTCCACGGCGGTCAAGAGCCCGATCCCGTGAACGGTTCACGAGCCGTGCCACTTTACCAGACTGCTGCATACAACTTTTCTGATGCTGCTGGTTAGTGTTGTATTTCCTCAGAAAAGTTGCGTGTGGGCTAACCTACTTTGGGATAGATGGTGCCAGCAAGTTTGCCTGGAGCAAGGATGGTTATGTGTACACCCGCATGGGCAACCCCACCAACAGCGTTTTTGAGACGCGAATGTCCATGCTAGAGGGTGGTGTTGGAGCCGTTGCTACTGCTTCAGGTCATGCTGCTCAATTCATGGCCATCACACAATGCTGTGAGCCTGGACAGAACTTCGTCAGCACAAGCTGGCTCTATGGAGGCACTTACAACCAGTTCCGTGTATACATGCGAAAGTTCAAGATTGACGTTAAATGGGTCATCGGCAACGAACCCGCAGACATTGATGCCGCAATTGATGAGAATACTCGGGCTGTCTACATTGAAACCATCAGCAACCCCAAGCATAGTGTGCCCAACATCCAGGCCATCGCTGATGTTGCCCACAAACACGGAATTCCCCTGATTGTCGACAACACTTTCGGCATGGGAGGCTACCTGTGCAGACCTATCAAGCAAGGAGCCGACATTGTCACACACTCATGCACTAAATGGATCGGTGGTCATGGCACATCAATGGGAGGAATTGTCATTGACGGTGGTCATTTTGACTGGAGCGCATCGGGTAAATTCCCCAGTTTCACAGAGCCGGCAGATGGATACCACGGCATGAAATTCTGGGGCACATATGGTAACAAAGCGCTCTCTGCGAAATTGCGCATGGACAGCATGCGTGATCTTGGTCCCTGCATGAGCCCTTTCAATGCTTGGCTTTTCCTCCAAGGCTTGGAAACATTGTCCCTTCGTGGTCAAAGACATGCCGAGAACACCCAAAAGCTTGCCGAGTGGCTCGAGGCGCACCCCAACGTGAACTGGGTCTTGTATCCAGGACTCAAGTCTCACCCCGACTACGAGTACACCCGCAAAGTATTCACCAACGGCTCGGGTGGTGTCTTGACGTTTGGAGTTGTAAGTGACATCGTTCAGATAACCTTCATCGAAGCTAACGGATATTTAGGCTGGAACTATTGATCAAGTTCGCGCTGTTGTCGACAACCTCAAGATTTGCTCACACTTGGCCAACGTTGGTGATGCCAAGACACTCATTATTCACCCCTGGGTCACCACACATCAGCAGCTCCCTGATGAGGAGAAGATCAAGGGCGGAGTTACCCCAGATCTGATCCGCGTGTCAGTAGGAATTGAGGATTTTGAGGATATCAAGAAGGACTTTGAGCAGGCTTTTGAGGCTGCCAACTTGAAAGAGGCCTCAAAGTCAGCCGTTGACCCATTTGCCGCCGCTTCTAACCTTGTAAGCAGCGGATTCATGGGCAACAAGGCTACCGGCGCACCCCGACCAGGTACTGATGGTGCAATTGAAGTAAAGGCCTAAGAATAATTTTACAACTTATATAATAATCTTTCTTTGTGGAGTTTTAGACGCCATGCGAGGTTAGACAGAAGAATTATTTCAATTGATGCCATCTCTCTGATCTAATTATTGCAAAGTTACAATCTCGTCTCAAATCTCTCCAGGAAGCCGTTGCTTTACGTAGGCTGGCAAGCCCCCTTTCATCGGCAGGGTCAAATGGGTGACGGTGGTCTTTTCCCCGTGAAATGCTGGCGTAAAATCGAATCGCCTTATCAGAACCGTAATCACCTGAATGGCAATCAATTCGGCCATTTTCTTACCGAGGCAAAGCCGAGAACCACCTTGAAACACGGGAAACTCGGCGGCACTTTTGGGTGTAAATTTGCCGTCACGCAGCCACCGCTCCGGCCGATAATCTTCTGTATCGTCTCCCCAGAGGTCTCGAGAACGGTTCATGGCCCATGTGCACCAGACCACAATGCTGTTTTCAGGTAAGTATGTCCCATCAGGAAGTGTCGTGCTCTTCTGTGCTTGCTTGATCTCGAACGGAATCGGGGGATAAAGTCTGAGCGATTCGTAAAAAGTAGCCAGTACACGTGCATGTGCCGATGTTGAGAGTTCATCATTTTCAGACTCTCCAATTTCTATACGCAATCTTTCCACAACATCGGGGTATTTCATGAACAAATACAATGTCCAGGTCAACGCTTGAGCGACTGTATCCTTCCCAGCCGAAAGAAAGTTGAGTGCCGAATCAGCGACCAATGCTTCGTTGCCCAAGTGTTTAATCATTGTGTGTATAAGATTCCCGGAACTCCGACTAGTATCTTCAGAGTTACAAGTGGTGATGTTTTCTGTTACAATTCGTCGGCCGAAACTCTTTACAGTCTCGATTGCCTTGCTCATTTTCTGGCTCGTAGCCAGTTCCGTGATAAACCAAAGCGGATTTTGAAAGCGCTGTGCAAGTACTCCAGACGCATAGTCAAATGCCACCGTAAATTCGTCGTTTGCATGCATATCCATTCCGTACGCCATTTTCCCCATGAGCTGGGTGGTGATTTCATGGACAATGACCTCCAGGTCTACCAGAGTGCTCCCATCGGCCCTAGATTTGAGGCTTTTGGCAACAGTATCCAGGATCCCGGGCAGCTCCTCGTTTGAGAGTCGTTTCAGATTGCCGGCAGAGAGAAATTGCGATCCGGCTTTCCTTTGTCGTTTCCAAAGGTCCCCATCAACATTGACGATGCCGTTACCAAACAAATCATACATCCGGTCTTTAAAGAAATTTCCTTTCTCGAATATGGATTCGTGCTTGAAAATATAGTCAAGATTCTGTGGGTCTGAAATAATGACACCTGGAGGCAGAGAAGGTACTGAAATGCCGAGAGTTTCATGGCCATGCATGTCAATGCATTTTGTGAACCATTTGAAAAGTTTCTCCCTTGGTTGCAGAAATATTATACCGTTGCCCACCAAGGGTAAGGTATGAGGTGGTTTTCTATTCATCAACATCTCATTAGCATAGACACCACCAAAACCCAAGGATTCTTGTTGCGCACCTTAGCGGACGGCCGTTTCTTGTAACGGCGGGGCATTTGAGAACCCGATAAAGAAGCGACAACAAAAGTACGCTGCTAGTTGCGACAAGCAATAATATGTCCATTTCTCGGTTTATTTTTCGAGAGTGTAGCGACGGTTTTGTGAATATGAATGAGAAACGCTAAATAACGATTTGGAGAAAGCACAATAGCATAGCGTGGAATCTCGCAGTCAATAAAGTCGAAAAACACAAATTGGATAAATGGGGTGAGAAGTCTTAATTGATGAGAGAGAAAAATTAACCACACCTAAGAATGGCAAGGAGAAGCACTGCGCCTTAGCCATTCATGCCATCGTTTTAATTTTTAGAACTAGTTTTGTTCCGAGACGAGCTTTATCCCCAAGGCCCAATGTTCCCCCGATCGGGTGAATTAAAATCCAAAACGTCCGCTCCCACCGAAAACAACTTTTGATTGGCATTCAGCACAGGTTTTGTGGCGAAGCACAGATCCATGGGCCACGAACGCCAAGGCACACGAATACGAATGATGGGGCTGTGCATTGGCTAACCTCTTCTAGTTAGCGTAATACCCAAATGAAGGCTGGTAAGTTCTACGATTTTGAAATCAAAGTTGTTCTGCACACGCTGAGTCTCATACATCCTCCTCCATCTTGGTCTTGATCCTGATATTAATCTCAATATTCTCAATTTAATTGCCATATGATTAATTACATTACATCTGTTCCATAAGACTCTTATGAAAACGAGGTAAATGCAGTTAATAAATGAAAATGGAGATTCTTGCAAATTGACGGAAGCTAGCGTTTGATCGCACCAGTCGACAAATAAGCTCCAGTGTAGAAAAAGCCCCTGGCAACAGACCTGAGTTTGCAAGGGGCATCGGTGTTGAGAATATAAGTAGCAGCTAGGCAGCGAGGATCTCGAGAGCATATAGCCAGGCACTCTTCAAAAGAAACAAGCATTTGCTTGTATAGGTCTCCGCCTATAATACTGGCACGACACCGAGTTTCGAAAGACCTGCTGCCGTATACCGCCGTTTTCCCATGGATATCAGGGCAGTTGGGAATAAATGGGTTTCTGGTAGGGTGGCCAATGTTGTTTTCCGCAGCCTCCGTCAGGTTCTTTTTGCAAGCGGCCAATTCATCTTCAAGATCTGTTTTTTTGGCAAGGCACTCGTCTCTCTCATCTTCCGCCTTTTGTTTGGTATCGGTACAATTAGATAGCTGGCCTTGTAATACAGCCTTCTCTGCATTGCATGCATCTCGGTCCGTGAAACATTTGTTTCTTTCATCCCCGATAATTTTGCAAGGGTCGGGGGCCTCGGACATTGGGTCTTCGCGAATATGGACAGTATCATCCCCGACAGCAATTGCGGTTGCAATGGCCAAGACTGATACGCCACAAATAAGAGTAAATAACTTCATGGTTCTTTGAGATAAACAAATATAGTGATGGTAGTTCGGGCTTTATTTTAAAGTTATGATGAATGCGTAATGTCGGAGGTTTGCGTCCCAGCACTCTTCTGGGTGACGCTTTGGATATATTTATACCATTCAACGCGTTCGTTCATTTACTGGATGGAATGCTTGAATCTGGGATATCCCCACTCACGGGGATTTCACTAAGGTTTGTCTGTACCTAAGATCCTTAATCTATGACCGGGTTGGAATTCCAATCTCCACTTCATACCGGTATTTATACGAGAGTATATAGGTCCACTTCTCTATTTTGCAAGTAGAACTTTTGAATGTTGCTTGTATATCCCTTCTTCAAAATACAACCAGGTATTTTCCATTCTACATTTCCAATTCAAACTCAAATGCATTAGTGTAAAAAGTAGCAGTTGATGATCTTCTTTTAGCTTTTCTACACGTTAGCTATATTTTCTATTAGCTTGGGGTTTATTTTGTAGATTCTTGTAAAGCACATATATGATCCACTAGATTGTTATCTCAATACTCCTTGACTTTAATGTAGTCTCTAGTCAAGTACTTTGACTTTATTTGGTTACATTTCGATATTCCCCATCTACTTGTAACATGCAAGTTCACATTCCTTTGCTTCAGCACTTCTAATCACAAGGTAGAAAATATCAAATACTCTTACTCAATCAGACTCCGTTAGTCACTTTAAAGAAGATCCCACCAGGCCTAGTCTGAGTCAGTGAGTGCCGGAAACATTAACGATTGGACCGCAAAGGGCCCGAGACTATTTCATTAGTAAAAGTCTTATAATTTTTAATTATTTAAACTAGAGGAATCTCACCCGGTGTGTTAGTTCTGTTTGGGTTTAGGTTTGAACAGGGACATGTCACAGTTAGAATGAGTACCAATCTGAACCCACATGTTGAACGTAAACGTTCCATCGTTGCATACCTTTGTTAGTATTTAGACATAATTGCTGTAAATCTGATAGACGTTCCAAATCCCAAATATTACAGGACCAAAATTAGTTCATAATCACTAGTGTGACACTCACCGCAGATTGAGGCAACTCCTGAGAGCCCTGCATGGTTAGTAAGAACATGATAGTTATGAAGTTGATAGGTTAATCTAACCGAAAATAACAGAAGTTTCTATTCCTACCGCCATCATAAAATATTGTTTATGCATTTATTTCGCTGGTTATGATATTGTGCTGCTCTGGCGTACAACGGAAAGCTTTCGCTGTCAGAAGGTAGATTATCGCCATACTCCATCCGGTGCAACTTACCTTATGGTATTGAGGATAAGTTCTCGTTGGCGATCGTCATTTCCACTTACGTCAGCGCTCGGCGCCTCATGGTCATGGATTGAGAAACAAGTTATGAGGGAGAAAATGGATGAAATTGAACCCATGTGGGTCTAACTACTGTCTCTGAAACCTTCCCGCAGTTACGTCATGATGACTTCAGTGCCCCTATTCATGAAGACGCCACGATGAATTATATGGCGAGTCATGAGGGGATTGAATCCTTTGCAACGCCACTGTAACTGGTTCCATCTTGTTTAGTAGCCCCAACAACCTTATTACCATCCATTGTACCTTCCCTGTTGGAATTACGATTCAACTCCGCTCCGGGTGGTTGCATTTACCTCTGCATCCCTCCAGCATAGTCCTTTATTAGGTTGCGTGCAGAATATATCAATCTCCCACCTACTATTTACTGGCACAGCGGCCCTTCTCGGTCTGAAGATGATCTTTGGTGTACAACCGTTGTTGAAGCCTGACTTCAATAAATGGGCGACATAGGTATATCCAGCCGATGTGCTTGGGGTAAGCGAGTGCACGTAAGCCCCGATGTAGTTGCAAGGGTAGGTGCACGATGGTAATGTGTACTTGTTGAAAATGGGCAATGCAAGTATCCATATTTCTACAGAGGCTGGCTGAACTGCGTAGATGGCGCTGTTCGGTTATCTGAGAGGCTCCCAGGATGAATTGGGTCTTTAATGGTCCAGAAATATCAATTTTTCCACCTAACAGTATTCTTCCTCCTTTTCTAGTCTTAATAATTTTGTATGTTGTCTACTATTTACCAAATCCATAACCACCAATCTTGAAGACGTAGCCCCGACTATAACATTCTTCTTCCATAATTGATCGTCGACAATCTCAATAGTCTGGTGTTCCATCTCAGCAATTGCAGGTGAATTCCATGCCAAGTTGATAACATCTTGCAAATCGTCGAATGCAACGATGGTGTCGGCCTGGTAATAGATCGTGCTTAAACAGTAAATCAGCACAAACCCCATATAAAAAAGGTTAACGACAATTGCAAACACAATACTCCCGCCTCGCTTCCCATATCCGTACCCAAACTGCTCTGCATTCAAGCCTATTGGCAGACCATTCTTCGTCCATTGTTTCCATGCATCTTGAGGTGATAAGCCTGTCTCCCACTCTTTCTTGACGCCTTGAGTCGTGCCATTAGAGAAGAAGTAAACCTCTCTCTTCAAGGTAGCCTGTTGGGTTGCTAGATTCACTGCTATGATCCCGCCCCTCGCGTCTTTGTTGGGTCGTGCGACGTAAGGGTTGAACATCGATCCAGTCCTCGCGATTGCATCCGTAACAATTGCTCCTGTGACTTTTTCAATTGTCTTTCCTGCCATGTGGTCGGCTTCGGGCTGCTCGAGGGAGCTTCCCGGGCCAAGATACCGTGGTCCTTCTGTAAGGTTTCTCCGGTACGTCAAGGTATGAATAATCTTAGCGACGTTGCCGATGGCACCTTCATTATCCTTCAGTCCTGTTGCATTTTTGAAGGCATCAAGGTCAAGATAAGGCAACCATGACGCTTCAATGCGGATAGGGGGTCCTACCAAAGCTTTCGAATGGGCCTGGTTGAATCTCGTTTTGTTCGAAAATAACGTTAGATCTGTGATGTTGCTCTCAATGGACCTGTATGCGGATGGGTTTAACATTGGACTAGAAGGGATCCAATGGGCCATATATGTGCATGCAAATATGCGCATATCTCTCCGATCTTTGTAAGGATATGGCATCGCGGCAGTAAACGTAAGGATAGAGGTAGAATCCTTAATTGAGTTTTGATTAGAATTTTGGCCACCATCCTCGTCACGCGCGACTTCAAACTCAAACACAGTCTTCTGGGATGACCAAAAGCGTTGAGAAACTCGCCGGCCCTTGACTTGATCTCGCATTCTGACACACTCGTTATTGTTGCGGTCGGAATAGCAATTTAATTCTGAGGATGGATAGTATAACTCCGGGACTTTTGATACGTTATTGTATTCTTGGTGTGTCCAGACATTGCATTTTGCATTTATTAGTGGCTGGTAATTTATTGTTGAGGAACTGAAATTAAGCCGGTACGTTTCTGTTGATGAAATATCGCCCACATCGTGAGAAGTAAAGTAGGCCTGGAACCTCCCCATTGTATTTGTTGTGACAGAGGTAAGACTGGTAAGAAAGGTTCCTGGAGAGTTCTCTGATGAATCACCCGGTAGTATGTCCAGTCTACGGCTTGTTGCCGTGGCAGGGTCTTCAAAAGTGATGTTATCAGGTATTCCAGAAACTTTCCAGCCGTTGGCCCAGGCAAAGAGTTGAGAGAATCCACTTGCAGGGCAGTGGAGTTGATAAGTCCCCGGCTTTTCGCGGCAATATTTCCAACTATTCCCAGCGAGACTCGAGTTGAAAACCGTCGGCCATAAACGGTCATATGATGAGACGTATATCGGCATGTATATCTTTGAAAACGCGTCGGGAAGATGATACCATCCCAATTTCGGGACAATAAGAATGGCTGATGCCGGGCCAATTAGGATGCACAGTAAGAGGCATACCAAGACTATAATAGATAATTTTAGATTTCTTGGTGCTGCGGACCAGAACCTTGAACTAAGAATGCTGTTGATATCAGAGATACAATATGCACCTTTCAAAAGGCCAAATGGGACACCCTCATCAACCAAATGCCGTTTACTAATTTCCAAGACAATAGCGCCCAGTGAGGCAACTACCAAAATTTCATATAACTTGGCAGCCAATTGAAGGCAGCTGACGACATCGTTGGCTGAAAGGTGGATGTTTTGTCGATTGCTGGATATGCCACTCATTGGAAACCAATACAAGTGTGTGAAGTTGATGTATAGAATGGAGACGGCAATTATGAGAGGTAGTAGGTGGAGCGTGCATCTCATCCATGTTTGGAAATTGCCTTGAATCACCTTTGTCGGCTTGACAAGGTGGGAGTATTCACTGCCGTGTCCCATGGTGATGTGGTTTCGATAAATGAGTATATCGGATCATCAGATGATAGATGGCTTGGAAGAGAGGAAGATAATAGCCAACCTCTTAAACGTGACACGGTTCCCAGTTTGAGGCTGTGCGATGACATGCAGAGGGTGATGTTGGCCAATCCCCCAAATAGGGCTTTTTTTAGCAATTAGTATGAGTGAGGATGGTATTGGTGCCCTGGTGGCAATGTTGGGGGCCATGATTTCATGATGCAACCTGGGCCACATGCACCAAAATTTGCAGCTTGACGCCTGCAATCAGTACCTATCATTTCGAGGGTAATATCGCACCGCCACCTCAGAATGGTAAACCAAAGAACATCCCATCCAGTTGTTTATTAAAGCACATGTATATGAATTTGCCATGTCGCAATGGATTACAGTGCAGGGCTTTATCGCTTTATCTCGGTCCCGGTTTGGGGCCACGGTGTTTAATTTCTTTTCTTTTTCTCGACAGCGGTGGTCATGGTTGACGTGTCTACTGATGACTACATCGCCACATCGTTAAGTTCGGCTCCTCCCTCAGCAGCCCTCCAGTCCTCTGCGCCTACTCAACACTCCTAGCCTTTTTTTATCGATCAATGGCAAATAACCAGATAAGGTAAAATATGGCTCATGGAGGCATTTGTTTTCAATTTTCGGAAGGCAAGCTTCCCGCCATCAGAGCGAGTGCCCAAGCATGTAACATTATGCAAAGAGAAAAGCCTGAAATTGGCCACCGAAACTTTTCTCCCGGCCGAAACCTCATTAAGCGTGATCGATAAATGGAAGGGCTCCGAATTTCTTGAGCATATTATGCAGTTCTGCTGATTTGAAAGGTTTGCGTAAATGATCATCCATGCCACAGCTAATGCATTTACTTCGGTTAAAATCTGTCGCTGACACGCCAACTATCGGGGCCGTATATCCCGCCTCCCTGATTAGTTTGACGCTGCTGAATCCGTCGAGAACAGGCATGGATAGATCCATAAAAATAACGTCAAAGGGTTTTTGTTTCTCCTGCTGCCCCTTGGACACAGTGTCGAAGGATTCTTGTCCATTTAGAGCGAATTGGCTATCGTGAATACCCTGACCCTCAAGCAGCTTCTTCCAGAGACGAACGTAAACTGCATTGTCTTCCGCAACAAGGATTCGAGGTTGACGGCCAGTGGTATCTGGGTCTCTTGATCGACCGAGCTCGTCTGGGCCATATTGGGCCTCGTTTTGGGATTGACGAACGACACGTTCCGATTCAGTGGGTGCCGGAGTGAGCCCTGTACTCATATCATGGCCGATGCTATCATGGGAATTTGTAGATGTGTTCATTATGAAGTAATTTGAAATGCTGACAAGATTATCTGAATTGAAATCTCTCACCCGTCAAGACTTCATGCGAATTTTTAACGTGGACCCGCTCCTCACAATTAGTCAGAATTGTTAGATAATCAAATCAGGATTGGGATCAGATCAGAATCTTATAAAAGGCCACATGTTATCAAATTCACTTTATCCCATCCTTTGTTTGGATATATATTAGAATCGGTGTTGAAAAGTAGGGACGAATCGTTGCGTATGTATTCAAAGCGACGAGGCGGGACTGATTTATTCTAATTATTTAATACAAAAGTCAAAAGGCAGATTTACAATTTCTAGATGCAATTTTGTGATCCACTCTATATCTAAACCGATTAAAACTATTCCATGGGCTTGCAGACAATCCAATTTACATAACCACAGGGCCACAGATGCAATTCACTTCCGCTGTGTATCTCCCACTTGCTCGTATCTGCCCCACATCCGCGCAACAATACCTCGACTTCCTGCGGTGTCCGAGTCCGCAACGATGATATGTACGCATCAAAGACGAGCACAAACGGCAAGATTGGTATAAACCAGGTGAATATCAGCGTGGCCAGTGATCGCCATTTCCAAGCATACCATGGGGCGAGAAGCATAACGCCAATACCTAGTAATGGGTTCGTTACGGCGCTGCTGAAACTACGATCTTGGAGTTCAAAAATGGCAAACCCTTCGCTGGTCTTGATTGTGTCGCGCAGTATTGCCCGAGCCAACTCATCATCAAAATGGTGGAAAGCGAGGTTGAATAGACGCAACGTTTTCTTGCCATCATCTCGTTTAAAAAGATGGCGTGGTGCTGCACTTGCGTCAACGCCGTTGGGCTCATATGTAATTCGAGGATTTTGGCGAGCCACTTTATCCCAGGCCTCAACATTGGGGTGCAGGTCCGTTAAAACAAAGTTGACCGGATCTTGGCCTTGGGCGCGAATGTAAGAATTGAGAGCGGCTTCAATGGACGGAGTGGGGCCGCCGCCGCCAGCACAAAAGTCGATAATGGTGTAATCAGAGAGGCTCTTGTCCAAGACCTTGATCAAGACATTCGCGGCAATATGTGCTGGGGGATGTGACTGCAGGGGTGTTTGCAGCGTCCATGTAAGAGCAAGGGCATCTTGAAAGCGGGTTCGTAGAAAAGCAGGAAACCTTTTTCATCATTAGCTACCATTTCTTGGCGGTGATGGTGGTTACAATGGGCACTAACCACGGCTGGTCGGCGATTTCAAACAAATGTAGTCGGGGGATCCAAGTGGCCATTTGGGGCGCAAATAGGTAGATCTCTACCTTCAAAGATGGGACAGTGTTATTGTTGTTTTTGGTTCCAGAAAGCCAGGGTTGGCATCGAATATTTGGTTCCGTTAGGCGTGTAAATAATTGGCGGTTGGGATTAAACCCAAAACACTGTCGGATAGTCTCAGCTCCCGGTTTTTCGTATGATGCCCCGACCCAAGCCGACCAAATGGAGCAAAAAGTTACGGGACCCAAAGATGCCGGGCGCTTGTCACTTTAGCGCCTCAGCACAGCCTCCTCTCCTCTGACTTGCAGGGCTGCTAGCCTGTGCGTTACATGTCTGATGGGGGGCTGCGACAGACGCTTCATTGCGCCCGGGTGCTGTCGTCACTGGAATATCTCGGGCAGACTAACCCTCCGTCCCCGGTTCAGTGGTCTTTGGCGGTTGGGGCATGCTGTGCCTCATGATGCAGCAGCGAAACGAGCCCACCCATGCCAACCTTATAGCGATCCCATAATAGAGCCATCGCGCTGCCTGCATTTGCATCGGCATCAATTCATCGACCTGCGACAAAATGAATCACAACTCGACATCCCAAGTACCAGTTGAAACAAATGACAGTGTACCAACATCGTCAAGGTTCTTTGAGCTCGCAAAGGTAATTCTGCCTCTTGTTTCATTTTTTATTTCGCAGAGACTAACAGGGCTCGATCTAGTTCTTGTCAACAGTTCGGGGTGATCTCGCTAACATCACGGCACCACCTTTTTTCTTGGCGCCTTCATCCGTCGTCGAGAACCCACGATGTTGGGCACAGAGGCCCGCCGTTTTCAACGCCCCTGCTGCTGAGCCAGATCCAAAGAAACGCAGCCTATTGATTCTGCGTATGTTTTTAATTGGACTCCGCGACCAATTTTACATCGCCGGTGCACCCAACGTCAGCATCAAGAAGCCTCTAAATGCGTTTCTGGGAGAGCTGTTCCTCGCGAATTGGACAGACCCACGTACCAATGATACCATAAAACTGGTGACCGAGCAGGTCAGCCACCATCCTCCGATCACGGCAATCCACCTCGCTGGCGGAGACAATGTTCGAGCAGACGGATACGCGCGGGTTGAAATGACGTTTTCCGGCACCGTCAACATCCGACAAATTGGCCATTCAGTAATCCACCTCAACAACTACGACGAGGATTACCTGATCCCTCTACCAGATGTGCAGGTGCGCGGCTTCCTGTCTGCGTGCTTGTACCCCGAGATGACAGGTACTTACAGCATCATCTCGAGCACGGGGTATGTTGCGGAGATTAGCTTCTCCGGGACAGAACTCTTCCGAAGAAAAAAGAAGAACTACTTTGAAGCACGCATATACGACCAAAACGACCCCAAAGAGACCTCTATTTACAAGGTCTCCGGTGTCTGGAGCGAGGGTTGGAAGGTCACCGATGCGAAAACGGGCAAGGTACTGGAAACATACGAGGTCGATGCCCCCGAGAATCAACCAGTGCCCATGGAGATAGCACCACTTAGCGAGCAAGACCCGTGGGAGTCGCGAAGGGCTTGGGAACATGTCATCAGCGGGTTGAAGAAGGGCGATTTGCGGGCGGCAGGAGCCGCGAAGCAGAAGGTAGAGGAAGCACAGAGAAGACAAAGGGCCGAACAAAAAAGCCGCGGGGAGGTTTGGAAACCTTCATTTTTCCACAACACTCCCGGGGATGAGCACGAGGTTTTCCACAACCTGACTCGAGGTACTAAATGGACTCTTGGGGACTCGGAAACTGGAGGTGTATGGAGAATCGACGACGAGAGATTGGGGAACATGAAGAAGCCGTATAGAGGAGATCTCACTCCCACGAGTTAATAAATGTTTAGATAATAGTACAAGCCACTTTAATAAACTTGTTTTTTAAGTCACAAAGCTGTTCATATAACTGTGCTGCATCATTACTTGGATAAGTAAGTTTAGACTCAGCGCCGGACCAGTCGGAAATAAGATCATCAGGTCACTGTCACCCATCGTCATCCGCCGTCAGCACAAATATCATTGAAGCTTATACCACGTGCGACAGTAATTATCACATTTAAATCCATTATTAAACATTAATACAGACGAAACAAGTGTGCTTGTGTTATTAATTGGAATTAAAAATATGGATGGCAACAAAACAAATTCTCAAGGCCGTTTCAGTGGTATCTAACCCGAGCAAGTCTAAATTGACGATCTTACAATGTTGGTCCCTTCTATAAGCCCGGCTCCCTTTTCAATGAAAAATGACCTTCCTTTGGTCGTAGTAATCACAAACCCGGGCAGCTGCAGCATCCCGAGTTGCCCTGTCCCGCTCTTCTTCCCGATGGTGATGTAGATCTGGGGGCTCCAGCTGGGCTTGACATCCCTCAAGCCCATCTCGTCTCCGATGAGAACCGAATGCAGGTTCTTTGCCAGGTGAAGGGCCTGCTTCTCGGCAAAAATGAGCTGCTTGCTTTCCAGATTGCCCACGTCGCCAACGCCCCAGATATTGGTCGTGCCTTCAACACGCAACGACGGCTCCAGCTTCACATTGCCTTTGTCATCCAAAAGCCGAGGCGGCACAAACCCTGTGTTGGGCTTCATGCCAAATAAAGGCAGGTAGAGGTCTGCCGTGACCTCCATGCCGTTTGACAGCGTCAGGGTTGTTTGCGAGCCATCGGCGCTAGACCCAGTGACCCGTGCGTTGGGAATAACTTTGACATTGAGCCGTTCAAGCTCACGCTGCGCGGTTTTGCGAGGGCCGGACATGAGTCCTGAAAGCGGCAGGTCGCCTCCGACGATGAGCGTGATCTCTTTCTGGTCTCCGAAGGCGTGCGCCAATTCGCCGGCAGTCTCGACGCCGGTGGGCCCACTCCCTCCGACGACGATAGACTTGGCGGCTGTGACCTGGTGCTGGAGGTCGTGGAATGCGTCAAGGGTCTGTCCGTAGCTCCCGAGCAATGTAAATGGCGCCTTGCTGGCGTAAGAAGAGCCGGTGGCGATGACCAGTTGCGTATATGAAATATTCTTGATGTCGTCGCCAGTTTTCACGCTGACTTTGTTGCCCAACGTGTCAATGTCGATCGCTGCTCCATGAACAAACTCGAACTCTTTATCCGAATATTTCGCAAACCCCGGCTCTATGCTGCGAAACAACTGATCATCCGGAATCTCGGTAGGGATAATGGCCCGCACGGTTGCGACATTCCAGAACATGTGTGTTGATGGTGAGACCAGCACAACCTTGAGATCCGGGACTCTTGGTTTGGTATCTTTCAACAGCTTGTGAGCCGTGCCGATACCAGAATAGCCGCCTCCGAGGATCACAACAGTCTGAGGCATGGTGAAGATGGTCATTTGGTTGGTAGAGGGTTGATTTTTGGGTGTTAGGGCTGTATGATTCAATTATTGGCATCTGGTACCACCATTTACACGTTGTTTTATGCTCAAGTAGCTGAACCCTGCACACGGCAATTTCGGGCTCGGAACAAGTCGCTAGTGCCCACTGCAAGACGCTATCCATGGAATATGCTGTGCCCTGGACGCATGGCCTAAAAACGCAGCTCAGCCACTTGCACGGGCTAACATTTGCGCCGATTGCAGAATTGGGCCCACCATGCTGGTGAAACTTTGAATGGAAGATGTTGGTTTTACAACTAGGCTACGTTCATCGACAAGTCAAAAAAGCCAAGGATATCTTTACGAAGAGTGGATGGTTTAAAGTGGGGGGTTAAGACAAGACGATGGATTATGCGCTGGAGCCCACGGTGGGTTGTGAATCAGATTGATCCAAGTAAAGTAGAATTTGCTCAACGGCAAAGGAGACAGCGAAATTTGCCTAAAAAGAAGTGAAAAGAGCAAAAAATGAATCCCCGAAACCTGGTTCGAACAGGTGACCTTCAGGTGGCATTCCATCAATTACAGCCCAACGCTCTTCCAACTGAGCTATTCGGGGTTCGCTGGTTTTTCAGCGTTCTAAACTGAGTATAGTAGGTGTAACCGCTAAGCGATCTTGGTAAATCGAGTCGACTTCCTAGCACGTTGATCCCATCAATCCTAATGAAGAAAAATATTTTTAAATTCGAAAATAGATGTTCCCAAGTGTCGTTGCGATTCGCTCTTGACACTAGTTTCAGCCGCCATGTTTGTTGTAGCAACTGTGTCAAAGGTAGTTTTAGAAATCAAAAACCCTTGCCAAAACAGAAAACCTTACCGGATGCTAATTTGGCCGTCGGCTGTGAGGTTCCCCCGACCTAGAAGCGAATAAATATTCTCTTCAAGTCTTACGGCATCGACGCATTGTTACAAGCCTGCACTGATACCAATAGACCGGCACGATTGTCAAATGTCGTGCACATCACCGCCACTGTAGGGTGGGGAGGCTTATCCGGATGTTGTTGCTCCCGGAGCTAGTGACGACGGGGCGGGCGGACAGGGGGCGAGTGACATTTTCGTATTGCCCAAAAAATGCCATTTGGAGAAACTCGAAGAAATTTACAGTACAAGATATTTCCAGTTTGATGCATTCTAGGAAATATTTTCCCGCTCTCAATTGCAGTGATCCTTGTGATAAAATAGGGCAAAAGAGTATAATTGAGTGCGCAAAGTTCTGCCAGGTCAAAGACCAATGATATCGAGATGGTTACGAGCGTCCAATCAGAGCTATTCGCCTATTTCAGTGGAAATGGCCCGTGCTCATCGCTTGGTTTCAACCATGCCGCCCGTATTCGTATCGGGTCGGCCGCCCCCAGACTCCCAGGCTCGCGGCTGATGCACGACTGTGGCTGTAAGTTGCACTATGGGAGAACAATTGTCCCGCAGCATATGCTTTGCACCGAATACCCGAATATTCGTCCCTTTGATGTTGTGCTAGTTAGCGATTGGTAATTGGCTTGGTTGACCGGGCGTTTGGAAACCAAACCCGCCGCACCTCAGTGGGAGAAACGCCTTGCGTCTAAAGTGGGCAGTGTCTTGTGCTCAGGAATACAAAGATAAATAATTACCCACGGCGAACTTTGTTGTATCATTCGAAAACCACCAGATCAATCACACATCTTGATTACAAGACTCAATTCGAATACTTTCCAATTGTCAACCTCTGCTCTATTGCGACTATCAATTTTGCATCTCTTGAAAACTTACACTGTCACCACTCTAAGCGGCTATTATTTGAGCACGATCATCTCAACATCCCTACACAATTTTAACCCAAGCAACCCAAGCAACCGAAACACCCCCCACAACCGACACACTACCTACCATGGCCCCCATCAAGGCATTTGGCAACATCGGAATTTCGATAACCGGTATTGGTATCCAGTACCCGCCTCACGAGCTCAAGCCAGAATCCCTGGAGATTATCGCCAAGAGATTTTACCCTGATTCGCCTTCGTGAGTGGCCTTCATCTGTGTTGTTGGGGTTTTTTATTAACTTGAACATTTCAGCATGAACAAAGTTTTGGCTATTAACCGGTTCACGGGTATCGAGGCTCGATCATCGATTGGCACACCTGACCACTACCTCGTGAACCAAGCGGAGGCACCTACTGTAGCAGAGCTCCACCAAGTCTTTATCGAAGAGGGTGTTCCCATGGCGGTTTCCGCAGCTCGCAAGGCAATTGATGAAGCTGGCCTTGATCTGTCCGAAATCACCCACATTGTTTCGACAACTTGCACTGACAGCTCAAACCCTGGGTTTGATCATTTCGTGGCCAAGGATCTCGGCATCAAGCACCAAGTGGAAAAGGTTCTGCTGCATGGCGTTGGCTGCAGCGGTGGACTCGCGGTACTCCGGACAGCGGCAGCCATCGCACTCGGCAGCTCAGCAATGGGAAGGCCTGCGCGCATCTTGTGCCTGGCACTTGAGATCAGCACCACCCTGGTCCGAAGCGAGTTGGACAGCATCAACGACCTACAAGAGACTAGGATCGGCGTGGCCTTGTTTTCTGACTGTGCCGGGGCGATGATACTCAGCAATGACGTTGGTGAAACCTCGCCGCCCCTTTACAAGCTACTTGGCTGGAATCACAAGATCCTTCCCGACACGCATGAAGATCTGGCGTTTGATGTCGACCCACTAGGTAAGATATATATGACATATTGTGTAGTTCTCGTGCAAAGCTGACACACGCAATAGGATGGAAAGTTGTCTTGACACCCAGAGTCCCCAAGCTTGCCTGTGGTTCTCTTTCCTCAACATTCCAGGAGTTGCTGTCCATGTTGCCAAAGGTACCATTAGAGTATAACGAGCCTCGTCATTTCGATTGGGCTATGCACCCAGGTGGCGCTACAATTCTCACCGGTGCCGAAAGCACTCTTGGCATTTCATCCGAACACATGCGTGCAAGTTACGATGTTTACATGAACCACGGCAATTCAAGCTCTGCTACCATCTTCAGCGTGATGGATAGATTGAGGAGGAAGGAGATGGACGAACTCGCACCAGGCGGCCATGTGAGCGATCATGTGGTTGGGTGCGCATTTGGGCCGGGTGTCTCGGTCGAGATGTGTGTCTTTGAACGGACTGCCATGTAACAAATTTGAGGGGCGGTATATTGGGATCTAGAATTATGATGTAGACGGGCATAGATGAGGAATAATAATGATGGCGTACGCGGGGAATAGAGGAGGGATTTTACTAGAAGGCCTAGATTTCTAGGAGGGAATTAATATGGACTATATATATATATTTGATTGATCTGAAGATACTCTGAGCACATGCTGATTGCCTTTTTTAATCCATTTACGAAAGGTCTTTGAATAAAAACAATTTGCATTTTTACACGCACCGGATTTGACTACAAAGACGATATTGCATGGCCAAAGGCAGAAGATATGCATAGCATATTCAGCTAGCATTGGCTCGTTCTCCATTTCACTTTGTGTAGTTGACCCCTACATCTTATCTGATACCCAATCAATGTACAACTTAAGCTATATAAATTGGAAGATAGAGATGAAATATGCCCACAAATATGGCCCAGACGCATTAAATCTTCTCTCCCTCTGCTGCATCCTCATGATCAATAGCCACCCGTTCAACAGCAGCTTCAACGTCTTCCGAGCCATCAAGCATATCCAACCAGGAGGTCTGCACCGCCTTGTTTCCGAGAAGAGACGCTATAGCTTCTGCCACCGACGCTCGGCTCACATTTCCTCTCGAGGTCTTTGTCTTGCCGAGCTGAATTGGCCCCGCAGGTTCATCTGACAGCATACCGGGGCGAATGCTGATACCTGCGAAATCGGTTCGGCCTGATGCCTCCTTCAGCAGGAGCTCATCAGCTGCTAGCTTTGCTTGACAGTAATTCAGTAGATAGCCGCTCTGCATCTCTTGAGCGTACGCCCAGGCATCACTGTCCCACCATGTCGGCGGGTTCCTGCGACAGGCGAGGTATGAAACGAGAATGAATTTGTTGATGGTAGGCGTTTGGACCGCGGCTTTGATGAAGTGAATAGCAGCATCGCGGTCAATAGCAAAGGTCTGTGAAGATGTTCAATACTTCGATGCCCTTTTCTTTAGGGAAAATAGTCAATTACTCACTCGATCGGCACCACCTTTCCCACCTGCGCCAGCACTCCAAACAACGGCATCTGGCTTTACTTCATCCAAAACGAGTTTGGCCTGGGATACATCTTTAATGTCTTCTATGCTGCGGACAAGAACATTCAGGTTCTGCTGGCCGGGGGGAGCTAGGCTCTTGATCTGGGAGACTTGTTCTTGTGTTCGAATGACACTTGTGACGGTCCAAGACTTCTTCAGCAATTTTTGGGTGAGAATCTGAGCGATTTTCCCATGACCTCCGAGGATAAGAACGTGTCGGCTCATTGCAACGACGGGGACTTTTTGTTCAGCGTTTGTCGAATACCCAGGAAGTCGATGGTTTGTGTGGCTGGTAGGAACCAACGTCATGAAATGGCCTGAAGATACGGGTATTTTAAGTATCGTTAGAACGCTTGCGGATTGGTATCATCTAGTGTCATTCATGAACATTCCCCGCAATTTCACGTCGGGGTTGGGAAGATCGCAGGCCGGGATGATGAATCGTCTGAGTTTTAGCGACCCATCTTCATTGTTGTACATCACCTGTTGCAGTCTCCTTTTGCTTCCCCGCATATCAAGGACCTAGAAATTATTAAAATGCTCGCATACTGGAGCCAAAGGCTGACAAACGACTGGAGCAAAATCAGGCCGTTCCCACATCCAGAAGTGGATTTCGCTCTTAGTTTCGGCTTTGCGATTTCTAAACGGCCCATCAAAACGGCGAGACGGGCCGAGCACTCAGAAGGTGGCTTGCATAGAATGAGCGAGTCGTGATGTCATGGAATGCTTGATTCGCCGTCATCTTGCAGTCGGGTACGATGCGTAGGGCGTGGTGCGACTTTTGGCTTCGTAGGGCGTAACGCTCTCCGTTTACGGACTAGCGATTCGTGACGATTCATTCGTCAGCCTCATTTGATGTAGACGGCTTTAAGAGTACGACAACCTGCAAAGAGAAAGACGCAGAAGAGATTAATGACTTCGTGAAATCTTTAATTCTTGAGACGCATAACCACTATGCCTTCAGCTATCGTCACAGGTGCCACTGGTAAGCATCATGTACCGCGCACAGTGCAAAACCCGTACTGACATCTTACGATGTAGGTATTCTTGGCCGGGAGATTGTGAAAGATCTTTGCAGTAGGCCTGAAGAATGGAGCAACATTTACACCATGTCTCGGTCCAAGAGGGAGGACTTTGGCCCTCGGGTTAAGCACGTCCATCTTGACCTGAATGCGGAGGCTGAGAGCATGTCTGAGGATCTTAAAAATATCGAGGCTGATTATGTATTCTTCGCTGCTTATCTGGAGCAAAAGACAGAAGTGGAAAGTACTCGCGTGAATGGTAAGATATATTGTCATGTGCCATATTGCAACCTGATCTCTGACATCTCTCGCATAGGTAATATGCTGGCTACTTTCTGCAAGGCCCTTGAAATCTCCGGTGCCGCCTCCAAGATCAAGCGCTTCGTTCTAGTTACTGGAGCCAAGAACTATGGTGTGCACCTTGGCCGTGTCAAGATTCCGATGCAGGAGACTGACCCTTGGTAAATCTTGCACTGCTATCGCCCGCTTACTTGTGACACTGACCTCTCTGTAGGCTTCCCGAGCCGCCATTTCCTCCAAACTTTTACTACCGTCAGCAGAACATCTTATATGACTTCTGTGGCAAGTACGGAATTGAGTGGAATGTCACTTATTCGAACGAAGTGTTTGGTTTTGCCAAGGGTAGCTTCATGAACTTTGGCAGCGCCATCGCAATCTACGCCGCCATCTCCAAAGAACTCGGAAATGAGCTCATCTTCCCTGGTGCGGAGGAATTCTATACTAATGTTACTGTATTTACCGATGCAACTCTGCATGCGCAGTTCTGCCGTTGGGCTGCCCTCGAACCTCGCGCGGCCAACGAATCTTTTAACGTCATCAACGGCGATGTAGAATCGTGGATGAACCTGTGGCCCCGTGTCGCGAAGTACTTTGGTCTCACTGTCCCCGCTGATCAATTCCTGCGTCCCGCTCCGCTAGCATCTGAGAAGCCGCTGGCGCCGGAGCCACCAGCATCCGTCACAGCCAAGGACATGGGCTTGCAAGACCGCGTGCCACAGAGTTATATCCGCCAACGTGTGGATCTGGTTAAATGGTCGCAGACCGAAGAAGTACAAAGTGCCTGGAAGCGTCTATATGAGCGGGAGGGATTGGACCCTGATGCACTGAACAAGGCGTCCTGGGCGTTTGCTGGGTTTGCCTGGGGCCGAGATTACAACGTAGTGCTGAGCATGACCAAGGCACGCAAATTGGGCTGGACTGGATACCTCGACTCATGGGAGAATCTGGAGGCTATTTTTGATACTTTGAGGAGCGAAAAGGTCATCCCCAAGAACTAGGACATTCACTTAATACTGAAGGTGCTATCCCGCGAGCACTGATAAGATACAGTAAAATGAACCAAATCAGTAAGATATTGTCCGTTTATTATTTTCCAAGAAAGTCAATATTTGCGTTGGATAAAGGCCCCCTCTCAAAGACCAAGCCATGTAATGTCCTCACCGACCCTTATAGTTACTTCGTCACTGTAACCGTTCACGCTTACATGGTAGATGCCCGAGTTTAGCCGCCACCTCTTCAACTCCGGGTCCCATGAGCTCAATGCTCGGCGTACGTTGATCCTGATGGTCTGTTCTGATGACATGCCAGGCGCGAGAAAAACCTTGGAGAATCCCTTTAGGATTCTGGGCGAGTCTTTCGAAGCCCCAGAAGGCTGTGCATACACTTGAATAACCTCAGCGCCGGCTCTTTGGCCTGCATTCGTGACCCTGACTTGTACGATGGCCTCAGAATCCTCATTGATAGTATCGAAATGACTAGGCTCAATGGAGAGGTCGGAAATTTGGAACTGTGTGTATGAGAGACCATATCCAAAAGGGTAACGCGGGACAGCATCCCCCTTCTGACGTCGATATCCATATTGCACACCTTCTTGGAGAGATATCTCAGGCTGGCCTTCGTTGTTCATAGATGCAGGAAAATTCCCGAAAGTTGCAACATCTTCTAGTCGCTTTGGCCATGTCGTCGCCAGTTTGCCGCTGGGATTAATCTTCCCGTAAAGGACCCGAGCTAGTGCAAGGCCCCCTTCCTGTCCTAGGTAATGGGCGCACACAATGGCATCCACCGAATCGACGAACGCGGACACATCTAGAGGACCCCCGCCGTAAAGCACCACGATGGTCTTGCTGCTGACGGCTGCCACAGCACGTATAAGATCTTCTTGTTTATTTGGAAGATGGATGTCCTCCATATCCGAACCTTCTCCCTCGTGCTCGCTGTTACGACCCGCAAAGACAATTGAAATGTCTGAACTTTTCGCGAGTGAAACGGCCCCCTCTATTTCGTGATAGTCAGTGTCCTCCGTCTGGAAGCAAAGTTCTGTGAAGTGCGGGCTGGGCTCATTTGGCTTTTTCATTGTCGATGTCCATGACTCTGTTACAAGTCGGATAAAGTATGACTGTCCTGCGTTCATGAGGAATGTTGTCGATTTCTCCAATTTGCTGGGGGTAAAGAGAAACATTTCTGCATTGCAGTTGGGTGAGGGAGCGGAAAGAATCTAGTAGATAAGATTGGTTAGTAAAGATAGCGGTCAAACTTGATATCCGGTGTCTTTTTACCTCGCATTCATCAATAAACAATTGGTAAGCCCCCGTTGATCGGACACCTATTGAGTGATTTCCAGTAGAGTCTGGGATGAACTTGGTGCTAATTTCGTAGCGAAATCCACCAGGTTCATCGAGACCAGGCACAAGCCGCCCCAGCATTGCGACTTGCGCTCTCGCCTGGTACTGCTCAAATACGGGCGAAGTTGGCGCAGAGTTGTTGTAGTACGTCACCCTGACACCGCTCTGTCCGTTGGGAGTTGAGAGTTGGCTGGCTGGAATCACGGGAAGAATTTTGTTACAGCGCACACCACCTCCGTAATGAACCAGATCTGGATCAATGTGCTCGGCCTTGATGGCATCAAACGTATTTCTAACATACTGCGGTGGGGCCAAAGAGCTACCTCCGCCGCCAACTGGAGGATCGATAGCGGGTCGACCTATGATCGCAAGCTTGCTTGGTTGTGTTGCATTCAATGGCAGAGTGCCACCCTCATTCTTCAGCAGAACTATGCCCTCTTCAGCAACTTCTCTGGCAACTGTAGCCGACTCGTGCTGGGATAGGGGCGACACTGTGGGTTGGCGTGTAACTTTGTCGATCCATTCAATCATCTTAGTTGCACGTTGGTCAATCTGTTCCTCTGATACTTGTCCATTTCTTACGGCCTCAATCAGACGGGGACCCCGAAAGATTGGAGGGCCAGGCATCTCTAAATCCTGTCCTGCCAAGATTGATGGCACGGTTGACACAGTACCAAACCAGTCTGACTGGATAGCGCCGTCATATCCCCATTCGCCGCGGATGATTTCAGCCAGCAGCGGTGTCTCCGAGGTATGGAAACCTTCGACCTTGTTGTAGCTTGATTGGAAAGTTAGATTAAATCTGACAAAGAAGGGTTGGTTGAGAGAATTGGGAATAAAGGTAGCACTAACGACGTCATGATAGCCGCTGGATTTGAACGGACGAGGACCTCCTGAAATGCAGCCAGATATATTTCCCTCAGAGCTTTGCCTCCTGATGGGTCCACGACATTGTAGGCTCTCCGGTGATTTTCGGCATCATTCGCCACAAAATGCTTAGCGCAAGCGCCGACTCCTTGGCTCTGAATACCGTTAATAATGGCCGCGCCGAGACACCCGGTAAGAAACGGGTCCTCGCTGAAATATTCAAAGTTGCGACCACATCGTGGGTCTCGGTGTAGGTTCACTCCCGGGCCCATGATGGTTGCAATTTCTTTGATCCTTGCTTGGCTGCCAATGGCCTCACCGAGACGATGTATCAAGTCAGCGTTCCATGTCGCCCCGAAGCATGAAGTGCTTGGAAAGCAGACAGTCGTGGGACCTCCTCCCGCCAGGACGTCTCCTACAGAATCACCACTGTCGATGGCCAAGGCATCTTTTACACCATTGACCCCTTCGGCCAGCTGCAGGCGCAGAGATAGTTAGATCAAATTCTTCTCACAAAAACCACCCAGAGAAGGGAATATTCTTGCTTACTTTTAAAGAAGGTATTCCAAGACGAGGAACACCGGCAGTCGTAGCAAATCCTGATCCTGCGAGGAGACTTACCTTCTCCTCCAAGGACAGCTGCTGCAGCAGAGACTGGACCTTTGCGGAGTCGACAGGCAGTGAAACCCTGTCCGTAATATCATAGGCCGCAGTCATATTTTAACAAGTGTGGTGTTTCTGTGATTTCCTTGTGTAGTTGATTCAATCAGGATGAACGCCAGCCTGCCATGTGCAATATATGTCTTGTCACAAGCCTGAATGGGACCGCCTATTTCAAGAATACAGAATGCGAAGCCCTTGTATTTCGTGTACATGCCAATATTACACATTGATCGCCCCTGGAAAAGCCGGCCGCCCTTGTTCTGCACCACCTTCCGCCCCACACAATGCGCAGCCAATGACTTGACCATCTTGCACCACTTCCCCAGAACTAGAACTACGATGTAGTTTTGCACCACTTCCCGCCCCACATTGTTGATACCAATCAAAGCTAGTCATCCGAGTCAGACGTGGATTGATTCCCCCACTTCCCGGTCTACTTTGCCGCCAAACCATTCTCGCGTTGGAACTCACACCGCGCAATCCACCAGGAAACCCCATCGATTCAACTCTGCGGGGGAGTGTGTTCCCCAGAATTTCCCCAGAGTCTTGCCGCAGAAATGGGCGGCCCAGACCGATGCCGAGACCACCCCAGCCATTGGATTCTTTTCTCCACTCCGCCTGAACCCCAAGGTGACAATTTTGATGCTTGTAACATTATTGTTCCGTCTTGTAAAGTACGGCAAGCAGTACTATTATAACATAAATACCCCGCTCCTTTGCTGTGTTCCGAGTGCAGTCATAAGAGAAGTTCCACTCTCCCAGGAATTAATCGACTGAAGCCAATCGAAGATGGAAGCAGACAACGATCACAAAGCCGCAGCTGATCATGCAGAAGTGGTTTTCAGCAAGATGGGGGTTGACTCTCTTGACGCCGAGATGGGCTCCCAGCTTATTAGTTCTGAACGCGACTTGACGCTGTGGCAGGCGTGTAGAGCCCACTCACGTATGCTCTGCTATGGTAAGCATTCATATCACGGACGAGAGAACACACGGGTCAGTATCAGTAAAACCCTGAAAGTAACTAACCGACAATAGCTTCTGCCGCATTCCTGGTCGGAGCCTGCTACGGATACGATGGCATCGTCAACGGCGCGTCCATCGCCATGCCTGCATTTACCGGATATTTTGGGAAGACTACGCCAGAAGGGAAGGTTTACCTACCATCTGTGTGGACTTCACTTTGGACTGCCATGACATGGCTGGCCCAGGCCCTGGGAGGATTCGGGGCTGGCTTTGTCATGGACCGCCTGGGCCGCAAGTGGACAATGGTTGGAATGGCATTGTTTTCAGTCGCGGGTGTCACTGTTCAATTCGTCGCAGCAACCCGGGGCATCTTGCTAGTTGGTAAAATGCTCAATGGCTGGGCTATTGGTGCACTTTTTGCTGTTGCCACCGCCTGGGCATCAGAGGTATGCTTATCACGACGTTCCTTAGCTGTCCCATATGATCCTATGATTCCAGCCTTACAAGTAACTGACACATGGTGCGACTGTATAGATATCATCTCCAAGATTACGGGACATTGTTCAGTCGTCATTGATTCTCTTTCAGACATGCATGCAAATGCTAGGGCTGGGGATTATCCGGGCCTTAATTTCTGACACACGCCCCAGAGCGTTTAGAACTGTTTTTGCAATCCAGTGGCCTCTGGCTGCTGCGGTTCTGCTGGTGTTTCCGTTTGTTCCCGAGTAAGTCATGGCCATTTGGAAGAAAGCAAGTCTAAATGGCTGGCACTCAATATTTACATGTACGATGTCACAGGTCTCCCGTATACTTGATCAACAAAGGTCGACTGGATGAAGCCAAGAAGTCGATTGCTGTGATATACGGCAAAGACAACTCCGTCGATGCACGATTCAAATATCTTGTCGAGATGATTCGACACGAGAATACAGGCCACGATGTTGCTGCTGGACGATATGTTGATTGCTTCAAGGGAGCTGATCTTCGACGAACACTCTCCGTCATATTCATCATCTCCGGAATAAACGTGTGCGGTTCCCAGCTGTTGACGCAGAACATTTATCTCCTCTTGATTGCCGGCCTTCCAACGGCAAATACCTTTGACATTGGGATAGGGGGCTTTGCACTCTCCATCTGTTTGGTAATTGCCAGCTGGACAGTGTTTGAGAGGATAGGGCGCCGCGCACTGTTCCTGTCCGGGCCTCTTGTGTCTGTCATCTTGCTTTTCACCATCGGGGGGCTTTATTATGCTCCCGGATTGGGTCCTATTTGGGCCATAGCTGTCATCATGAACTTGCTCATTGCTTGGGGCGTTGTCACATTCCTCTCGCCTGGATGGGCTCTGGCAGCTGAGATGTCGTCTTACCGACTGCGAGCTAAAACCCAGTCTATAGCTGTCGTCTCCAACGCCATAGTACAGTGGGTATTCTCCTTCATTACACCATACATATACAACGTCGATGCAGGAAATCTAGGCGCGAGGACGGGTTTTGTTTATGGAGCTTTGGCAGCCATCTATCTCGTGGCTGCGTTTTGGGTTGTACCTGAAACCAAAGGCCTAAGTGTTGCAGAAGTGGACTGGATGTACGAAATGAATGTATCGCCGCGTCGATTTCAAGCTATGAAAGACCAAGCTCGAGCTGCTGTTGCATAAACGCATCATAGGAGAATTATTTCCACACAGAGTAGCTCATACCTTTTAGCTTATTCACCACGGTGTAATAAATATTTGTATTTAGGATCCAGAGTCAAATCGCTCCGTCTTGCCAAAAACGTGTGCACTGATTAAATTGTGAATGTCGTTGGTCAGGTTACCGCCCCATTGTTCTCCTTGCATACACCTTAAAATAATTTCTCACAAGGCCTTTAAGCCCCCCCTGGGAAATAGATTGATAATATCTCACCGTGGCGGTAAGATATTATTCAGGTGGAATGTGGGGTCATGAGTCTCGGCTCCATCACGCCTTCGGGACCACATGAGGGGGTTTAAGCCGGGCGTTGCGCTAGTTAATGGTCACTAATGGCCTGTCCACCCTATTGTTTCCCCCAAAACTTGCCGTTGTCCTCTTCCGCCCTGTTTTTTACAAGTGCAATCGGAGAATCCGTAATTCGTCGAGCCTCCCATCAGCCTTGGTGCAAAACCACCCGGTAATTCCGCAGATTTCAATCTGCACTCAGGACAGGCTTGTTTTCCACCACAAACCTGGTTCCCAGCGCGGGAGCCCGCTGGAGGATTCATAATATCACTTGGACCGCAGTCGCTGCTGCAGATTCTGCTCAGTTTATCTTCGGCAAGCGCTTTATCGCTTACGCTATCGTTCACAAGGGCCATACAACAAGCCGTGTCGGCGGACTCATCGCCATGGCGGATGCATCCCGCCAATTGCCACGCGGGGCTCAGGGACAAGGTCGCTATCAGTGCACCCAGTGCCAGCGAACTTACACCCGCGTGGACCATCTTGCTCGCCATGTCCGGTCGCGTATTGGGCCCTCTTCTACGCTTGTCGTATTCATTTTAGTACTGCTTGCGCTGACTTTGGTATCCAGATCTTCAAGAGCGGCCATTCCAATGCAATATTTGCGAAAAAAGCTTTGGTAGAGTGTGCATCTCCCCTTCCCACAGTCATCTCTACACTGTAGATGTCCGCATCAGCATGCTAACGGAGCTGTGAAGGGACCTCCTCAGGCGTCATATCCAATCGCACCAGGAAGCTGTGAATAATGGCAAGAGACCAAGGCTCGTTGGGCCCCACCACAGCAGGGTCTCAGCCGCCTGCCAAGGGTGTGCCGCTGCTAAAGCTAAATGCGATGATCAAAAACCCTGCTCCCGATGCCAACAGCTGCGTATTACTTGTGAATTCTCTCACAATTTGAGGTTCTCAAATGCAACCAGCCAGATTCAAGCTCCAAGAAAAGGCATGTAATCTTACTGAATTGGCCATTGCCCACTTAATAAAAGCCATACTAATATGGCATGAATACAGAAAATGAGACTGAGAAACACGGGTCAGCGGACCAACAGTTTGCGGAACCTTCAGTGCACCAACAGACTTCCCATTTGCCCACCCCTTCGCTAATTGGTTCCACCAGCACGCAAGGTCAGGCATCTCATAATTCTTTCCTTATGTTCCTGACGCTTATTCTCACTTATAGTGGACTCTTGTCAAGGCCTGTATCCTGTACTTGGTGGTGATGCGGGCACCAACCCACAGATTTCACCACAGAATCAGTTTTCCGACTTTCTTTGTGATGTTATGGCAACCCCGGATAACAGTGCCTCGGATATGGCTAGCCCAACAACCTGGCTGGGACTCAACTCCCGCCCTTGGGATGTTCTCGACTTTGGTCTGGATATCGATGTCCAGCTCGGCTGGCCTGAAGTTTCCATGCAATGGCCTCTGTTAGGGAATTCGCAAGCATACCAGACGCCCAAACAGTTGCAACACCATCCCGTACGGTCAGATGAAGAATACACCCAGCGTCCATCACACATAGGCTCAAAGCGTACCGTACCCAAGCGACATGCTGGCTCAGGTGTCGAAGCATATCAAAAATCATCACTTTCCCGATGGCTCCCGGCTCAACAAGACAACACTGAAGCACATATGAACCAGCTTTCAGTCAGTCCTAATGTTCACTCATCTCAGGATCAGCAAATATCGAGCGAAACCTTGAGCACTGTTGCGTATAATCGGCTGTTAGCCGTGATATTAAGCACCTGTGACACCGATAAACGCACTGCCATCGCGTCCTCCTTTCCTCCCCGACAGCTTCTGGACGAATTAATTAGAACCTATATTGCACACAGTCTAAAAATGCCTACATCATTTCTTCATACACCAAGCTTTAGTCCAAATAACGAGGAGCCTGAGCTTCTTGGTGCAGTTATTGCAGCAGGTGCGGTTCTGTCGGATGCCGAGGAACTGCGAGGGCTTGGTCTCGCCATCCAGGAAGCCCTCTGTTTGCTCGTCATGAAGCGGTGCGAAAAGTCAAATACTCTTGTAAGAGAATTATGGCTCATGCAGACGCTCATGTTTGGGGTTGAAATAGGATTTTGGAGTAGCAACAAGCGGAAGATGGAAATTGCGGAAAGCCACACACATGCATTATATACGGTAAGTAAAAAAGTTATACTTTTTTATTGAGATTGAAAGTGTTCTAATTTTCTTCCTCTCCCTCCAAAGATGATCCGTCGCAGTGGAGGCTTCCAAAAATGCAAAAAGCCAGCCAAAGCCCCCTGTTCCCAAGATACGGGGACGGTGCTGCATGATAAATGGCTGGATTGGGTGCGAGAAGAGTCGTGCAGGCGATTATCCTTCTACGCTTTCATGTTGGACGCGCAAATGTCAATGTCTTTGCTTGTTAGTCCTCAGGTTTCCTATGCGGAAATGCAGCTACACATGCCAGAATCCAGAGAGCTTTGGGTAGCAGGAGACGCGGAAGAATGGAAAGACGTCTATTTAAACCAAACAAGTATGTCATCTGAAGGGGTCGCCAAACCTTCCATGGTGAGCTTGTTACAGCAGCCACTAGGGCTTTCTACTCTATCCAGCTGCTACGATCTCCACCTTTCAGCCCTAGCTATTTTACATGGGATGTGGGGGATGATATGGGAATGCAACCAACTGACATCTGTTCTTGGAGGTGGTCCCGGTCACAGTAGTGCCGCAGGAACACTTCATAAGGAGCTCTGTCAAGCCCTTGATAGCCTAAGCATGGCCGTCGAGGAGGTTCAAAATGCCCAGACACCAGCAGTACGCCTGCTGTTAGGATTACTGACAATATATTTGCATACATCCCTTGAGAAGATCCAATTATTTGGGGGAAAAGAGGATCTGGAGGAGGCCCGCCGTGTCCTTCCGGCTTTGCAGGAATGGGCCACCCTTCCAAGTGCTCGACATGCAATTCATGGAGCAGGTCAGGTGCTCCGCGCGGCGAGGGATTTCCCTAACCGACAATTGAGAAATTTCCAGGCTATTGCGGTCTATCATGCTAGCCTGACATGCTGGGCGTATGGGCTTATCTCAGCTAAGAACGATCCACACGAAACTACGTCCCAGGCGCCACGTTCGGCTTCATCAGCCAATACAGTGTGGTTAGATGGACCCGAGACAGATAATATTAGACGTTTCATCGCTCTCGGTCGTGGAATTCCAAGCGTGGGCTCTCTGTCAAATGACGAAACACCAAGCGAGAGACCCATTTCTCTGTTTGACCCTGTCTCTCTGATGGGCGTTATTCAAGGAATTCTGCAAGATAATGCAGAGTCGCACATGGGAGATGATTCAATGCCGCCACTCGTAGAGAATTTGATCCGACTTATGATAGACCTTGGAGATGCCAGCATTTCCATTATAAATAGCCTAGGATACTAAATGGCAACGCTTTTCAGGCTGGCCCGCAAGCCCGCAATGGACCCATCTAACTAAACACTAACTGAGCATCCCGAGGTAGGCATCTAACTCACGGACTCCAGTTATTGACTGTATCCAACAAGTCAATACTTGAAGAAATTTACGTTTAATCAATTCCAAGTCTGGTTTGCAGTATTTACCCCGCCGCCATGACGTAACAATGCATTTCATATCGCGAGCTAATTACGTCAACATTGTTGCCTTCGCTAATTAGTACACATCGAAAGCTGTCTCCGGTTTGCCTCAAATGTTCCCTTGGTTTCTGACACTCTCAAAATGGTTCGCGTTTTTATTACAGGCTCAAGCGACGGTATTGGCCAGGCGGCCGCTAAACTTCTGGCCGAACAAGGCCATCAAGTCACGCTACATGCCCGCAACATGGACCGAGCTGCATCTGCAAGGGCTGCAGTCCCTAAGGCTGCGGCAGTTCTTATTGGAGATTTATCAAGCATTTCAGAAATCAAGAAACTCGCTGAGGATGCCAAGACTGCAGGTCCTTTTGACACCATTATTCACAACGCTGGCATCGGCTATGGATCGACCGCATCAACGCAAATCACCTCGGACAACATTTCTGCCGTCTTCGCTGTAAACACACTGGCACCTTACATCCTCACCTGCCTCATGGACAAGCCCACGTCAAGACTTCTTTTCATGAGCTCCGACAGCCACTATGGCGGGGACGAGACCTTGCGAAATGCGACAAAGTCTCACTCGTACGCCAATAGCAAGCTGCATGAGGTCATGCTATCCAAGGCCTTTGCTCGACGATGGAATGATATCCAAGTATTGAGCATGCATCCTGGTTGGGTGAGGACTAAGATGGGTGGCGCAGCTGCGCCGGGAGGGATAGAGAAACCAGTCAAGGTGCTGGCAAGCTGGGCAACAGGGGAGGGTCCGTTTACAAAGGTTTCCTCTGGAGCTTTTGTGACGACCAGTGGGGAGGCTTCACCACATTCTGGAGCAAATGATATTTCTAGACAAGATCAACTGTTGGATATTTGCAAACAGGTCTCCGGAATATCCGTGCCTGCGGGGTGAGGAACACGAGTTTTATGGACAAGGAAGAGAGCATACCGAAGGACAATAACGACGTCTATTTGACTCACCGCTGTATAGCCATAGCATTCTGTACCACTCACATTGAGCGAATGTGAAAAAGACTTTTAGGCTTACAATTGTCGTGTTTGTTCCCCATACTATAATTGGGGGGGTAAGGTGATTTTGAAATAGGATGATAATTTGAATTATGTTTAATTTATAATTGTATATCTAAAAGGTCCCAGCCAGAGACGTAATATAATATAATCCGCTTTGCCATTTCCATAGATTATTAGGCCACATGGGGCGGCGCCGTCTTCGGTCCAGGCAATAGCAATATCCCTTCAGCAATATGCACTTCAGGTAATTTGAGAGACGCCAAGGTTCTTGCATGACCGGCAAATGCCCAAGCCAGAGAGCGCATATTGCAAAGATTTTGTTCACTCGCTTTCATGGCTGCCTCAAGGATATCAGCAACTTGCTGGCTATCCCAGATGCCTTCTCTCCTACGAACGGATCGGAGAAGGTTGATAAATCTCTTTTGGAGATCAGTATCAGACGTTGCCGAGCATGCTATTGAGAGTATCATAATTGAATCCGTCTGAAAGCTAAATGCGGGTGTGTCAGATGGGAAGTTTCGGTAAAATATCTCAGCCATACGCAAGACTTCTTCACTTTCTTCCTGGGACGAATAGTCTGTGAAAGAACCCAGGTTCCAAAAGCATCTCCAGAGCGAGTGAGCAAGACATAATGCCTGGTATTGATGGAGCTCCGAGTCTGACACTGCAGCCTCATCAAACTGTTGCTTGTACAAGTGAAACCGGGCAATCCACTCCAGAAAATAGGGTTTCAGCCCAAAGATGTGCATCATGTTATGTGGCTTTGGGCAGGGTTCATAATCTTTACTAATGTCAGTGATATATCCTGAATATTTCCAAGCTCTGAGTCTTACCATTGAGTACGGTTGAATTCAACTGGATATCCAGGACTTCTATTGAGTTCTTTGCCTCCAGGGTGGAGCTGAATGCGATGGCCGGGAAATCAATAGCATGGTTAACAGGTGAAAAGATGTTAAAAACAGAGATTAGATCTTCTCCCGTAAAAAGAAGAAGATCCTGGCTTAAGCGCGAAAGCATGTGTACAATGCCTCCAAGTAACCCGTGTGGCTTTTCGGGTAGTTTCCCCGTTTTCTGCGTCGTGGCCTTGAGAATTGACGAAGCAGCTTTGATGTGGCGATAACTTTCGTGGTAGCGGCCTTGAAGATTTTCAATGCAGATGAATATGACGCAGCACACAAGAATTATTTCCGTATTTCCCGCGGATTTCTTAGTCAGTGCTCGAATACTCTGGATTGCCTGGTTGTATTGTTGTATAGAGCGCTGGTGCAAAACTAATAGGAAACTTGAGGTGTCGGGAGATGGGTTTGATTCCCGATTGACCTTGAAGTATTTGTGTGAAGTTCCAAGTGCACATAATGCATTTTTGATAGCATTGGTGGAATATGAAAGGGGCAGGACATACGCAGTCCAGAAGTCATTTGACCAAAGAGAAAGAGCAAGTTCCTTTATCAAACAGGTCTGGACATGGTGCAGAAGATTCGATTCAAGAGCCGTGGAGGCACCAGGGTACAAAAAGGATTGGTTATTGAGTAGCGTTTGCAATATTGGCGTGTGATGATTGGGAGGCATGAGTTTCGGGGTTCGCTGTTTTCGGGTGGGGTTGAACTCATAGCCATCGCAGCCATAGCCGTCCAGCTCACATCTTCTGCAGTGCGGCTTTCTTTCATCGCATTTGAGATGTCGCCTTCTAAATGGACTATCAGTCTAAGCACACAGCCATTGATGCATGGCGCAACTCACTTGCTTAAGAAGTTGTTAGCGAGCTTTTTCTCATCACATTGAGGAATAGTTACCATGTTCTGCAGCCCGTTCTCACCCTCGGAACACCCCGCCTGGTCCACTTTCTCGTGGTGGTCGTCATTGTTGTAGAAATTGTATTTACTTTTCTGGAAAGATGTCAAGATTAAAAAAAAAAAAAAAATACCCCGCAACCAGGATTGGGGAGACTTGAAGCCAGGCAGCTCGCACCTAGCGTTAAGCATTGGCCTGCATGAGGAGGGAGGCGGTATTGGAAGCCGACGAGAATGCACCAAAAATAATATGAGACTAGGAGCAATTTGAGCATTTAATGAGACGGGCGCGCGCTTTGACCCAAATATGTATGCCGTGTCCGAAACAACAAGCCAATGATGGACATGGACCACACACTGGTCTCCTGTGCACAGACTTTTGCGAATGACAAGGACTCCCTCCAAAGGTTAAAATATTACTTGGGTGGCGATCTCAGATGACCGGGAACCCCCGGATCATGCCGTGAAATTGCTCGGTCATCTCAGTCCCTCAAATAGATGCTATGACATCAAGTTCGGATCAGTCCAAGCCCAGAACTTGGGTGCTTTATCTCATTGTTTCCAGAATGCTCCCCGGGATGAAATATCAGCGCAATTTAGCGGCGCTAGCAACCGGGTCAGTGGGCCGCCACATTCAGAAAAACCCGAACATGGCTATGATCACCTGGCTGCAATAAACAAGCTTGCATGCTTTCATAAATCTCCGACCCAGTTGCTCGTGTCAGGCCCTGCCCTAATCTTAATTCATCGTCAACTGGTCACGGCCGGTCCCACAGTCATAACTTCTGACTAATAGCCAACCCAAGAACCCACACAAAACCCTGTAACGTGTGGGACATTGGCTCGTCGTCGCGTGTCCTTGCGGCGACCAGGCAGCCACACTGTACATGGCCAAAATTTACCATCAAACCGAACAAAGATCTGCTTAGGATCTCCAATTTGGGTGGCCAGTTGGAGTAAATCAACCCGCATGGCGATTATTATTTCAATGGCACCTTTGATAAAATGGAAGCAGTTGAATAAAAACCCTCCATTACATACGACAATGGCACTCTCAGTGCATCTCACCAGGATGCTCTTCCTATTTCGTTTCCCAGCCAATCCGCAAGACTACACCCTACTTTTCTCCATCAATACCCACTTGCTCTCTGACTTCCCTAAATGAAATTTTCCGATGATTCCTGGGGCCTCCTTCACGACCTTCGAATAGCCACCTTGCCGGTTTCTGGAAATGTCCTTGGCCAGAGTTCTTTCTTGCGAGTTTATCGCAAATAAAACAGGTAGCTGAGACGACTTGGCCGCACTTAATCCTGATTTGCCCGTTTTAATTATGATTATAACTGTGAAAATAATTGATAATCCGACTTGGCATGAAATAAATGCCAGCCACGACCATCGGACCTGAACAAAGGTTACAGGAGCCAGACTCTGGCCTGTAACCTGGAGTCCAGTGCGGGGAAATCTTGCATGGTTGGTGAGGGCAGTCATGAAACTATGCATTGGTTACCGTCAGGTATTGGTAAGTTGGAAGCGCTTTCGAATTTACTTACCCATTGGACAAACTTGTCGCCACGCTCTGGGATACATTTGCAACTATTTGTAAAGCAATCTCTGAAATCTCTTCCCCTGTTTCCGACGAGATTCTGTCTACAGCTTCGAACGCGCTCGCCAATCGTGTAGGTGCACTTCCCAACTCGGAATTCCCAGGGTCCGCTTTTGAGTAGTTGCCATTCATAGCAACTGCAAGGGCCCGTTGCATGACCGTAAACCCTTTACCACCAAATGGATATGCAATCCTCTCGTCATCAGGTGACAAAATTGCTGTAATATTGGGGGCCATCATGCCCAATGACAAAACGTAAAGATCACCCTGGAAGAAGTCTGTTGAGGAATTCACCAGTTTCCGTGAGACCACGTTAGAACTCAAAGATACGCTGTATCTGTTCACGCACATGTGGAACAAAACCTCTGTCACAGAAGTTGTAAATGTTTCAAAGACAAGGTATGTCCCAACAGCCGCTTTGGAGAGTGAAGATGAGCTCTCGTTGAAGGACAATGGTGCATATCCACTTCTAAGTCCTACAACTCCACCGGTTACCTTGGCAAGATCATACCTCGAGACATTAACCGATGCGCCGTTGGGCAGAGACCAGGTGCAAGTCTGGTCCGTCTCCGGCCCATGAGGGGTAATTTTTAAATACTCTGTCACATTTCGTGTCCTGACGCATACTTCGAGGGTGCTGAACAACGGCCAACGGCACTCGCTGGAGACGCATTTTGGTGCGATATGTTCAAGGGGAGTATCCGCAGGGTTATAGATCCCTGTGTAGATTTGCTGCGTTATTTGGCTTACGAATGTTCCTGTGGACTCTTATTCAGTCTTATAATCAAGCAAATATGTTTTTGATTGGACAAACCTTCCCAGCCGATTGTTGCGTCCCCAGAAAATGTTTCGTTCGCTCGCATCACGGTGGCATTTGGAGACCCTAGCATTGGTGCAAGTCGGATTGGGTATGCCACCGCTGACTGGGTTAGGGTCGATGTAAGGATAGAAGTCGTCAGAACAATTGCGGGCAATAAACCTAGAAGCCTAGATAATAATATCAGTGGGTATTCATCAGGCCCAGTGCAAAGAGGAGAACCTGCCATGCCTTGGTGCGCATCACAATGAGCAGCTTAAGACACCCCCAGGGACCTCGGCTGGCCTCATCAAAGGTTTGAAAGTCATTTAACGGTCTCTCCTTTCGAAACCATAACCATTTAAGCTGAGAGATACTCTCGGAAATAGGGATAATGAATCCTGTCCGACTGAGGGTAGATAGAAAGGCGATAGCAGTGTTGAGCGTTAGCCCGAGCGGCAGTTTTGGCAGAGGTTTGCCGTTATACTTTTGCAAGATGCCAACTAGCGCACCCAAGCAAGCGACGCTGATGAGGGACCATATAATCTCCAGATACCAGTCGCAGAGCAATGTCTTCCATCTATTTCTAGGTGAACATTGGAGATTGAGCTCTTCCTCTGTCGATGCTGATGGCCTATGCGCCGAAATTAAGGATTCTTGACCGACAGAGGAAGGCCGAGCGCCAGGGTCCTCTTCACGAGGTGGAGACACGGTGCGTTCGACTGATGCTAATGACTCCCCAGAATAACGGCTTAATGGGGTGGGAGATGGCCTTGTGAATCGGCTGTGATCAGCGGGGCCTTGCGGGGAGCTGGGGTTTTGTCTGGTATTTGAGTCCTGATAAAATCTGAGGCGATGGTTCACAAATGATGCAGGCAGTTCAACATTTGCCCCTCCGTCGCCTTCAACTGATAAATCACTATGACCAAGATGATTTTGCCTTGCAGAAGCAATCGTATCGCCCGGTTCAGGCCCCCCATCAGAGTGCATGGCCATTTTTATCCGTACAAGTAACTGATATGTCACTATATCTTCTATTAGAGCTGATTTTTGGTGGTTATTTTCTTTCTGAAGCCTGTAGAGCAAGACTTTTGATCAAAGAAAGGCAGGGCACCTGCAGGTAGCAAGAAATGAGAATGTTACGCAAACTGCATTGACACAACTTTTGGCAAGCTGCAGTGCGGAATGGGCGTCTGTTTAAATCCTAGTCATCGTGCCGCGAAACGGCTTGAGGTAATACCAGGCTGCGAGGCTATGCAAGGCCATGCTAAGGTATGCAGGGCAGTGCTAAGGTATGCAGAGAAGTGCTACGCACCACGCGACACTTGAGATCGTCCGTACTATGATCCTCCTTTATAAGAAAGGATGTGCTCCATATCCAAGGCTAATCATCGGATCAAGTGAATTAGGACGGGGGGTACGTCGATTTTTATCTCATTTCAGGAAAAGACGGTGTCGCTCAGATACATCTACTGTCTGATATTCGTGGCGGTGAAACCTGCACAGGCATGGCTCAAGTCTTTGCTAAAAACTGGTCGAAATCTTCAGGTAGCTCTATGATAGCACCGCACACTCGTTAAGATGAGCATCATCGGGCAGTTTGGACAGAATATCTTTGCAAAGGAGTTTATTTGAAGACATGGGGATGAAATAATCAGTTGATTCGTGGCTGCAACCGCTACGAGGCGAGTAATCACGACACACTCCAATGTCCCCATACGGCGACAGGCAGCGGCCCGCGTCGGCTGCTGATCCCCCACCCTCAGCCAGCGGAAGATCAATCCAGACCAACATATTGGAAGCTGCAGCATGGACTCCATCTTTTCATTCATTACTCTAACACGATTGGTTAAAGGAGTTTATCTTCTTTTCTGTTACTAGCATTCGTATAGGCGGGCAGTTTTACAACCTTCCAGATTTTGGCTATTCGCTCGACCCCGCCTCGTCAGTGGCTCTGGCTTTGCATTGTAGAACAGTGCGTCCTAGAATATTTGCCCATCTGATCTGAAAGCTAGAAACCGGGCTGTGTGAGCAGTAAATATCGCGATATCGCCCTTCCCATTCATTGGGGGTATTCTAACTTTACAACTAATCTTTCTTCAGGCAGTATACTTCCCACATATTGAGACTCTTATTCGTATTCACTGAGGATTCGTATCATATGATCCCAAAAATTACTGATTCACCAGAAGGAAAGAAATGGACACCATATATGTGAAATGATCAGAGAAGCGTACCCCCTAATTTACATCCCTGTTATAGGTATCTGTTAGATAAGGCCGAGGTAAATCAATTACGAGGCTTCGGTACAAAACAGGATAAATCAGGAAGATGACGGCTCTATTAACTAAGGTCAAGGTCAATGTCATACTCGGTAGATGTTCTCAATAACCTAGGCTTACCTCTTTGGTGGCGGTCGAATCAAGCAATCCCCGCCCCAGGCTGCCTCGGGCCGCCTCGGGTCCTACTCCACATACAAAGATCGTCAACAGCGGGGTAAGGTCAATCCAATAATTATAAACCCCGTCGGCGGTGGCGGCGGCGGTCAGCTATATCTGATTACGGTGGATAAGGCTGCTAAATCCCGAATAGCTTCAACTTTAGCGGAACGCGCCGGAAGCCCCGGAGGCCACAGCTAGCAACAGCCAAAAGAGACCCAGATAGTCTACATGCATCTGGAATTATAACTAGTGGCAGTTAAATTGATCATCCTTTTTAGATAAAGCTACTTTCTTGCTTTATGAGCTTTAGAAGTTTGCCTCTTTACATGGGGCTAGTCGAATAGCATCTCAGTACGTGACATGGATCTAGTAGTGGGGGTTTCTTCACTCCGTTATAATACACATCCGGCTCACCTGTGCACGCTATATTTCACCGAACAAAACCTCGCCGGAATGTAGCGCTTGTCATTTTTATGTTGTGATGAGCTATGGGTCTTCGATTACAAAACTACGAAGACTGACATCTGGATCTGCTATGTAAGATGTGTACAATGAATGTACGGCTGTGAATTAGAGGGATAGGTTTTGTTTGACAGGAATGTAAATTCCGTCGGTTTTTACGAACCTTGAGGAATATTACCAATGTATTTTGTAGCAAAACCTTGCAGCGCCGAATGAAATCGCCTTGAATGTTCACACCCCGCAATATGTATGCACGGTTGTTATTCATCGGATATGCCGGCTGAATTATTGCCGATGCTCCCGTCGCGATACTGTGTGTGAACATGCTTTTGCCTTAGGCCTCACTGGCGCCATCGTCGAGACATACCATGTCCTAACATGGTGATCCCAGGTGTGCTATGGTTTGTTTGGGCACATATGCCGCAGGTGCGCGGACATGGGACGAGCGGGAATTGGGGGCAGACGGACACAGGAAAAGTGCGATTCGCAAACTTTCGGACATGAGAGCATCCCGGAGACAAAGGCCTTAATGCCCGCGGCCAACTGTTCATCACACTCTTCTCTTCCAAGAACTATAACAAGGGAGACCGTCGCACTTATCAGAATTGGCCAAATTAGAGCTCAAAAAAGTAGCTGTATCGGACTCAGAGCCCTTTCGTTTGAACTTGTCTTTGCATATAAGTTAAGAACCATGGCAAAAGTACTCTCTCTTCCCAAGATTACACTGGCCCTTTGGCTCCTCATGGGGCGACTTTGCCTGGGCTTCAAACGTACGGTTGATGATGTCAGCCCGGCATCAACGAATTATACCGTAAGTTCCTTGTCTCTGTTATGAGTACTTCTTTTTTTTTTTAAAAAAAAAAAAAAAATAAACACCTAATTGTTCAACTATAGAAATACGCCGGTATCTTCAATCTGACTTGGAGTTCTACTCCCGCTGATTACGCTATCAATAGTTACTGGACTATCTACTTCCTGCACGGAAGTAATGGCCATGACTATTTTGCAGTTGGACATGTGGAGACAAATGAAGGTGGCAAATACCGCGCCTCGCTTCTGGACATCACTGATGGCGTGTACCACGGCCAGACCCTTGATTGGGCTGGTGCAGTCTTCCCAAACGATACGGTTAACTTCAAGACCAAATACTTTGACACTTATGCAGCAACTGCGGATCTATACTCCACTCAGGTTTCCAAAAGCACTATTGAAGGCGCAGAGTTTACTCTTGTCAGCTCTCCGCGTGGCCCAAATCTTTACAATGGTGGAAATGGCTTTTTTTACTGGGCCACTGGCTGGACATACGAGGTTGGCTTCGCTGAGAACTGGGTTACTGGAAATATTACCTACAACGACACAGTGGTTGATATTATCTCGGAACAGTCCATGTCTTGGTACGATCGCCAATTTGGAGTAGGTCTTGGCCGACAAGGTTGGTCACTCTTCATTCTCCTCCTCGAGGACGGTACCAAGGTTTGCGTCTGGCACAGCCAATCTGTCAATGGAGGACCGGAACAATTATTTTCAACATTCTCCTTCCCCGACGGCCATCAGGAGGTTTACCCTATTGAAGATGACATCCACGAGGCTGTTCCTTTCGTCTCCGAAAAGACCGGCCTCACCTACTACGGAAACCACACGGTTGTTATCCCCGGCATTGATGGTGTCCTGGAGATTAGCCAGCCTGTGCTTGCTGGTGAGATGACTCAGAACGATGATCCAATGGCGAGTAATACTCTATTCGAGGGTTACTCGGTGGTGAAGGGCAAATTAAATGGCAAGGAGATAAAGGGCTGGGGTGTTTCCGAGCGCAAGCACCCCTTTGCCTGAATTCCTCCGCCAGTATTCCAAGACAGCCCAACATCAATGGACTAGCGCGGCCCAGAACAACCAGCACTAGGGAAGCACAATAAATATACTATTCATAGTTCGAAGGCATTTTATTGGCAAAAGAGTTTAAAGGAAGGCAACGTTGGATTTTATATCCGTTTTCTCAATTGAAAAGTCCAGAGGCGAAGAGAAAATTCAAAGTATTGTGCTCTGCATCTAAGCAAATATCCCATAAAAGGCCAGGAGCATGCTCTAGCATCTCAGTTGAAGTTGAATTGGCTTTATCAAATCCAAGCCACGCATTCTAGCCGTTGCACGTCAGTTAAAAACTCCCATCTCCATGAAGTGCTCGTAAACCCGTTTGCCCTTCCCATCCAGTACCTCCTGTACGTATGTCTCAAATGAATTACTATGGAGGTCAGGGTAAAGATCCTCGGCCAACAGATACCCCAGGTATCGCGCATACTCAGGAGCATTATCCCCACGGACATCCGTAGAATACAAGTATTGCAGGTTCGTCTTGTGGATAAAATCAATCGAGTCTTTGTCGGGATCGATCGTCTCATGTGGTCGTATAAGAGCTTTAATGTTCTCCACGGGGATCTGCATCCGTCAGCGATTCAACTTTTATATATCAATTGGTGGGGGGGGGGAGGGGGGGGAGGGGGCTGACATGTTTGCGCGGTATTTTCTCTCCACTAGTCTTCTCAGCAATGTCGTAGATCTGGTTCCTTGTCAAGCACTCCCCATATGCAAATATCATGTGGTTCAAGGTACGAGGGTCGGAAATAATTCGAACGACGTATCGTCCGATATCGCGCAAGTCTGAGATGGCGAGCGGGACATTTCCGTCCCCGATAATTCCATCAGTGTTATTTATCCGGGCATAGTCAGCCCGTCCGGATGGGAGTCGGGGCAGGTTGACTTGGTACCACAAGCCAACATCGATGACCGTGTACGGTTGCTTGATGGTCTTGATGTGGTTCAAAACCTCTTCTTTCTACAGTAACCAAATTAGTTCTATAGCCAAACCACAGTTACCTATGCACTGACCATTTCTCTCAGCTTCATAACGCCCTTAGGAGCAGTAGGGATTCCAAAGAAGCAAGGTATGTACCTCTGAACGCCTGCAGCTTTAGAAGCATTGACGAAAGGGATCTCATCCTGGACATTGTTGCCAGAAATGGCAGAGATAACAACTTCTGCACCAGCGATGGCTTTTTTCAAATCATCTTCGGGACCTCTCAGGTCGACCGCCACGACTTTCGCGCCTTGCTTCTCTAGCTTGAGAACCGCCTCCTTCTGAACAGAGGATGGTCTTGTCAAGAGTCTGAGTTCCTAGACGATGTCAATATCGAATCCGAGAGGGATACACAATCATGGGAGAGTATATTACAAATTTATCAGGTTCTGCCAACAAGGCCTGGGCAATCACCGAGCCGGTTTCCCCGGTTGCTCCCAGGAGCGCGACACTGATTGTTGTTGAAGTCATCGTAACTGGATTTCGTGTAGCCAAATTGAGTGAGAATGCTTTGACTGGAGCTGCCTGTGACGGACAAGGCTCCAGGCGTCATTATATAGCAGATGGAGCAGTCCTATTTCCAACATGATGAATTCCAGAGTTGTACAATAACATTTTTAGTTGGATAGTTGGAATCACGTAACCGGAACCCCGATTAGTCCGTGAAGCGGACGAAAATGCTTATTAATTAGCAATGCGAGTACTTTTGAGTTTTTAATCGGACCTGCATATGAAAATAAAAGTGGATTCTCCACTTGGTCCGGAGGCCGGGATGGGAACAAGACATCACCGCTCCTTACACAAATTCGATGCCAAGATCTTGGGTGTTATATTGAGGCCGGGAGCCCAGCCGAGGCCGGTACCGGGCCCGCGTGGTTAAAATAGCTACCCAAAGGAGTTGTAAGCCTGCTGGCCAGCTGCTCTGGTTGGAAGGGATGAATTGATCCAAGCTAGCCCATAGAACCAAGCTTCCTTGTTATACCGCCAGAGCTCTTCCAACCGTGAGTTGTCAGGCAGACCCAGCTATTCCGGGCATATTTTACTTCAACTGTCCAGAAGGACAAAAGACATGCAGTTTTGATTTCGGGAAAGCTTTGCGCGGTACCTGACGTCAGACGAATTCCAGTTGAGCGAGATGTAGGGTAAGATGCCAGGGTCCACATCTCATCTTACGGCTGATCTTGTTTACCAAAGCTGACAGGCGTGAATGGGCATGAATGGGCACAGAGGTCAACTATACAGAGATAAAGTAGTTGCATCTCCCCATTGCTTATTCATGTGCAAAAGTGGATGCGAGTGGGCAAACGGTTGCAGAGAGGTCTGGGGAAATGCAGCCAGGTCGTGTCGTGAGTGGGGGCACGTTGAATCCTGCGTGTCTGGAGGGGTTTCAATTTTACAACGCCCTTGTTTATTCAGGCAGCGCGCATTGATCCCGGTGGGAAAACAACTTACAGAGACCCATTTTGGGCCTCGACGTCATGGTGATGATGATGACTTTGCCGAGAATGGCGCAGGGTCAGTCTGCACCCTCTGCACCCTCTGCAGCCGCTCCTTCGTGTCCGCCCGCCAAGGCGATCGGCGAGATTATCCGTTCTCGCTAGATGCCGCCCGCCCCGCCCGGCCATCTCCACTTGGGGTCCGGTAGTTATGGAGTAGTGGCCGCTGGAGGCTAGCAGACATACATACTCCGTACACCTGCGAAAAATATCACCAGTGCACGCTGCCGGCTGCGTGGACGCACCAGCTCGTCAATGGCGGCATCCCTTCCAAAAAACCACCCAAAGGCCCTGTAAACTCATCGCCCGTCATGACGCGAAAAAGCACCCTCATGCCACCACATCATGAGTGGGACGCGTCATAATCGGTTGACTGGCTAAATCTGAGACACCCCGGCTCAGCTTCGGGTGTGCTCACGTGATGCTGCTCCGCATCATGCCATTGTCTCTTTGGCCTCTCGTCTGGCTGGCATGCAACCTGGGACTGCATCACCAAATCCATCCAAATCTGCCGAGACTGCTCGAGATAATCCGTCATGGTGGGAAAGCCCCTTTCTTAGGTTCACACGTCCACGCTGGGTCCATTTTTTGGCCGCTTCTGACCTTACTGACCCGACTGACCCCTTGCACACCAGGCCCAATCACTCGACGCCGCCCAAATCTCAGAATTCAGGAAGGCCTTTTCCCTTTTTGTCAGTATTTGACACGTTCTGGATAACCCGTCTTCAGCCTTCTCACTCTCCCTAGGACAAGGATGGCGATGGTACGTTTCAACTATTCTCACGTCGCCGAGTACCATTACACCAGTCGCCGCCACCTCTTACTGCACTACGCTAACCTGCTCCACTGTGCCCATCCAGGCCAGGTAACGGCCAAGGACATTGGCAATGTCATGCGCTCTCTGGGCCAAAACCCTTCCGACGCTGAGCTGGAGGATATGCTTAACGAAATCGACATCGATCGGAGCGGGTCCATCGACTTTGAAGGTGGGTCTGGATCTAACCAGTTTATCCACCATCCGTCATCCATCCTTTGCTTGTACTGACAGAATCCAAAGAGTTCTTGGCCATCATGTCACTCAAGGGCAGGGAGGTCGACACAAATCAGGAACTGCGTGAGGCATTCAAGGTACATCGGCCACCACACCCCTGCCGTTCCCGCTAACCCCCGGCCGCAGGTGTTTGACCACGATAATTCCGGCACCATCTCAAAGGAAGAGATGCGCAAGGTCTTGATCTCGCTCGGTGAAAACCTCACCGAGGAGGAGATTGACGAACTTCTCCACGAGGCGGATAAAGATGGTGATGGGACGATAGACTGTGAGTTTTGAGGGCGCCCCCCCTAACCTTCGGATGCGTCACCTGACATCAACCTAGATGACGAATTTGTTGCCATCATGACTGGTGATTCCAAGTAATGCTGTGTGTTGGGTTTTGTTTTGGTCTTGGTAACTACGGGGTCCGTTCCCTGTAACGTACAAGACAAGATTTGTTGTTGCACACCTTGCCTTTGCATATTTTGAGATGGGATGTGCCTGAAATAGTCGTGTTGATCAGACACTAGGCCCAGACCCTCGGAACATAAGTTTTTAATTGCTAGATGTCGCAAGACTGATGACAGAACACTGCTGAGAGCAATAACACAAACCCTTACTCTCTCTTCTTGTGGATGCTTCCTACCAACACTGGCGTGTTTTCCTTTGTTTTTGTTTTCTACTTGGCTGGTGGGTGGATGGCCAACGTCTTTTGAGAAAGTCTTCTCTTCTCCGCAAATGGAGAAAAAGAATGGACGCTTTGGACTCGGCAAATGGCTAGCAATTGAATTGCATGCTTATCTTGGCTCGTGTTTGGATGCTGGTGCTGTGGTGCATGTACAAACGGTTTTGTGCCTCACGCGTCAGGCACCAACTGGCAACTGGCTGCCTGTCCTGTGGCGTCTACTAACGGCCGTGAATTTCGCATCGCGCCAACACCAACTACAAATTCAATCGTTTTATTTTCTCCTCTCAAATGACTTCCTGATTTCTCTACAGGCTGCTACTTGTTCTTCGCTGGGAATACGCGATTCGAAACTCCTCAGCCAACAATGCATTCGCCTATTCAGGATACCGAGGGCTCGTCCTCCGGCATCGGGATCACGGCTCTCCCTCAAGACCTTCTCATAGCAATTATCGGCCACGAATGCATGGAACGTGATGATGTAGTCGCTATCCGTCTCGCTTGCAGCGCTCTCAGCAAAGCCGCCACCGTTGTTCTCTTTCGTCGCATCCGCATCTCTCAGCTTTGGCGCGATCGAGATGCCTTCCTGTCCATCTGCAACAGCCCCCATCTCGCACAACACGTTCGTGACGTTGAGTGGCAGGATATTATGTGGTTCCCGGGATACTTTTCCTATGCGTCAAACACGGTCTGTAGCACTAGCTACCACCAGAGTTTGGAAGATGACCACTCCCAGTTTTCCGACAACCTTGACCTAATGGCTGCAGAGTTGTTCTGGCTACCTGTCGTTCCTCATGGACAGGAAATCGTTGACAAGACGGCCATACAGTCCCAACGTCAAGATGCCATTGACTCGTTCTACCAAGAGTTCCAACAGGCTATTCGTCGCCTCCCATCTCTTTCTACCGTCATTTCGCGACCCATGCCGTCCCATCGCACTCTGGATTGGTGCGATTATCCAATCGACGTGAAGCTCTTTCAGACGCACCATCCCTTCATCCATTCAACGGATCGCACATGGGTACCGGAGACCAACGATGGGCTTTTTCTTTTCCTCCTTCCTGCTATCCAGTCCCTGGCTCCACCCGTCACAAGGCTTGTGTGGGAAGATGACTTCGTGTCTGCCAGTTACTTTCGAGAACCATGCCCGGGGGCTTTTAAAAACCTCGACACTCTGCTCCTCACTCTCACTCCACAGAATTTCGGCCAATACGACAATCTGGCTGCCAATCTTGAAGGCGCCACAAGCGTCCGGAATCTCAGCCTTGGTGTGAGGGAGGGACCCAGTGACCGTGAACTTGAGCTCGCCTTACTTCAATTCTCCCTCCGCACAAATGAGACTCGTTGGTCGCGACTTCATTCGCTGAGCGTTGACTCAATGCGACAGTCAACGAGTGCTTTGGTGGACGTGGTCAGACACAATGCCGACAGCTTACGCCATCTTCATATCAGCAACTGTCGTTTTCAACTTGGGCAGTTAAAAAAGCTGGCTGAAATCCCAAATCTCCGACTCCAGTCTTTTCGTATATACGAATTTACCGGTACGGAGGATGTCACTACTGAGGAAACCGCCCTTGCCTTTGTGAATAAGGAACCTGAAATCAACGGCAACTACGAGCTGTTTTATCAAGATTCAAAACGTGCAAATAAACGTACCATTGTGACAGTTTCTTCTGAAGGGTCCCTCGAAAATGGCTATTCTAATGAACCAACCGAGGACCAAGCCAGTGTCTGCAGTGATACTGACTCTGTGGACAGTCTTTCCTACCGCCTCGGCACAGCCCCCAAATGGGTTTGGGACCGCTACTTCACCGAATCTCCGTCTGGCTCCGTCTATTGTTACCAGGTACCGGAATCAAATCTGCAAGGAAAACGAACGGTATGCTGGGAATTTACCAGCCGGGACGGGAAAGTGGCCTACGGCACTGACCCGCTGTTCTTTTTCGAGGAATGGGACCCAGAGGCAGGCGACGTGGAGCAGCCAACGCCTTACTGTGAGGAACTTCGTGAATACTATGAGGATGCGTTCGAGCCGAGCCCGGAGATGAAAGGTCTGGAACCTCCGGCGGGAGCTCTACTTTATGATGAAGATACGGCTGACACTGCTTTGGACTCACTTGCCAGTTGCAGTGGTTAAGCCTGCGGTCGGGTTGGTGGCTAAAAAATCAGATGGCATGCATCATCTTATTCGGTGGTATTTTGCTAGCGGTCAAATGAATTATAGAATTGGTAGTAATCCTGAAACATCATCATAATGACACTCTCGACAAGGCCGTATTTCACGAAGAGCATCAGGGGGTGCCTTGAAGGGCCATAAAGACTGGCGGTGCTGATCTTGTCATCATTGATCTTTGATAGGCTCTAAAGCCGGAATTTGGAGGGCGCAGCACGTTGAAGTTCGCTAGTGAGAACTACCACCCTCGGCACAATTACACTGGTCTTCATCCTTGTCTTTCTAAGATAAGGCCAGAGCTGGTTGGTGGTGTAGTAATGGCCGAGGTAGGTGACATCACAATGCCAAAGAACGCTAACATCGAGCCATCTATCCTGATATAGAGACAACCACCGAGATAGGTCTTATCCTATTGCTTTGCTGACTGTAATGGTCACCGCAATAACGCCGTGGGGATTCGATTCTTGCCACACCTTTCACCTCCAACCCTGAAGATTTCATGGGTCATCATCTGTGCCATTGGCGTTGGATCAAGTCTACCGTATAACCACACAGCCCCCGTCGTAACGTGACTCGGCAGCTGAAGGGCTATCTGACGCAGGAAATCCTTGGCGTCCCAACCGTTGACATGGCTGGCACTACAATGGCTTAGACTACGACCTGCTCAACCTTGCACATCAGCCCTTTGGTAGATAACCAACAATGCCTTTGTTTTCAAACTAGCAAACACGCGCGCTTTGCGTCATTTCCATCTAGTGGCTCGTGACGTTAGCTCTTCTGTAAGTATCACCCGATGCCTTTTCCTGCCTCATTTTGAACTTTTGTTCTTCTTCGACAGGCGGGACTGTAGTAAGCATTATTTAAAACCTGCTTGTGCTTGCATATGCTAGCTTTGCAGGGGAGCGGAGGGTTTTTTCCTTCATAAACGATAGGCAATGGCGGCTAACCGTGGACATGGCATCTGCATGTTCCCAGGTACACGAGCTACATCGCCCCGGGCGTCACCCCCGGTTCCTGTCTATCTAGCCCTACAGACCCCCTGTCTATTTGCCCCTTTGGGTCTAGGAAAGGATTCCGCACCGGGGCCGTGGCTCTTCTTCTTTCTCGACTCCTTCGATTGGCTCGAGGTCACTTAACCTTCGTATGGTCTGATGGGCTCTAGACTGAAGTCGCTTATGCTGCTGCTCCACCACCATCTGCCCAAGCCACGCAAGATCCCACTTTTATCCTTTTGAAGCCACCGGCCTGGGTTGCCCGCCCCACATCGGTCTTGTGGTTGTTGCAAGCAGGTTCAAAATGCCGTGGTAGTCTTAAACTTCTTGGAAACCTTACAAGCTATAACGTCGGGCGTAAATAGGCAACTGACATACACGACTCGATTGAATCTTTTTTCTCTTTCAACCCCCTTGCGCAGCCACAGAGACTGACTCATCCACCATCATAGGATCACAGCATGTAGGGGCCCTTCCCGCTGTCATTGGCTGGCGAATTTGGCTAGTGGAACTGGGTTGGCTTGCTTTTTTTTTATTAACACCTACGGAGGTACGGATAACATGGCTGAAGCTGCACCGTCGCCGCAAATGACCTAAATAGGCAATCTCCATTGCATCCACCAACTGCGTGCCAGGGGCAAGGCTGAAAATGTCGGCCCCCCTTGGGGCCAACAACTCCACAACGGAACCCGTCTTCTGAATGTCGTCACGAGTTGTTGGCCGTCGTCGCGTCAGGCAACCTTGGGATAGTCTTCCGTCTGTTGACGGGGCGAATCTGGGACTTTGGGATTTCTTGGACGACCTGGGCGCAGTCGTAAACGATGCGGACATGGAGGCGACCGAGTATACGGTTTGCGGATACTTAAAGAGGGCGTTTTCCGTGATGTAGATAGCACAACAAGCTTCTATTCCTCACTCGTTTCCTGGTGTATTAGCACGTCTAGTAACTTTTACGACTTATCTAGGCTTTCTTAACATTTGTCTTGTTACTATTTCGAGAGCTGGAATCATTTCCTAGCACAACAACTACATCCTAGACAAAGGCCTCATTAATTTTCCTCACAATGCCTCACCAACAATCTCCACCTCCCAGCGTGGTGCCAAAGCCGCAAGACCTGGAGTCATTCATACGACCCCTGATCACCTCCTTTGCTGATGAGATGGGCTACATGCCGCTCTCCAACACAAAGGATGAAGACCTATGGCAAGCAATGGTCGAGTATGCGGACCGGACAGGGGTTCCCTACGAGGAAGGGTCTCATTCGTGGATGTGCTTCAAAGTAGGGCACATGTATCCAGTGGTCTGTAACCCTGACTAGCGTGGTGTGGTATCCAATCTAACCAAAGAAAAACGTGCAGGTTTGCTTTCCCCACCATCCATTTGAAGTACGAGTTTATATCGGCATCTACTCTTGGTTGGGTCTTCTCCTGGATGACGAAGCTGGCAAGTACATCGCCGAGTTCGAGGCCTTTCACAGACGCTTTTCCGTGGGCGAGCCTCAGCCGATTCCACTGCTCCAGGGCTGGGCGGACTTGATGAGCCTGACCTTCAAGTACTGGGACCCGGTTGTTGCTAACTTCATCGTCTCCGCGTCCTTGAACTTCCTCAATGCCAACGCCCTCGAGGCCCGCAAAGAGTTTGGCCGCATGGAGCGGACCAGGGGCGGGCACAGCTGGGCCTGGTTCCTCCGCGAGAAGGACGGCGTGGGAGAAGCCTACGCTTGGTTCACGTTTCCCATGGCCATTTGTCCAGATATATCATGCTTCCTGGAAGTGATCCCCGATCTGTCTTCATGGATTGGGCGCACCAATGACGTGCTATCGTGAGTTTATCCTGTAATCCTGCCACCTCTTTCGGCCACCGTTAATAAAGCATAGATTCTACAAGGAAGAGAAGGCTGGTGAACTTCAAAACTATATTCATACTAGAGGCTGGTACGAAAGGAAGAATGCCCGAGCTGTATTTGCTGATTTGGTTGGTGAGGTGCAAGTGATGGCCAAACGCAGTAAGTCTAAGCCCAATCATTTAGTTTCCGACTTTCATCTATATCCATCAGGCTTCCAAGTGCGGGGATATAGTCGTCAGCTCTCTCACCAGCTTACTAATATTTCATCTTTCCAGTGCGGCTTGTGTTGAAGGGCAGGGACACGTACTTGCAGCTGCTTAATACCCATCTCTTGGGCTACATCGCATTCCACAAGCTGAACAGCCGGTATAGACTGTGGGAAGTAAGTTTGGGGGAGAAGGACACAGACAGGACAGTCTTGGGGGCCCATTAATAGAGCACCCGGCATTTCCTTTCATTGCAGCTATCACAAACCTGTTCTTAATTACACGCACGCATGGTTTTATTCGTTGGCAATACTTGGCGAAGAGAGATAGACACTGGGACATTTGGTATCGATTTTCGTTTTAGCGGGATCAGTCACAAAGTTCCGTGGGAACGGCGGTTAGATTTGGATTAGTCGGTCCCAAGCCATAGGGACGCTGCGCAATCATTCCGAACGAAGGCCTCAATAACAAGCCGAGAATAATATATCTAGATGAATATGATTTTGGTCCCTGGTGTTGTAGCCAGCGTATTCTTAAAAACGTCAATATCGCTGTTGCGACTAGGCTAACTATCATCATTCTGTTGTTTCCTGACTTATGCTGCAGCAAGGTCGAGCTCAGCTACTCTACCACACTAATTAAATGTGTTATCCTTATGAAGCAACAGCCTTGATGGTCTTGACGGCCCCCGCAACCTTTTTAGATTTAGACTTTGCTGCAGCCTTCAATAGGTTCTTCGAGATCTCGCCCGCGGACTCGGCTATACCACCGACTACCTCATCATCAAGTCCCAATACGTTCTCTAGCTTGAACCCTTCAGGGTCAGTGACTGCCTCGATAAAAACCCCGTAGCCAGCGGCAAGGATGGGTCCGATGCCAGGAATGAGGCTGAGACCAGTTTCAACTCCCAGATGGAAAAATGTTTCTACCAGGCTTTTCGTCTCCTTATATTCAAAGGGCTGCCAGACAACATCAACACCAAAATGATCAGATATGACCTGAGAATAATCTAGGATCTGAAGGGCTCGTGGCCTTTTGTCGTAACTGTAATCACGATTGTAATAAGTCGTGTTGATAACTCCTCGGCTGTGCTTTCTAATCAGTGAATCGTCTGGATCCGCGGGAAAGTAAAGCCCCTTATCTGGACTCCGTAGCTGTCGCGGAAGGATAAGAAGATTATAGACTCCTCTCAAGTCAATCTGCAGAGTGCAGTCTGGTTGACTACCCAAGCCCTCCTTGTAATCAAAGTCTTGGTATTGATGCTGCGGGTGAGTGTCTTCTATTCTGATCTTTTGAGGATCAGATATCCACATAAGCATTTCGTTGACTACCGTGTAAAGATCCGAATCTTCATCAGTATTCATTTCGAGATCTGACATAGCTGATTTCGCCTTTCTGGCTAGAGTGACAAGCAACGATTCCGAATCTCTTGGAAAATAAAGGTCCAATCTCGATTTCAGTTTATTTGACTTGGCAGTACGTTCTTCCTTGGAGTATTGACTGCAAAAGCCCCGGATAATGTTCCGTTTAACAAAATCCGCGTACGTGTTCGTCAGGAGACATGATTTGCGTCCTTCATCGTTCATGCTGAAGTATTTTTTCATATTCTCCATGACCTCGGCTGATGGGATTGGTGGTTCGACATTCCCGCCGGCTACGCTCGACAGGGGCGGGAGGTTATACGGCTCCAAGAACCTATCTCGGGTACGCCTACCACTAGTGTCCATCATTCTGACCCCTTCTCTGTATCGAAAGTCTACCATGAGGTAGGTACAGAGGTCGGCATTGAGGGAGTCAACCTTGTGCGAAAGTGGAAGGTACACCGCTCGAACCGGAACCACTAGGTCAAGCCACATATATCTGGAGTCTTTGGGAACGGGAACGGGCGCAACAGTGACCTTGCTTGGCCCGCCTTTGGCTTTGTCTCTATACGCGGCAGCGTCGCTGGAGGTTTCAAGCTGGAACATGGTGTGTATTTGTACCCCGCCGCGGTTTTCCTTTGGAGTATCCGTCGACGAAAACATAACATTGAACACATCTGCGTATCTGTAGGTTTCCCCGCCAATTGTTGCATTATTGCATGAGTTTCTGGTACCGTATGCTTCCACTGCATGGTTCCAAACATATTCAATGAGGAGATGTGACGCAAATTCTTTCGGATCATCTGGATCGAAAGACCATGCGTTCGACCTGGACGATTTGGGTACCCTTAGAGTAGATCGTCTGAAAAAGACTTCTCCCTCGGGGTATGGCATAGCCATTTTGAATAGCTATAGGGGGGAGGACGTGATGTGATATCAGATATTGAGAAGGAAAGTCAAGATGTTGAAGAAGGTTGCAATTGTGTCTAGGTAAGAAAGGGTTTTACTGCATAGAATGAATGGTCTAACCACATCCATTTATAGTTTCTCGCATTTCCATACGCCATGGAAAATTCTGATCGACGTTTCCGATGATGGCAACTGACTTGCAGCTGCCGTGGCTTGGTCTGATCCACCCCGGCAGCACATGATGGCAATGACGTACTGATACCGAGAGCAGGCGTACGGACCAAGGGACTTTTAATGGGCTATACGCGAGAGGGTGGCCCGTGTGGGGCGCATCATTGAATGTGTATCAGTAGTTAGAAGTAATAGTACTATAAATGATATTATTTATAAAGTGACATAGAAGTAGATATACATGGGATGACGAGACAAAACATCTTTGATTACTGATTGGTTTCTGCGAAGAACCGAGCCGGAGCTCGAGGGGAACTTCAATTCTGGAGGCCATTGGATGACCAACGCCACAACTGTGTCATTGTAGCATGATTTCGGCCCTATTTTGACGTGTCATTGTGATGAACCTTACGATTGGTAGGACTCTATGCTAGTTCTGTCACACGGGATGTTGGGACGGTGTTAGTTGATGCCAGCGAGACACGGGATAACTGGGGTACAACAATGGAAATGACTAAGACAGTGTCTGCCACTTGCTAAATCGGGCACTGGATAGGCCTGCGGGTACCTGTGGCCGTAATATTGTACAGATACTATGTAGATTGTATTTGCGTGACAAAAATCAACCATAGGTTCAACTTCATCTCAACGTCTATCGTTTTCGCGGCTGTGTGCAACAACGCCAGCTTACTAATCACAATATTTGACCAATCATTGCTGGCATACCGAGCCACGCGATTTGGTACGGGCGCAAGGAGTTGCCTGGTTCGCATGTGCGCGAAATCCCGCCATATAGAATTAGGCAGAAACAGGCAAAATAGCACTCCTGTCATCAATGGTAAATAAACGACCAAAATACCATCAATTCTTTTCCACTCACGACACATTTAAAAAGCGCACTCAAAAGGGCTTCAAGTCCATAAGCGTCAACTCACCTCATAACTGAATATGAACGATCCCGAGAACCCTTCGGCGTCCGCACAGGCCCTGGGCCACCAGCCAAAGAGCACGCAGGCAGTACTCCCCTTTGTTCGAAATCTCTACAAGTCAGATGCAGTTTCTTCATCTACATAGTACTAGGCTGAACATACTACAGCATGCTAGAGGACACGGACATCAATCACTTGGTTTCATGGTCTGCGGATGCGGAGAGCTTTATTCTAACACCGTCAAACGACTTTATAAACAAAGCTTTACCGTACGTCAAAAAGGACTAGCCCCGTACAAACATTTTCAAATATTTACTCCTGACCCTTGCTAGCAAACATTTCAAGCACAACAGCTTCACAGCCTTCGGGCGGCAACTGGAGATGTATGGTTTTCGTAAGGGTTAGTCTTCTCGAAAGTGCCGCAGATCTTGAATTTCGGAACTCACTCATTTCTAGAAGTCATTACATCTGGCCTCGAAAACCCCAACACGACCAATTGGAAATTTAAGCACAACCAGGGAAGCTTCAAGCGCGGTGATCGTGCTGGGCTCTGGAAAGTCAACCGCAATGGAAGACGTAGAGCCCGCAAACCTAACCACACCATGGCCGCATCTGAGGCTAGAACTGCTGGAGAATCCCATTCTACAAATAGTTCAGGTTTAGAGCTACCGGCTGAGAAGTCGTCTGTCAAGGATCTTTAGGGTCAAGGTGATTGCGATATAGTAGTCATATTTATCTCATTAAAAGTACTGTTTTTATAGGAAGGAAAGCCCAAGCACGAGTTTATCATTCACATAATTTTATCTTATAGGGATAGTTCATTCATCTAGGAAATATAGTACGGTCAAACACCTGACATTAGCTGACGCAACTCTGATCCTTCCTAGTCATCTCTTGCTGCACATACCATCCCCAGAAGGAATTGGCCCTTGGGCTTTATTGTCCGCAAGACTCGCTGAATAATATCAATACACGTTAGGGCATTATTAACAAGTATAGCCTAATCAGGTCCAGCCAGAGTAAGTGCATAGTCGAAAAGACTTTGATCAGGCTGGCACTCAGCGCCGATCTGTGGGAGCTTTCCGTTCTCGAAATATTGACGAATTGCTTCATTCGTGTAACTTGAGGGATGAGCCATGGCACCATGCTATTTCACGTTAGTCATTTCTTCACCACCAAAAATCAGACTGCTCACCCCAAATCCCTTGTGCAGGAGCATCCTACTACCTTGAAAACTGGCAGAGGCTTCATATGCACCACTGAGGGGGGTAATAGGATCAAAGGGCCCGTTTATAAAAAGCAGAGGGAAACTAGTGTTGATGTTGTGAAAGTTTCCTTCGTATCGCTCGGCAGCGTCGAATTTCCATGGACCGCAGCTCAAAAGGAAATCATAATTGGCGTTGTCAGAGAAGGTTCCCTCATCCTCAATGGCCTTAGTTAGACTATACATTCCCTCAGGGGACTTGGTGCGAATTGGGCTCTCGCCGCAGAAAATGCCCCGGAGTGACACCAGGGTGGCTAACCGAGCTGGGGTGTCGGTTATCTCGTTGATACGGACCATCATCTCATCCACCCCGTTCCAGTCTCGGTGGAGGGCATATCCTATCACCTCGATCATCAAGAAGATGTATACTGGCCCATAAAGTGCACTGTGCACGCCATGTGCAACTGCGTCATAACGCTTGGCCATTTTGACCTTCGAGCTTTTGTCAAGAAGTTCCTTCAGGACTTCAGTGTAAGCTACCATCAAGGATTCTGACGTAGTTTCGGACCCAGTATAATTAGCCAGGGCACACTTTTGGGGCCCAGCTGTAATGCACTCGCTGAATGTATTGGCGAGAGCACGGTTAGCATCACGCGTTGCGGTAGCCCAGAAGCCAGCAAAGTAATCCGGTGCTAATTGGACAGCGTCCAGAAGCATGCGATCAATGCGATCTGGGAAAATTGCGGCAAATGTCTGCCCAAGTGTGGTTCCATACGAACTTCCCCAATATCTTAGTTGGCCGTCTTCTTCCAGAGCATCGACGATTTGAAGCATATCTCGTGCCACAAAGGGTGTTGATAAGAATCTTCCTATTTCCTTGTTCGACTGGTAGCACTCCTCGGCAACCTGCTCAAACGAATCCCACAATGAAACGATTCGTTTGTACAGATCGGAGTGCGGTATGTTCACAGTAATGTCGCTACGCCGGGAGGCTCCTCTCTGTTTCGTGCTATTCTTTGACTCGCACCTGAATGGAATTGTTTGGCCCACACCTCTGGTTTCCTATTAGGATGAATAGTCTTCCGGAGAAAGAAAACAAGGAAGCCTACCTCGGATCAAACCCGATAATGTCAAAGTGGCCACCCACGGCGCTGCATTATCAACTTTCTGCGCACTATATATATTCGATAAACCCAACTCACTTTTCAATTGTAGAGTGTGCGCCTGCCATGTATTCGAGACCGGAGCCTCCAGGCCCACCTGGGTTCGTGAGGATGCTTCCCTTGGATGGTTGTTTAGTTGCCTTCTTCCTTACTAGCTGGAGCTGGATAGATTCAGAATCAGGGCTGGTGTAATCGAGGGGCACTTTCAGATTTGAACAATCCATTGCCAAAGACTGGAGCTGCGTATCATTGTACGTAGGGAAAAAGGTTTTGCTACATGGTCCCCACTTTAAGCCTTTGCTTTTTGAACTCTCTTCTCTGATCTGGGGGAATGCTTGGACAATTCCCAAGAACAGCAACAGACCAATTGTTTTGGGTAACATGGCGTTTCAGAGCTAGTTATTAGATAAGAAGCCCGCGTCAATGAAGACTAAATTATCTCTCCTCGAGGCCCAGTCTTATAGAAAATCGATGCGGCTACGCATTGGACAATGGTGCATGCAAATTGACCTGTGCCCGAGCGGAAATCTTTCTCACCAAGCAAGCATAGATCTAATTCGCCAGACATCACGAAAGAAACATAATGGGCTTCAAAATGGTATGACAAGCCTGCATCGGCCGTCTGGGAGCGCAAGATGAGTTGCTTATGGGACAAAATGAGTGGGGCTTCAGCCTTTTTGCACTGGCTAAACACTAGTCAGCGCTCCAATTGTCCGTATACGTTGTAGGCTCCCCACTGATTAACTGGGCTAATGCACGAAATCATCCGAAACTTCCGTGGCTGGGGTCGGCGTGTTTTGGAGGGGTTGTCAGGACCATGGCTTATGCTGAGAAAAGGAGTATCAAAGTGCATTTAGGATGAGGCAATGTTACTATGACACTTCTTTCCGATGCTTGGGCGATTACCAGATCACCCAAAGGCCAGGTTATGATACTGCATTGGTAGTTCTTGCAATAAGGTCAACAGTTACTGGACCCGGCGCTCTGTATGAGTTGAAGCAATCCTGCGCTCCCGCCCATGCCAGTACTACCTTCGCGAATCCTTCTTATCTTATTGCATCTTTTCGGAATGTTTTGATGAGATCTGGCAGTGTGTCAGGCACATGATTGAGGGGATGGTGAAGAAACGATCTGACAAACTCGAGTGGCGTTTTCGGCAACTCCACGCCCAGAATTTGGAAGGAGAACAGAAAAACTATGGTTTCATCTCAGATGCTCGGATGTGCCTTAATCATCTGAATCAAATTCTTTAGTAGCGTGGTCTTCTGGGAGTCTAACTCACTACGACCCGTAATGGTTCTTTCAAGATAGAAGGACCTTAAATAATATATTTGTGTACTATTTTTATCCATTCTGTGTAGATTATTTCTATGTCAGTGAGTATCCTGAATAAGCAGAAGAACCTACCTAACCTTTGATGTATAATAACTTGAGAGATGCTAAAGGCCAAGTGGCCTATGCTTGTGAAATTTCTTTTGGGGCTCCATGGCATTGGGTAAACTGCTATGGCAAACGTAGCCAATTAAGTGAGCCAAATACTGTTGCGTGACATGAATATTGCTCGTGAAGCTCCCAGAAATGAAACTCAATATTTGCAGATAATCTTTGTGTCGTTTTTCCTCCTGGAGGGGATGTTTAAAACCGGTCTCCTAAGTAAGCAAGTTAATGCTGCTGATGAAAGGATGAAATGGCAGCCCCTCCCCAGACTTTATACATAATACTGCACATTATATTGATTTCAGACAATTATAGTATTATGTTGAAATACATACGTTGATTCTATTGAACTTAGATTCTCCTCTGACGGACTATAGCGAGGGAGTGGAAGCAAGCGAACGTAAAATGGTAAAGTGAAATGAAAATTCTTCCCAGATGATAGTGATGTAGCCGGGAGCGGCATTATGCTTCAGTCAGTCGATAAACTAGCGGCGCCGGTGTGCAGGGCACACCGCTAGTTCGACAGTTTTAGCTCTTTGCGATGGAATCCATCTTTTTTTGGGTGGAAAAGCCGGCTTCAGCACTGGGTTTAATAGTGAGCTTTTGGTCAAAGGTTTCTATAAAGGAATCCTGCGGTTGTTCTGCCTGGGTGAGTAAGGCTATCTGTACAGCAAGGGGTTGTGGTCTTGATGCCACTGATTGTATTGAAAATTGGTTATACTATCAAGCCATTACTAGGTTTGCTATCTCGTTGAGTCCATAGTTGAGCTTTCTAGAATAAATGGATAGTAATGTAGCCCCTTGATTCCGCCATAGACCAATCGGGAAAATTGAAATAAAGACGACAGAAAGACATTTGGAAAGACGGGAAAAAGGATTGACGGTTTCTGCGCATCAACCATTAAGAATTCCGCCTTCGATGAGACCGAGAAGGTCATCGTTCAGTGGATCCGAACCCCACGGAATGTCTAGCACATCAATTGCAGCAATTTGCTGAGGAGCCTCGTATGGAGAACAGTACCATGATTCTATTTGAGATGGTCAGTTCCCATAATACCTGTGATCAATTTGGAATGGGATTGGCAGACCGAAGTTGAAATCGGCCTCAAATGGCTCCGATTTGATACTGGGCAGACTGCCCTCCATATCCGGGCTACCCAGTCGGCTCTGCTCATGACTTTGCCTCGACTCGGATTTGCTAGGTCTGAGACTAAAGCCACTTTCCATCTCTTGGACTAGGCTCTCGAGCAAGGCCGAAACTTGAGCTTCGTCTCGGTCAGTTTGTGGTACAGAGTCGAGAAATTTGGTCGCAGCAGGGGAGCCCTCGCGCTTCCAGAATTGGTGGATCATCCCGACGACTTCCTCCACAACAGTTCCGAGACGCGCATCCGCTGGGTTGGGTGCGTTGTGGAATATGATCTTCCAGATTTCATGCCACTGCTCTATGGGGCTCTTGTTTCTAGAGACCCTTTTTGTGAGGCGATACTGTTGCTCGGTTGAAATCCCATGCTTGCTGATAGACCATGGCTCCATCTTGCAGGTTTGAGGCTGTATGTGTCTGTCCAACTCCTCTTCTGATGGGAAACTCTCCCAGCACCTGTGGCAGTGGTGTTTGGATAGGAAGTGTCTACGTTTAATATGTTGCTTGATATCTGTGGTCCGAGCCAGTTTGAGGTGCATACATTCCTGGTGTTGAAGCAAGTCAAACTTGAGAAATGGACATGCCCACAAGGCTTGGGGATGGAGTGTGTCTACTCCATCCTCACTGCATTCCTCGCTGCTGTTCTCAGGCTCGCCTGGCCCATAAGCGCTTCGGTATCTTTTCCGTCGTTTATTTGACTCAGTGGTATTGTCGTTCAATCGTTTCGAAGTTACGTTAACATCGTTTCCCAGAGCACCAGATGCCCAAGCCTCGCAGCACGGTGATGCCCCATTCCTGAGCATTTGTATCAAACTTCACCAGGACCTTTAGATGGTAAAATATTTAATGGTCTGGGGTTGCTGTCTACAAAAGCGGTCACTTACCCAAATATAACTGCTGAAACAATATGACTGCCAGGTGTGATATAAATGCTATCACAGCTGACGGTGTTACTTGGCTTCGTGAATCGGTATATTTTTTTCGTCCTAAACGAGCACATTGCAAGGCAAATCAAAGCAAAGGTACAGGGAAATTTATTGGGTCGCAAAGCCCGTTTTTACACAAAAGTCCACCCAGCATTGCTGAGGGGCGTATGCCAATGCTAAAATAGAATTGCCCGTAGTGGGTGTGGATTCAAATATCGCATGTGAGCTGCAGCCAAGACAGACCGACCAGGTTGTCAGCCATCCCCGCCACTTGTTTCAACTTGCTTTCTCCCGTCCGTTCCTTCCTCACCTTCTTTCATCTGCACAATCTAAACACATTCTACCGAAGTCGATGGCTCACTCTCCGAGGGTAGTGTAGCACCAACGCTGGTCCCTCTTTTCCTTTTCTGTCTATCGATTTATCCAAGTTGCCTCTTGGCTAGCTCGTTCCTGCCTAAACTTGAGGTGGCAAAAGCTTGCAAGGTCCAAAATATGTAGTATGGGCTGATATTATGACTGTCCATACATAGTTTCGTCATTGGCGCCGGACTGGTTAGCGTCATCAGATGAAAGCGTCTGATAGGATTTCATCCACACTCAGCACTCCTCACCAACAGCCCTAAAAATTGGTTGGTCAAGGTGCCCCACGATAAGGCCAAGGTCCCCAAGCCCTCTAATGCGGAGTTCTGGTGTGTTTGGAGAGCGCCGGGACTGAAACATATTAGGAAGAGGGAAAAACCTTCCCATCTCGGCGCTGCTACATGCTTTCATGGTCGGACTTGTGGACCAACCTGGAACACCCCGGAGGCATATGTGGACCTTGGGAATCCCGACCTCCCACCGTCCGTCACCCTGACCTCTTTTCACACCACATGACAACATAGGCCACGCAACCCCAAGAGTGACGGTGAAATGGAGAATGGGCAAAAGGGAAATATCCCGTAAGTAAACGACACATAAATTTTGCTGGGCGGATCACATGGACCCCAAATTCGTGTTTCGCAGTGTGCCATTTTCCTGTGGTCAGGAGGGATGCGAAGTGCAGCCTTCACAAGACTGCCACAAATGTGGTGGTCTAAATACGCCACGCAATGCATGCCGATTCTGCCACAAATGTGGTGGAAAAAATTAGAATGCGACGCTATGATTAGTTTAGTAAGAAACCTGCTGAAATTAAGGCCCATCTTGTGAAAAGTCGGAGGACACATGTGTTCAGCGCAAATGATAAAAGGGAGACGCCGCACCCCAATTATGGTCAAGCGACTCCAGAACACGTTCTCAACACCCAAAGTATCGCCTTTCAAGCTCAGCGAGCCCTCCAGTCGGCTTCAATTGTGAATTCAAATTCATCCTCACTCCACTACACGAGCTCCTGTCAAATGTATGGACAGTCTTTTGCCAGAGGTTCGTTGGAGCTGTTATTCACATTGAGCGAGCCGTAAAACTACAAAGAGTGCCTGGTTGAAAGATGTGTGTGGGGCATGTTCACTTGCTAGGTAGTATTTACAATTTATGTTACTTTGATGATAGACCACCACAAATGTGAGATGTGTAAGAGGATGCCACATTCGTGACAATGCCGGCTGTTCTGGATTGGTTTCCCGGGCTGGCAGTCTCTCAACACTTCTCTCACATTCGTGGAATGCACTCAGATGTAATGCGGCGCATCCAAGAGTTGCAGAGGCTGGCTTTTAACCCGTACGAATGCCCAGGGCAGATAGAAAATGCATCAATAATATATCCTTTGCGTTCGGTTTTGATCAATTGCCGATTGTCATACACGGCCTGCTGCCATCCCCCCTTGACCATTATTTGCTTGGTGCATGCAGTACTCACCATGCTGTGCAACTCCCATCACCGCTGGGTATCCGGGGTTTCAAACAAGGATTCAACCCGTATCAGGTTGAGTAGCCCGTTCCAAAAAGTCTCATTTCGTGTGGCGTTTCAACCGCTTCAAGCGACCCAGGATACCGTGCGAGCTGGAAGGCCAAAACCGGCTCCTAGGCGCGGCGTCTCGTTAGGCTGGCCAATGTCCAAACGAGTGGAAGCCGAAGTCGAGAGTAATTCCGCAAAAATACAGTTGCCCAAATCCGAGTATGCCACGCTAATACTTGCCTCTGTCAGAATCTGTTTTATGGGACATGCAAGATTTGCCCTCACTGCCACTAGCCGCACACCGACGTATCCTAGCGTCTGCGACAGCCAGTGTCGTAATTTTGTGGGCTCTATGCCATCAAAACCTGGACGACGAGCGTCATGGAATATGTAGGCAGTCAGGCCCGCTGCCCCTGCATTTGTCAATCCACAAACTCCAGTCCCTTTGCGTCTTTGTTTCGCCGTCTGCCGCGCCATCCAAAAAGAATGAGGCTTGTCCGGGCACTATTACGTTTGTAGGTCCCACCAAAACATCGACGCGCCAGAAACGCGGCAGCTCCGGAACCGAGCGAGAGAATACCAAAAAGCAACGACAAACGTGTTACCCGTCTAGTGATCCACACGACGATGTGGATGATAATGGGGATGAGGATGAATTGCCACCAGACAAAAATGTCGCTCCGTCATCTGACAAGAGTCAAGTGCAATTTGCGTGTCCGTTCTTTCGCCACAATAGCCTGGAGCACCGAGATTGTTTACGCTTCAAATTGAAGCGTTACGTCGATGTGGTGCAGCATCTGGATCGGTCGCACACAATCCCATTTTACCGGTGCAGTAGGTGCCATACCATGTGGCACAGGGATGACCCAAACGCCCTGCGTTTGTACGATAACCACATCCGGGATGCTGTGTGTGTCTCCTTCACAGGAACGGACGAATCCGCCGGGAAAATGCACTGGGACAGGTTTAAACAATGCACATTGTCCAAGGGCCACACAAGCGCGGAAGGGATGAGAATCATGCGTCGACGGTATCCCAAAGGCAACGGAAAGCAGAAGGACGTTGATAAATGGTATTTTACTTGGGATAAGATTTTTGGCGGGGCTCGACCATCGCCATATGTTTCCTCAATGCGCCTAGAGGTCGCCAACGACATTATCAAGGGATTTAAAGCGGACTTGGTGGGATTGGGATACGAACAACGGCAAGTGGACCAGCTCGTTGGACTTATCCGGAACTACGCCGTGAATGGTATTCGGCCGGCGCAGTCGCAACACTCTCCAGAGGCATCTGGTAGTGATTCCCCCCCGGGCACTGGTCCCAGGCCATCGCTGGGCATGGATACCTTCACTCAACCGAATAACGGATTCCAGACCATCCAACACCTGTCTGCCACTACTCCCGGCGCTGGCCGCAACAGCAGGCATCTTCCCCAACATGCACACGTTTCTTCTGAACAGACAGCGCCATTCTCGACAACACTTCCAGCCGCTTCACTGACTCCACCCGTCTCCGTTGATCGCCAGAGGCCCATACAACAGCACAACCCCAGTGGCTTTACACCGCCAACCCAGAACCCTGCATTTTATCGCGGAGCGAGCGCAGCCAACACTGCAGACTCACAGTACCTGCCACCAAGTAGTCCCGTTGGGAATGTAGGGTTCCCCAACTATACACCCACTACGCCGTACGATGCATCGATGCAACGAACCATGCTCGGAACAAATGGCCAAGCGCTGTTTCTCCCAAGCTTCATGGGCTCCGTCCACACGTCTGGCTCTTCCGAGGTGCACGCAGACAGCTATGCGCCCTTCCTGCAGTCGACTTCCTTCTTTGGTGATGCCTCGGGTGTTTTCCAGGAGGGACAAGCTCAGGAACCTCATTCCGGGAATTACAACAGCCCTGACATTGGCCACCAATTCAACCCCGCATCACAGTAAAATGCAGATGTGGCAGAAGTTTGGCCATCGGGCACATCAGCTGGAGGTTTTTCCACAGCACTCGCTGTCCAGGTGGATTGCGCCACGGTAGGTTATGCTCTATAGAGACGAAATATGATGTCTCTAACTCCCTAGCCCCAAATATTCTTGCATGGGCGCTTGGGGGCCTTTGAATAGAACGCCGGCGTCTTTTTCAATGACATTAATGATAAAACTTAGTTGTTACGCTCGTTTAAATATAATTCTCACTGAGAGTTCCCATTAAGCACAATTAGAATGATAATTATGTGAGAGCCACAATTTCCAAAAGTTGCCTGTTCCCCCAGTGTCACTCGACAACACACTTGATCCCGATTGCCAATTAAGCATTCTCTCCACATTTCTTAAATTTCAGTACTGTTCGCTTAGTCTGTCAAGAAGATCCTTCAGAATCAGTTTCGTCAGTGCCTTTCGCATTTCAACCTCATTTTCGCGGCCTCTTGGAGCGCTCCGGCTCTCCAGGAATTGCTCTACACAATGCATACCATTGTCTTTCCAATAGTCCCGAACCGAGCTGATTGCCAGACCATGCCCGCTTTGCAGGTAACAAGACTCCGGGGGATCAGATTCGGGGAAAACGATAGACCAGACAAGCATGCAACGCGCCGCCTCACCAAGGCACGATCTGGTCATCTTTTCCAGTTTTGACCATTGATAGTGATCTAGTCCATCAATTTCTCTACTTGCGCAAGCCTTGCAGGTCCTTTTCAAGATGTGCTCGTCGCGATCTGCCACGCTAGTGAAGATTTGATAACACATGGGGCAATATGCGGGCTTCATGTGACATCGCCCGAGGTGGCTTATCAACCCATCCACTGACTTAAGGCTATGCCGCATCACACAGCTTCTGTATTTGTTTGGGTCCGATGCATAAAATGGACAAGCCAGGTGGAAGTATCTGGTTGGACTGCTGGGGTCGATAGGTTTAGGGTTATTACTGACATCCTCATCATCCAGTCGTCCTGACCCCAGCCCCACAGTTGGTGTTCCATCTTGTTTTCTATGGCGCTGGTCACCAGAAGGAAATGAATATTTCACAGAGGCCATCCAGTCTTCAAACTCTTTCTGGGAGAAGTTCACCAGGTCTTCTTTGATACCCTGTAGCCTGTATTGTCAGTTGACTGAGATGGAACGGGCAGATCATCTCATACTTGCTATTCCATGATTCAGCATTAGGGATATCATCCTCCTCAGATTCACACTCGCTACTCAGACAACTATCGTCGGATTCACTTTGTGAGGAGTTTGTTGCCGAATAATCCAGTGGTGCAGGGGCTTTCCTTTTAGCGGCGCGTTGCGGGGACCTTGACGCAACAGCACGACGCCGCTTGGTACCTGCTAGCGCATGGACGCTTGACGCGCTAGGTGGTTCTTCTGTGGCAAGCGCATGTAGTTGACCAATTCTCACTCCGGTGGCTTGATCTGGTTGACAATGCGGGCCTGTCGCAGTGTGCCCGTCGCCATGGCGATTTCCTGACAAAGGCAAAAAATATCTCCTGGCCATGGTCACCGGTTAATTATGGAAGTAGATGGGAGACCAGGCCCTTTGGAACATAGTCGGTGCTGGCTGAGAATCTTGGTCGTAATAAGGCGTGAGAGAACACAGCTGTGTGCACACAGCTGTTACCTCCAATGGGGGGTGGACACAATCGTTGCCTAAAATGGCGAGCCGTAGTTAGCGTCAAGCCAGTAGATGAATTTCGATTAACGTGTGTCATCGAAAATTCCCGCGTTCGACTTTCCAGATGTACCACTGTCTTACTGATCATCTGATAAAGCTGGCCTCACTCTAGTCTCAATGTGAGCTTTTCGTCCATTCTGCTGTAACGTACCTGGACACTTGATACACGTCATATGCTTTTGCGGTCACACGTGTCTTCAATCATGCAACCATTTTGGACAAGAAAAAAAAATGTAACAGCTTCACAAAGATAAGGCGCCAGCACTGCGGCGCTGGATGGGCACGGGGTATCAGTGAGATAACTGTACATGGAAGATGAGTCCTACATGAAATTAATAATTACGGTAATGCATAGCGATTTGTTGGGGCTATTAACCACTCCATCAACGGCACTAGGCGAGAAATGCAATGCCAAGGACCCGCAGTCTTCTTGGTCCTACTATCACATCCCAGATGTGCAACGCAGTGAGAGCGTATCTCCCAGGTTGAAACAAAACCCCTGTCAATGATGTAGCCCGCTCCATGTCACAATTGTGAGGTGTACCTCGCCCCCAAGCTGCAAACACAATTTGCATGACAAGGGGCTTTTTAGTCCTACCCTGAACATAGGCCGCCTTATTTCCACCAAGGGTCTCCATTTTATTTCTCCATCTGACATTGTGATGTAAGAATTATTATTATTAGAATATAGAATATAATTGAGGTTCAAAAAAACTCAGTTGCTTGTAATTATGCCTTTGACTAGTTAATACGTGGCTGAGTAGAACAACCTCTTCATTCTTTCTAAATTTCTTTGTGTAACATCTTTAAGTTAATCTCCAAATGTAAATGTATCAAGCATAACAGATTCGATACTCGCAAACCAAAGCGAATGGATCCACAGAGGAAAAGACGAGCGATTCGATATCCTCTCCATGAGACTTCATCCTTGGAGCTGGTAGCGGAAACTCACTCCTCATAGCCTCTCCAAAAAGGTTGTTGAGAGGAATTTCAAGTAAGAGTTTATATATAGAAATACGCCGAACTATGACAGTGGACTAGTTCTGATTCCCCGTTTTTAACCATCAGCATCGCTTTGACCGTAACTCAAATGCACAACGGTCACATTTAGTGTCATACAGTAAGCATCTAAGCCACAAGCGCCAGAAATATGCGTTAGATGGGTCTTTTCGTGATGTACCTACCACTCCACGTGAGTTTTGGCCACAGTCAAAATATTAATGCGCCTATTTTGATATCGAGTGCGCTGGATGCCCCAACTGAGCTCGAGCAGAGGCAAAGATTTCCTCCTTTAAACCAATGGCAATATTTTTCGTTGAGCAATTTATGCGGGCTATATATTCCACATGTAGACCTAAAAAATCTGGAATCAACGCATATTATTTCACAATGCCAGTTGCCGGACTTGTAACGCTACTCTAGCCGGACCCCTTCACACACAGGGTGAAGGGGAGTTTGAGAAAGCATCATGTAATTCTGCGCGGAGAAAGGAAGGAAAGAACTAGTTCGGGTTCTGTTTCAACGAAGGCAAGGCTAATTAATCTTTCAGAGCCAAACCCGACAGTTCCGCCATCTTTCTGCCTGCGTGCGCGAAATTTCAGCACCAGGACTGCCAATCCAGACAAGTAAGTAGTCGATTCGGCGCTCAAGTTGCTGCCTTGATGAAGCAAGACAAGGCTCGTATCATGAGATAAGCCAAACTCAGCTGCCCGATTGGGATGGCGCGTCTTCCGAGGTCTAAAACGTGAGATAACGAATTTGTGGGGAGCTCATTGCACGCCATTCAGTCTTGGTGGGTCCACCGGCCGGAAAGCGTGGACAAGTGGTACTGAACAAACCAGAGTACCCTTACATGACATTGAAACCCGGACGGAGTTGGATGTCACCAAGAAAGATGGGACGTGACGAATCACGCGTGCCTCGAGGCCCAAAACGGCCCTCGTTGAAGGTAGCTGCCACGGTGGTTCTCGGCGCAGCTGCGTTGCTCTTCGAGGCCCGCCATGTTTCGCATCTCTGGCAGACGCGCAACCACGACTCAGATTTGTCGCAATCGCAGCGAGAACTCGTTCATGAAGCAATTGCACGATGTGAATCATTTCATCAACAATCGCAGCCAGTCATCAAGGCCAGCAGCACCCTGCGTTCGAACCCCCGCTGGGAATCGTCCGCGGTGCAACACGAGCCATTTCTCTTACGCAACGCCACTTTGTTCGACGGAGAAGACTTTGTCACTGGGCCTGTCGATGTACTCATTGATAGAGGTCTAGTGGTCTCGGTATCCCCGTCCCCGAGCCGTGCCGACGTGCCATCGTACAACTTGCAGGGCAAATATGTCACCCCCGGCCTCGTGGATATGCATGGTCACCAAGTGGCCACGGGCTGGCCTGGGGTGCCTGATATCGACGATGCCAACGAAATGCATCCCGATACAGGACCGATAACTCCGTTTCTTCGTGTCGTCGACTCCTTCAAGGCCGAAGACTTGGCGGTCCCTATCATCGCATCCGGCGGTGTCACCTCCAGCCTCATCTTGCCGGGATCGGCAAACATAATGGGAGGCGAGGCCACACTGATAAAAAATAAGCTAGGTAGTGGTAGATATGGTGAGAATATGGTGGACGACCTTCTACTAGAGAGAGGTGTACCTGTAGCTGAAAGACGGCGGTTTATGAAGATGGCCTGGGGTGAAAACCCAATGACCACTTATGGCCACACGCGAATGGGAAATTCCTGGATCCTTCGCCATCATCTCAGTCGCGCCAAAACAATGAAACAGAAGCAAGACAAATGGTGTCACGCAGCCCAGCAGAAGACGTCTCTTAAGGACCTGGCCGCGTCAATGGAGGATCATGGCATGACCGGTCCCGAAGCCCTGGAGCTCGAATCTACCATTGGCGTTCTCAGGGGAAGTATTGCCGCGCATGTGCACTGCTATCTAAGCAATGACTTTTCTAGCCTTCTTCGTATTGCAAAGGAGTTTGGCTTTCGCATTTCTGGGTTTCACCATGCCCTGGATGCTTGGAAGGTTCCACACCTCCTCAAGGAAGAGTGCATTTGACTGGCCGCACCTAACAAAAAGGACGATCGCTAACACCTCACTAGGAATCTTACTATCGCGACATTTTCCACCTTTGGATTTTACAAGCAGGAAGCATACAATGCCAACCTATGGGCCGGAAAGATTTTGGCTGATGCCGGGCTTCCGCTGGCATACAAATCGGTCAGTATTGTCACAAACAATTGCCTTTTTTTTTTATAAAGAAAGGACCCTAATTGGTCATTCATTTCTCTGAATTTATAGGATCATGGTTCAAGTGAATTAAATGCGAAATATTTGATGTAAGTAATTATCTCTTGGAGAAGGCTGCTGGGCCTTGTGAGAATCATACTCATAATCACAGGTTCCAAGCTGCAACAGCACACTCTTTTCACCTTGATCCACTACAGGCCCTACGCTCTGTTACAAGCGTTCCATCCAAGTCTCTTGGGATGGACCATCGGATTGGTTTCGTCCGGCCTGGATACGATGCCGATATTGTCGTATGGGATTCGCATCCGTTATCGCTTGGGGCCACACCCCTGCAAGTCTTTATTGATGGACAGTCGACATTGCCAGGAAATAAATTGGAGCAAGTCCCAGTGCACCACGGCGACCCAAAATGGCGGCCTGTTGTATCGACAGAAACCAGATCAGAGGTTTGCGACAGCATTGCCGGAGCCGAAGGCGTCGTGATTAATGGAATCCGGACATCATATCTTGCCGCAAACCTACCAAACACAACTGCGAATCTCACCTTGGTAATCCGGCACGGCCGAGTGGCGTGCTTTGGAATCTGTGGTGCAGATGTCCAAGGCAACGCAAAAGTTGTTACGCTAGACAACGGTTACATCTTGCCTGGCCTGACAGCAGTTACCTCAAGTCTTGGTGCAGTTGAGATTTTCATGGAATCAAGCACTGGAGACGGAAGTCCCGGTAATACATACGATGCTACTGCGCCAGAGAATCTCATCTATGCCAAGTACAACATTCACTCCAGTGGTAAATCTATCAACAGGGCCAAGATTGCGGGCATCACGAAAGCTGTGACAGCACCGTTGGCGTCTTCTGAGTCTGGAGGATTCTGGGGCGGAGTGAGCGTAGGTTTTAAGATTGGCCAAAATATGACCATCCTAAATGGAGGAATAATCCAAGATGATGTTGCTTTGCATCTAAACGTGGGCGAAAACTTTAAGGGTAGGATGATTCATACCCCCTTCCATTTCCCTCTGTTTCCAGGCTTTTACTGAGACCTAGTAGGCGCGGAGGCTGTCCCCACAATCTCAATGGCAATTGGTAAAATCCACACACTTCTTCGAGAAGGCAGAGGAGTATACGGTTTAGCTGCGAATGGGACTATGCCGCTTGTGGTGCGGGCAGATAATCAGGTAAGTGAATATCTGTCCGTGTGTTGCAATTCAGTGCTGACTATTGGAAAGTATGACATTCTCCAATTGATTAGAATCAAGCGAGAGTATAGAACAGCCAATATTATTATCTTTGGGGGCGCTGAAGCGCCAGCTGTAGGCTCTGGAATCACCAGCCATCACATCGCAAGCTAATCTTGCTTAGGTCGCCAATGAATTAGCCGAAGCTAATATCCCCGTTCTTCTTACCCCAGCTAGAGGAAGTCCTGAAACATGGGAAGTAGTAGACGCGCTTTCTGGGCCTCCCTTAACCGAGTCATCTTTTCAAGTTCTCCATAAAGCTGGAGTGCTTGTCGGACTTGCCATCACAGGTCTCGGCGACTCTCACATTCACAACCTGCTGCTCGAGGCCGCCTGGGCGGGAAAGTACGCCGGCCTATCAGCCCATGATTCGGTCAGCCTTGTGACTCGAAATATCGAAAAGATGTTGGGGTTCAGTCCAATCGAAGATCTGGTAGTATTTGAAGGCAATCCTCTAGAATTTGGTTCCAGCGTTGTTGTTTCGATTGATGGAGAAACAAAGAATGTTCTTGAGTGCTGGCCCACAGCTACATGAACGAAGAATATTAGTGTCCATTAGCTTGCCCACTCCTCGAGGGCTGGGTTGCGAAGAGACAATATGATAAATCCATGGTGGTACTCTTACTTATCTTTTTGACTGCCGTAAGCCTGCACCCGCGTATCCCACCTGAATTGCCTGGGCAAAAAAATATGATAATAAAGCATTGTACGCCTTTACATAAACCGATCAATTAGTAATAACTATAAAATTACGTAATTGAAATTAAAAGACTATTCTTTCAATTTGGAGCGTTGTGGTGGACAAGGAACATTGCTTGGTACCTGGTTGCAGGCTTATGGCAATCAAAGGGATAATCAATACCGTGCCTCCTATTCTTATTTCTGGAACTGCTATCCCTTTATCTATTCTATTTCTAACCAGTTCACTGGATGAACTATAATATATTCAACTAGTGGTAGCAAAGGGTACACTCTTTAGGATATAGCTCGTGTTGCGTTTCTTGACATTATCCCCAGTAACGAATGGCACGCTGAAACTGATCAGTAAGTCGAAGCGGCGATCGCAAATGGTAGACCTTCTGATTATGTAAACTGGAATGGGATTCTCAAATGCATGGGAAAACTGGATTCAAATTCTGCATGTCTTGGCAAATACCTTGCGACGCTCTGGTTGGCGTGCACTGTGACATGGAACTCATTCCTGATAAATGTCTGCTCAAGACAACGGAAACCAGCTCATATATCTTTGCCATCCCAACTTGAACATCGAGTGACATTCTGATTTTCTTTTTCCATTATCGATCATAGGTTGAAATATAAGGTACCGAAAATGAGAAACCATCTTTTTACCTCCATCCTTGCACTCACCCAAATCACCAGCTATGCAGCTGCCCAACAAGGGTCCAACTTCAATGTAACTCCCGAAATAGCGGCTGAATACACATGTACAGATGTGTGCTACAAGGGGCTGGAAACTGGAAATGTTGCTGATCTAAAGAGATTCGGCACTTCATTCGACTATGACTTTTACAATACCGCGTCCAACTTCTCGAACTCAAAACCAGGCGACATTCTCAAGTTGGAAAAAATCGACCCGGCCAGATTAAACCATTCACCTGGGGTGGGCGTTCCCCCAGGTGTCCAGTACTATCGGTTCCAGTACACATCAGTCGACTTTAAAGGATCCAACATCCCGTCCACGGGATTTGTTGCCATTCCAGATAGGGAACGACCAAAAAGGCGCCGCCTGCGCACGGTCGCATATTCTCACGGGACAACGGGGCTTTGGCATGGATGTGCTCCGTCGACGAGTCCAAATCTTTTCGACTACCATACATGGTCCGCCCTCGTGAGCCACAGCTACGCGGTGATAGCGACCGACTATTCTGGCCTCGGCAACAACTTCTCGGATTTCAAATATCTCATGTTCCCGGAGCATGCAAATGACATTTTCTACTCGGTTGTCGCAGCAAGAAAGGCCTTTGGCAACGTGCTGTCAAAGGAATGGATGAGCGTCGGTCATTCGGAGGGAGGAGGCAGCGTGTGGAGCCTGAGCGAAAGCGATCTTCTCCGCTCCCAGCCGTCAAAGGCGGGGAAATATCTTGGAACTGTTGCAATCGCCCCGGCAACGAGACTGTTCGACATGGCTGTCGACGCGGCAAAGGTGTTTGCGACCAACAGGGATTTCCACGCATTGTCTATTGCAAGCGGCTCTGTCAGGGTCGGAAATGCGATAAAGAGCATCTTTCCGGCCTACAACATGTCCCTCTACGCAGAAAAGCTTCGCAAGCGCGTAGAGCTGGCAGGGGTTGCACAGCTGTGCTTTGACGCAAATACAGCCTTGGTGAGCGATCTGAATGGTAACGAAATGCTTTCCGGCACCGATTTATCCGGTGAGACGGATATGCAAGAGTTTCAAAATATGACATCGCCTGGACTTGGAAAGCGATCGGCCCATCCCATTCTAATCATCCAGGGACTCAAAGACACAGCGGTCGCACCCGACATAACTATTGCCACGTACAAGGACAGCTGCCGTTACGGCAATGAGCTACATTTGAAGCTCTACCCAGCCGAGGATCATGTAACTATTGTGACAAAGGCTGCGCCTATGTTTCTGCGCTTTATAGACTCCAAGTTCAGGCATTCATCCAAGCCTTTGGGCAGATGCACCACTCAGACAGTTCAATCAAAGCAACTAGGTTGAGGCAGACGGTCGGGCAAATTCCATTCCACCCGTTCCAACGGATTTTGCCTAGGATTGGATTGTATTTTAGAACTGATGAGCCTGGAGTGACAAGAGACGAAATATTCTTAGTCTACCATTTAATTGAAGGAGTAACAAAACAACCAGTTACTATTCCATGTACCTGTAGATGCTATCCAGCATTACCATGCCCCTCAGCAGCCAAACCTGCCCCGTTTAGAAACAAGCCCCCTTTATTCGCTGTGGGTGATGTCAACCCCATCACTATTAGATAAGTCCTTTGCTTCATGTCCAAGACCAACCGCCCTGGAATTTGACGGAACCCAGGTTGTGGACTTGGAAGCAACAGAAACCTCCTCGTACAATTGGTCAACCTCCTCAAGGGTAAGTCCCTTTGTTTCATAAATAAAGAAATAAACAAATGCAATAGACACCACACAGGCGCCAAACCATACAAAGAAGATTTTAGATTGCAGGTTTGCATAGCCGTGCCCGTAGTTGACAAGGTAAGGTGTGGAGTAGGCGATGGCCCAGTTGAATAGCCAATTGGTAGCCACGCAGATGCTGATGGATTTAGCCCGAGTCTTCAAAGGAAAGATCTCGCCGTTGACAACCCAAGCCAGCGGACCCCATGTGGATGCAAATCCAAATATAAATACGCAAACGAAGGCCACAGACGCCTTCTGCCCAGCCAAGCTCTTGATGAAGATCTCCCCGTTGGCATGCTGGCCGGTGGAAAGAGTTCCGCAGAGAGCAACGATGATTTGGGAGACTGACATTAAAATTGCTCCCCACAGAAGGAGCGGTCGACGGCCCCACTTGTCGATGGCATACATTCCAGGAAGGGTTGAAGCGACGTTGATGGCGGATGTGATCATGGAGATGGTGAAGCCGCTCGAAATACCAGAGTTTTCAAAGAATTTGGTACCGTACTATTTCGCGGTTAGTGATTCTCTGCTTCTCAACTCTTAGGATTAGATTTCTTACGTAGAAAATGAAATTGATGCCGGTCAATTGCTGGAACATTTGGACGCCCATTCCGGTCAGCTGGCGCTTCAACATGGGCCCACGGAAGCAATCAAGGTAGGTGCCAGTTCCGAGGCTCTTTTCATACTCATAGCTGGCCTTGATCTCAGCCAGCTCGCTCTGGATAGCAGGATGATCAGTTGGCAAGCGGCGCATCCGGCTGAGCGAGCGGGCTGCATCTTCCAGCCGGTCCGTCTTGACGAGATAGCGAGGGGTTTCTGGCAGAAATAGCATTCCCAGGAACAACACGATGCTCCAAAGAAACTGCACACCAACCGGAATGCGATAGGAACCAGTGTCGTTACGTTGCCCCGTTGCGTTGTTGACAACGGCAGCAAGGAGCAGTCCGATTGTAATGGCCCATTGATAGGCTCCCACAATCGCACCTCGAATCCACTTTGGGGCGGTTTCGGATTGATAGAGAGGGACTGGTAAAAACATCAAGTCAGCAGTTTGAGCCGGTAATAATGGCGGAACGCTTACTCATGGCTGAGACCTGGCCAACTCCAAAGCCGGCAAAGAAACGACCTGCAACAAACATTGGAATGGAAGTCGCAATAGTTTGGAGGACAACACCGAGGTTGAAGACCCAGGTAGAAGCTATGAGACCGAGTCGTCGGCCCATGTAATCACTGAACAGGGCTGTTCCGAGTGCACCGAAGAAAGTGCCGGCGGAGAGAATGGAGACAATCATGGATTCTTGAGCGGTGGTAATATTGGGTTTGCCATCCGGATCAATGTATCCTGTGCTGAAAAGGCGCTGCCAGTAGGGCATTGCCATAATACCGCTGATGGTGCCGGTGTCATATCTTTAAAACAAGTGCTGTGAGTAGAGCTTCTCCAGGAAAGGATTGTGAAATCGGCAACAAAATGTGTATGTTGCGAGAACTCCGTACATACCCAAATAGAATGCCTCCAAAAGCAACAAAGAGGCCCATTGCAATAGCAGGCCAAGCTTTGCCCGCCTCATCCTCGGGTCGGGATAAGGAAGGTTTTCGGAAAAAGCCCATCTTGCTGGACAGATAGCCTACCCTTGATGATGATTGGTGTGACAAATAGACAAAAGTACGAGTTTGCGCTTGTGCTTTAGACAATGGTTTGTTGAACTGCGATCGATGGGAGGAGCGGATGGAGGGCGGATCTGTTCAGCTCAGTACGTGGCTGCTCCTCTTTTATAGTCAAATCTAATGAAACCTCTCTCCTTTGCATCAGTAGCTGAGGGCTTTATCCCACTAGTGATTATTGGATTAGCTTCAACCTCAACCCCGAAAAGGATGGTGGGTCTGGGGTACCCTGCTATTCTCTACCCGGGGAAGAGAAAGGCGGCAGTGTGGGGAGAGCCATTAGTCCGGGGCAGGCGACCCATGGGGAAGGGACTGGCAATCTAGATGGGCTCAATGTAACCTTCTTTAGTGGCTGGCTGGGAGATATGGAGAGCGTGCAAGGCAATACGAGGACGCAAGTCGCCAAGACGAGGTGGCCTCTATACAAACAAGTTGACGTTGTAAAATGCCTAGGCATTCGTATTAGTTACCCCAATCTCGAGGCCGACTCCAGGTTGCCCCCAAATAATAAAGCCAAAGTCATCGTTGTGGATGAGCGCTAAAGAAGCCAAGACTACAAGATTGCATGCATCACCCTCGCACTTGAGGATAGTGTCACTAACCGGGAGGTTCGGCTGTTGGCGCATGTGGCGATTGGCTGCAACCCTGTACAATCGGTGGCCAATGCGATAACGGTGAAAAGACTACAAAGACTCTAGTGCATCAGAGCAAATGGTTTGCATCTTTACAATCCAAGGAGCAACTCAAGCCGAGCATTCTGCTCACTAATACATCATTCCGTCTCATCTACACGAATGGGGTTGCAGGCAAACTCACAATCAACCAAATCCCGCCGCCTTGCAGGAAGATCGCCCCAGCTGTATGAGTGAGATTTCGCCAAGGCAATATTTACGGTGAGCTATTAACTCTATCGAGAAAACAGCACTCGTTTTGCGTGCTACCCAACAAAGATTGAAGAGGCAACGGTGTCGGGCGGGGCTTACACATTGAGACTAGAGCGGTCGGGCTGACCCTAGCGTGGGGTATGGGAATATCCAAACCAGGTGTTTCCGTTACGGTAGTGCCGTATTGGGATGCTCCGTCCCTCCATTCCGCCCGTCTGGCTCGTGTATTTCAACCGACCTCCAATATGGAGGCCGTCATCATCAGCCCCCTGACCAGCATCATTTTTTAGTTTTTTCGGTCCTATTATGGGGTATCTTATGTGTAGATGCCTAATGTGCAGTGGTCAATCCAATCATTTGATTAAGTGGCGGTATCATTGGTTGCATTTGGGCTTGGCCGACGTATTTGGATGGCGATAAGACGTGCCATCAGAGAGAGCAATTACACATACATGTACAATATGCCGCGGCAAAAGATTCTATCATCCATGGAACCTGTGACAGGGGAAATCCAGTGATATATGGACTATGGTTGAACAGATGGCTCCATGAAGTGATATAGATTATATCTCATCTCTGTTCCCCAGCCTGCCTGCAACAGGCGGCTCAATTGAACCAACACATGAATGATCAACAATGTAGATGATTATCCAATGCAATTACGACACGAACTATGGAGATCCACCTCAACGAAGGGCTCGTGGCAGGCGAAGCAATTGGAAGCACGAGTTCGCACGACAAATGGGAACCAATAATTTCATGTTTCAATGAGGTAGAATGGTAAATGGACACATAGGCGGGAGGTCTCTACTGGATTTGGATAGAATAATCGTTGATAAAATTGTTCGGTCAATAGAGCATACAGATCCCATCGTATCTCAATGCGAGTAGGTGTAGATAATCCCAATCCGGTTTGCAAGCCTAAAGCCACAGGTTGAACCAATTGATGGCCTGCATGAATGCTTGCTGCTTTGCAAACCTTTGAACTTTGTCATTAATGTCGCATCGCACAGTAAAGCCGTGCTCAACGCCGGAGAAGAGATAAATTTGATAAGGGTGTTTTACCTCCCTTAGAATTTCTTCTGACCGTATACGTTTCTCGAGGGAAAATATCTCGTCAATTTCAGCAGCCGAGATAGCCAAGGGCCCCTCGATGCCATGCAGCTCATCCTCTTCCACAAAGCTGGGGTGCGCAAGATAGCCCACATCAATGCCGTGTTTGTAGTGGCGAACGACGTATTTAGCACCGAAACAGTAGCCCGCACCGCCTATTCTGGATGCTCCGTAAATTTCCTTGAGGGCCCTGACCCCAGCCACAACTATGGGGTCAACAGCTTCTGCGTCGTGGGGGCTGTTTCCATCGGATCCATGCGCGATCCATTGCATCAGATCGTGGTTGTCAATGTCAAATTTATCTTTGTTGAAGATGTCTGGGATGAGAGTGGTGTATCCGTTTGCTGCAAACTGATCTGCCATCAACTGCGCATTTTGCCAAATGCCGAAGATGTTGGGGACGTAGATGATGGCGGTGCCGTCGCGCGCCCTGTCGGTTGGGGCTTCGGCGACGTATGCGTCGATGGAATCATCGGCTATTTTGATGAATTTGCCTGTTGGGGTCCCTCTATACTCGATTAGACTTGATTGACTCATTTTTGAGGCTGTACAGAGTGAAGGGTCCGCCAAACATATGAAACATCTGAGTGGCTGTATTTGCTTAGAGGACGCAAACTTACGCATGCGCTAGGCGAAGGGCGCAACACTTTCCTGGGGGGTTGGATGCCATATTTCCCGAGCTTTATTTTTATAGAAGTATGCGGCTTAGTTGATTGCTTAATTCTTAAATCTCGTCAATGGGACAAGTACGAAGAAGCTGAGCGTGACTCATGACATCCGCGATCCGCTGAAGGATTCCCTTGTTCTAAAATAGGCTAGAGACATTCGAATCCTGACCTTATTTATGCTGACAAATTTAGCACAGTGGATTGGTTAGAAGCCCGACAGCCTCTTTTGGTTCAAACATGGGATAGAAACACAATTGCGAGCGATATTCTTTAACAACCCGAGCTTCTCCATATGTGCTAAATATTACTAACTCAGTGCCAGTATTTTGGCGCTGCACCCTTTACAGCTGCCCAAGCCTCTTCTACATCCAACACAACATCATCAGGAAGAGGTCCCGCTTCCAAGTCTCTCAGGTTACTCTCCAAATGCCCACGACTACTGGCTCCGACTATAACGGCATCGCCAAGATCGCCGCTCAATTTTGAATGATGCATTAACCAACGAAGGCTCGTCTCAGCAATAGTGAGCCCGTGTTTCTGTGCCGCCTTGCTGATTATGTCAAGCGCATCAAAGTACTCGTCCTTCCAATACCGATCCCTCGATGACTTTCCCTGTGCTGAAGAGGCATCAAATCGTGAACCTGGCGTAACTTCAAGCTCGTCTCGCTTATACCGACCAGTGAGAAAGCCCCCAGCGAGTGGCTGATACGCGTAAAGACTCATGTTGTATCGTCGTAGACATGGTATCAACTCTGGCTCAATGACCCTTTGGAGCGCATGGTAAGCACCTTGGTATATGGTTGGCTTAATCCAATCATTTCGTTCGCAAATCTGGCACATTTCTGCCACCTCCCAGGACATGTAATTGCTGACCCCGAAGCGATTAAAGCGGCCCTCTTTGTAGAGAGCATTGACCTCTCGCAAAGTTTCTTCAAAGGGTGTTTTTCGGTCAGGGCCGTGAAGATAAAAAATGTCCACATGCGTGGCATTCAAGGCTGTGAGGCTGTCAAAGAATCCTCGACGGACATCGGGTGCACGATGACTATAACAGCTGGGGTTATCTGGGAAAACAACAGCAGTTGGGTACAACTTGGTGCCCATTACAAGGTTGCGCTGCTGCCATTTCAGCGCACCGAGCATTTCTTCAGTTGTGCCATTGCCGTAGCCGCGTGCCGTATCCACTTCATTGTATCCATGCTTTTGGAAGACATCGAGAACGTCGGCGGCCTCTTCTACTGTATGGATGCGAGCGGAGAGGGTGTCTGGCTATAGTTAATATGTGAACTCTTCACAGAATGGTAATGTACTCACTTGGCTTTCCAATGGTCATTGCCCCAAACACAATTTTGGGGGGTTGATGAATGGATGTTTGAGCAGACATGATGGTGCGGTTGATGATGCTTATTCCTTACAGATTGTAATTAAATTGGTAGGATGATGAATCTTCTTATAAATAAACGGCCTTTGGGGCAGGAAGGGTGTAGGTATTTAATACCACATGCATTCCCATTTAAAACATATTTAACTCGGCCTATGCCCTTTGGTGTGAGGCTACAGAAGGAGGCCCACTGTGGGTGGGCTACCCTGAAGCATCAATTGCCCCTGTGCTGGCGATGTGCATCGTCGGCCTGGAGCGAAATTAGACTAGCCACCTTAAGGATCGTGTGTTAGAAATTGTGGGCTTCAAATACGAGAAATGCTATGATTCCTGCATTTATTGCAGAACAAGCCATGCCAGACTTTGAAGCTAATGTTTGCCATAAACTGGTGACGCCACCTGCCTATTCAACAAGCCAGTTAGTCGGGTGCTTGTTTTAGCTGCATTAGGTATTCGCCGTTGTATGCATCATATCGCGCCGACTGACGGCGAACGTTTACCACTTTGGGCAGCCTCGTGGTGCGTTGATCGTTGCGCAGCGCGTGCAGCTAGCACAAGCAGATTTTTAGCGTCCGAGTAATGAGGCAAAATTGTGGATCAACTACCAGAACACAAGCGAGTTGCCACTCGCGGACTTAACAGCTAATGCCCGGGACGTTGTGTGGTTTGAGGCATGATTAAGGGATTGCATCATTATAGAGCAGATGAATAGGGGATAGAAGTTGGCTGTAAATGTCTCAGTGTGTAAAAAAATTGCAATGGATCGGAAATACCACGATGGAGATTAGATGGACGGAAGATAAGGAATAGATCGGTGCACGATTGCATATGTACCATCGTTCTTTAAGGCTATAAAAAGATTTTTCATGAATGTGCGTGGTCAATTGAGTACTAATAATCGCTGTTAAAATCGCAAGGGCATCTTAAATATGTAACTTTTTCTCCTTTGAGATGGGCTAGATAGTGGCCTCATTAAAACGCCCAAGCTAGAATGCAGACAGAGTTATGATCCATAGCTTTGGATGGTTATTTGCGCCCACGGTACAGCATACTAAAAGAAATATCCATTAAGGTTATGACTAATTCAGGCAACATCCTGGATACCGATACTCGTCAGAAAGGATAATGAGTTGGAGGCACGCACTGCACCTAGCTGAGCGCTTGGTAAGAGATTACCCTACCATGAGTTGCATAAATAGTCCGTCCGGTCGCCGCTTTCAGGTTTCGTTAACCAGACAATTTTTATTTCCATATATCTTCAACCACCTGTTCTACATATACCTACAAAATGTCGTCATCGAATAAGATGAACATTATTGTTGGCACAGCCAACTTTGGCTACCCTGATAATTTCTGGGGCGAGTCCGCTGATCACCTCCCTCAAGCATTTGCCCTGATGAAGAAATACGGCTCCTACAAGCTAGATACTGCCAAGGCGTATCAAGGGGCCGAAGCCAAACTCGGGGATCTCAAGGCTGGAACTGACTGCGGGTTGGACCTGGATACGAAATGGCGGGCTGGTTACGATTTTGCAGAGGGAGCCAACACCCGCTCGTACATGCTAGCCAAAGCGAAGGAGAGCCTGGAGGCCCTCAACGTACCCCAGGTTGATGTATTTTACCTCCATTCTCCAATTCGCAACACACCAATCGAAGATGCTCTCGCGGGCGTTAACGATGCATATCTCGCGGGAATGTTTCGCCGATTTGGCCTCTCCAACTACTCAGCCACGGAAGTACAGAACGTGTACGATATTTGCAAGAAGGAAGGCCTTGTCCTCCCTACCGTATACCAAGGCAATTACTCAGCCATCGCAAGGAAGCAAGAAGATGATCTATTCCCCACGCTTCGGAGACTGGGTATTTGCTTTTATGCCTATTCACCCATTGCCGGCGGCTTTCTCACAAAGACCAGACAACAGATTGAAGCCGGAGGTACTCGGTTCAGCGCAGATCAGATGTATGGCATCTATCACAAACTATACGTGAAAGACTCATTTTTGGCTGGCTTGGAAGAATGGGAGACTATTGCGGCGGAAGAAGGCATCTCAAAGGCAGAGTTGGCATATCGCTGGATAGTACACCACAGTGCTTTGAAGCCGCAGTACGGTGATGGCATCGTCATTGGATCAAGCTCTTTACAACAGCTGGAGCAGACTTTGCAATTTTGCACTGCTAAGCCTTTGAGCACGAAAGCAACGGATGGGATTCAACGAATTTGGGAGTCGGTCCAGCATGAGGCAGGTGTAGATAACTTTCAAGCAGTGATGGGCTAGTCAATCTATCATTTCATTGAGATATAGTCAATGAGTAGTTACGTCTATGAAGAATGTAATCAAGTAGAGTGACTAATTGGTTTTATTTATTTTTTGCCTTACTTTCGTTCTAAATTTCCCTGTTGGGTGCGTATAATGTATCCCTTGACCTGATCCATCGATTCAACGTAGCAATAAACAAGAAAATAAACCTCTCTTTGTTAGAATCACAAACTTTCCTACCAACGTGCATGAAACCGAGATAGTAAATGCATGAAAGACGTAAAAGAAAGAGCGTGCGGCAGGTCGATCTTTAGTTTGGTCAATGACGACATCCCGGCACCCATTCGGCGTCTTGGCGGCCTTTTACGCGTAAGGCATGCACGATGGACATGAAGTTTTAGAACGACTACACAGGGCTGATTCCCGGGTGGAGTTAGCACTCAAACAAGTGTCTTAACGCCGTATCTCCGTGACATGGATATTGATTCGTATCTACTTCGGCGATTTACAGTGCTGTTTTCTTCAAACAACTGACAAGTTTGGATGTTAATCCGCATTTTAGTTGGTTAGCGTCCATTTTCTCCCAACCGAGATTATAGAGCTGAAATGGCTCTAAGATTTGCGAAAACAACCATGAATTACGTATTCGGGTTTCGGTCCGGTGTGAATGAAAGCTATGCTAATAACCGTCATGTGGGGCGCGCCGATCAGGACATGTCTCGCCGGCCCCAATGAATGCATAAGTCTGTGCTTTAGCGTCCGACTTTGTCTTCACCTCCCTTCTTAAAGTTTATACGTAGACCAGAGATTCATAAAACATAAAAACATTGATGTTTGTGGCAGAAAAGGTGTCAAAGTATGACAATGTAAAATACCATCACCGCCGGCTAGCACGGGTAAGATCAATTAGACAGCAGGGACCGATCTTGCAACAAAATGACTCTAAATTTTATATAAAATAAGAAATTGAAATAAAGGCATAATACTATTCCAATATTGCGGCGACATAAACTTTTGTCACCCATGTCGGTGTTGGGACCGGACTAATTCACAACGAAACTTCTCCCATGGCCACACAGCATATTCAGAGTTGAGATAGTTGATATCCAGCAAACACTGACCATGATTTACTTCAGCACAGAACCTCTCGGTATTCTAACCTTGCTCTTAAATAAGCTTGAAGAACCCTCTCCAGAGACCACGTGTGGTGAACACCCCATTGGGATCAACCCTCCTGGAGATTTCTTTCAGTCTTTCAAGGTTTGCCTTCCCATAACGGGCATAAATATCATTTCCTTGCGTTTGTGATGCATAGTTTATGTATAGATATGGGTGATCTGCACCAAGGCCATGCGCTGCGGACCTGATGCGGCTTACAATACGATCAGTCATGGCGGCAACGGCCGAATCGCCAGCGTTGGTGTCCCACGCGGAAGAAATCAAAATAACTAATAGACCAGTCAGTATAAACATTTAAAAATATGAAAACAGGACTCACTGAAAAGGGGCCCGTCTTGATTGATACCGAGAGCATTTCCTCCTCTTTGCTGCATGGCAGCGATTGCATTCCTCGACAAGGTGTAGCATACAATATTAGGTGCCAATCCCTCCACATCTTTAATTGCTTCCACCTCATCCCTGAAAATTTCCAGGGCTTGTGTTAGGAGAGGTCGAGAGGGCTGCAAGGTCAGTGTGCCAAAGAGGTGTCTATCAGTCAATAGTTAAAATATGCCACATGATAAAAAAGTCTGGGGGGCAAGGAAAGCATACCGTATTGTGCCTGGCTCCGATGATGACGTCAGGTTGGCCATTTTACCAATTCTCGTGGTTCGTGACAGAGCGGGAATCCGACGAATGTCTTGAAATACACGCGGGTTGCTGATCGGCCTTCCATACCACTCTGATCCCGTCAAAGTAAACGTATCAGTGCTCTGACTGTAAGAGTAGTACATATCGAATGCCATGTGCCGGTCTTCATTGAGACTTGGATTGGTGAAAATATTAAATATTTCATCCAGAGCTTGCTCTGTTTGATTCGCATGGTAGCTTGCTCTAGAATTCATCACACCTTCTTGTGGAAAGGTACGGACTGTGAACTTAGTGACGATTCCAAAGTTGTTGCCCCCGCCGCGAAGGGCGAAATACAAATCTGGGTTATGATGTTCTGATGCAGTCGTAATAGTGCTATTGGCAAGGACAATCTGGCGAGGGTTTGGTTAGCTTTTGACGGTGATGGCACCCAGTACAATTTCGGGAGAGGATAACGACGTACCTCATATTCGTAAACATTGTCCAATGCCCATCCGTAATTATTCGAAAAGGGCGAGGTACCTCCTCCAAGAGTAAATCCGCCAACCCCAACAGTAGCGGACCTACCGCCAACATACGAGAGGTTCATAGTTTGCAAGGTGCTAAAAACATCGGTCGCAAGCGCACCTCCGCCGACTTCTGCCATGGTCTTGTTCTCATTCACCTTGACGGTATTCATTCTGTCAAGGTCAACAGTCACACCTCCAATTGAATTGGAATCTCCGGCGTTTCTTGAGTGGCCGCCTCCCTTGACCGCGAAGTGACACCAACGGTTGACCAATATTTTCAATGCTTCAGAAACTTCTTCCGCGCTAGAAGGCTCCACGCGGCAAGCTGGCCGAACCTCTTGCTGTTTTGCATCCCATATGATGAAGTTATCACTATCCGGATAGTGGACGGTAAACGTATCCGAAAGATCATTGCACTGTTACATTAGTTTCAAAACTGTCCGAATCATGATATTTCACGTACTGCATCTTGACAGCCGGGAGAGATCTGACCCGTTGCCAATGTTACAGTGGCGGCGGCTAGAACACCGTAAAACGCTCGATGGAGAGTAGTCATTTTGACCTTTGCTGAAAGGAATCTCGGTTTTCCCATGCTGGAGAGATGTTCAGACAGTTATACTTTATGATAATAGGCAGCATGGAGTAGAATACTACTTATCACAATGCAAAAGGGTGGATAGAGTCTGTATCCTGGCCCAAGGAATATGGATAGACTAGGCGATCAGTTGCTCGTACTCAAAGAGGCCAATCTTCCCCGGAAAACCACAATTTATGACCCCACTCATATTCTACCCTCATAATGACATCAGCATCATCATTCACGAATGATGATTGGAAATTCACATTGGTGTGGTGTGGTTAGTAGGGAGACGTGCGCAAGCGATCTTGGCGAAGCGGAGCACAATTGCATAAATTTCGACCCGAAGCCAGACGATATTTTATCCCATTAGAAAAAGTAGTCAAAGTTGTCCGAATAACCATGAATCATACCCTGTCATGTACATGGGCTATCTCGGCGAGAATACTCGCTGTCTATATTGGCACCGTTCACAGCCACCTCGTCAGTGGGTCTCGGCGTGCTTGTTCTGTTGGCAGGAAGGCAATCGTTAGACATGGGGTGTGGCTATCCGGCGTTAACCGGATTTAAAACCAACCACATCCGCAATTAATCAACGATTTTATTTTATCTTGGTGACATGAGAGCTTTGCATCCAGTTTGCACCTGGTACAATGGGCTTATTGGTTTATAGTTTTCAGCAGCTGAGACGACAAATGTCGAAACCCACTTATGAGAGCGTGAATTCAGTCAATAACTTTATGGCAGCATAAATCTCACGATACTCCAACTCTGCTTAGCTGTCACCTCAGGGTGTCACAACACTATCGAACTCTAGGATCAGAGGGGTACGTATACGAAGGTTTCCATAGATGACCGCCTGGCAGGATCTCAATATACCGTTGAACTGACAACACACTTTGAAGGTGAATGCGCCTGGCCAACTTGGAGATATGGACGCAATTTCACTTCTTCAAACGAGATAGGATGAGACGGCATATCCTTCGAAGCAGTTATTCATATCTGCTTATTGAGTTTTGCATGCGAACCTAGATCGATCGTAAGGTGCAAGCCATACTTGCAGTTCCGCCCAACATCAATGGTCCTTTTATGCTATTGAAACGATGTGCGACTAAGCAGCAAAGTACTTTTCATTGAGAATATAAATCATTATTTCTACCTACTCTTCGTATTGACGCTCAATATTTAGGATCAAGGATCGCAAAAAGGTTGTCTTGCGAAGCATAAAAATACGCCATACAATACCATCCGTTTTTCAGACAGTTGTCGATAGCAGAAGAGATATTTTAATAATTTCAGGATTGGTGATGGTCAGTATTTGTGCAGATATTAAACACTTTGAGTTTCTCTCCGCTGCAGGTTAGTCGGCCAATCCATGCGGAGAATAACGTAGCCAGAATAGAAGGAGCAAAGACATGACGTAATTGACACCAGGCCCCCACTTCAGAATACGCGCGTACCATATATCAGAGCAAAATACGGTTAAGAATTTTTATGTCTATGGCCGTACACAGTCGGGTCCTTTCATGCTCTCCCAAGACATCGATGCTCCTTATTTGTAACTAGCTTGGCCCAATCTTTGGCCTAATCACATACCTTGTTACCCCATCGGCAGTCTGAGCAGCTATCAAAATCTAGATAAGGGGAATATGACTGATGGCTGGGTATCCACTTGATAGAGTATCGACTCCACTCCAGGAGTCAAACGATAGCAGGGCACAGATAGCGTTTTTCTGTTGATTGGCATTCAGGGAAATGGCTAGAACACCGGCGTCGAAATTGCTAGCTCACAGTTGGTCACCAAGTTGGTCAGTGGGCCCCGGGACCGGCTTCTTGCCGGTCGGTCATCTCAGTGTCTATTCAATCGAGTGGAAGTGCATGAACGGTGTACCCCAAATCCGATTAGATGCCGAGTGGCTTAGATATTTCAATAGAGGAAAATAGAGCAAGCTTCTAAAGTTCTGACAAGTTTTCTGTGCTGGCCCCAGTTCCTTTTGCGCGGCGAAGGGGAGGTTAGTGGTCTAGATAGCGTAATTTTTACCACGAGACACCGATTGGCGAGAATACAACCACCATCGGAAAATGAGCATCAACCCAGCTGTCTATTTATTTACTTTTCTTATAAGGTATTTTACACTAAGAGCCATTTGCCTGTGATGCTGCTACAATCTTGCGAGCCATCTCAGGAAACGTACTCGCCATCACATCCATGCTTCCAAACAAGTCCAGGCAGGGTTCTTTCTCCCATATTGTGCAATAAGCTCCTTTAAATCTAGTGCCACGAATTTTCCATATCAGCATACCGTTTCCTTGTGAAAAATGATCATCTGACTTACCCGGTCGCCTTGGCTGCAGACACGTCCCACATGTGCGCGGCAGCAAACCATGCCTCTTCGCCCTCAAAGCGTTTCAGGAGAGGCTGATACGACTCTGGGGCCGGCTTTCCGATTCCCAATGAGTCACATGACATGAAATTATCGAGCGGCATGTCGATGTTATTCCTGGTAAAGTATCCCCTGACGCGCTTGACGTCACCGGCAGTGAATGCCCAGCAGGTGAAGCCTGCGTCACGTAGGATCTGGAAGCATTCGGCAACTCCCGGTCGCGTCTCTAGCTGCATGAACTGGTCTAGGATGTATTCCAGGTCTTCATCGCTGGCGAACTCGCGTGGCTCCTCAATTCCAGCCATCCACAGTATGCGATAGAAGAGGCTGCGGAACACGTCAAAGAAGCGAATGTACCGTCCAGAAATACTCAGGTAAGTGTATTCTCGCTCAGCAGCCTCAAACCACGTATATCCGAGCAGCTTGGGCTTGATACACTCGGCACGAAGCTTATCCCCCAATCTTTTGTCGATTGCGTCAAAGACCGCATCGTAGGATACACATGTTCCCACAACGTCGAATACGACGTGCTTTTTGGAGTCAGACATGATTGAGGAATAAATATAATGGTGCAAGGGATATAATAGTGTATAAAAAAGGAAACTCGACCAAAATTAAAACTGCGCCAATCGCAGGGGTGTTGCTAGAGTCCGACTGCGAGATTCTTTTATAGGAGATCTGAGCGTACCTCGAGAATACTGGTTTGAGTGCTGCGTCTCCATACCCACTAAACTGAGGTAGACAAGGCTCCTTTCGGAGCTATCCGCTTTTGAGAGGACCGCTGATAAGGGCCAGAGGGGTTTCAGAACCTCGTCCCTGCCCAATACGCGCTCTTTGATGGCGACGCCTGGGACAAATGCGAATTACGCCATTGCGGGAGAGTTTATCCGGTCCGGCTCCGGACGAGTGCCGGTGAGCATCGGCACAATTCATGGACTGACCGGCACATCGGACTCTTGATTTGGCGCCCGATACCGCATCACGCACGGTCAGCCACCGTGAAGGGCCCAATTTGGCGAACTGCTCCGCCCCGTGTGGGGATTTTCGCTTTGCTAGGCCCATGCGAGGCATGACTCGACGTAATGGGAAGGATTCATAGTGTTCCATTGAGGGATGCGGGATGAGAGATCCGAAAACTCGTCACTTGTTGATTTGTGAGGCGTGAGCCAGATATTGTGGCATGATGGCGATGGTTTTAAAGTCCAAAAAGATATATCATGGGCTGCAGCAGCTGCAGGATCATATCATGTCTGCTCATCATCCCATCAGTCGACGCGTCCAACATAATCCTCCACCGCGCTTCCAACGCGATAATCATCTCCCAGCTCGGACGTGGGAGCCGTAGGCGATATGTTTAGCCGATAGACTCCTTACTATACGATTCAGCAGCCGGCTCTTAGTTTACTCAGTTTTTACTAATTACATGCGACCGGGCCGGTACCGCGGTCGATTGCCTGCCTTGGTTTCCTTTTTGGCTGCGATAGTGAGGAGCAGATCGGGCGGGGAAGAAGAGACTACCAAAGCGCGGAGAAATTTGCGGGGCCAGTGCTGGGTTGATAGCCATGGTAGCTCGCAAGATAAGGACGCCGTGCTGGATTCGAGAGCCAACCACCTAGATAGACCAGGGTTTAATTTTTAAAGTACAAGAGCAAGCATGTGTCACCTTCAAAATAATAGGTGAAGACTGGCTGCCCTTTGTTTCTGTGCAGAGGCGACTACCACTTGGAAATATTGACCAGCACCAGCACAGAACTCTGACCCGTTTCGTAGCGCCATGCCTGACCTCAAGCCTGGTGAGGCGGACTTGAAGTCCGCCGTTGACACGGATATTGGGACTGTCACGAACATCAATGTGGCGATGCAAGAGCTCGAGCTGGAGCAGGCTTTGGCCAATTATGTTCCCGGGTCAGATGCTGAGAAACGCCTTGTGCGGAAAATCGACCTAATCATGATGCCTGCGCTCTGGCTCATGTACATCCTGGCATACATCGACCGGCAAAATATCGTAAGGTCTATGGAAATTTTAATATTGAATTCGCAAATTAACTGGACATGCAGGGAAACGCAAAGGTTGCCGGTATGAATGCCGATCTCAAGTTAACTGACGACCGTACGTATTACCTGCACAACTCCGATTGACAGTTACATCAGAGCTAAAAGAAAAATCACCTGTCCAGAATATGCTATGCTACTCTCAATTTTCTTCATCGGATACCTGGTCTGCGAAGTGCCATCCAATATGATCTTGACTCGGTCTCGACCTTCCTGGTACCTCCCCGGCATCATGATTGTCTGGGGCACAATCGGCGCAGTCATGTCCGTGGCTCAAAACTACCAAGGAATGTTGGCCATGAGATTCTTTCTGGGCGCAATTGAGGCCGGCTTCTTCCCCGGTGTATTGTACCTCATGACATGCTGGTACAAAAAGTCTGAAGTGGGTATGTGTATCTTGGCGCAATCCATCAAACCTCCTCTTCTGCGATAGAAAAATGACGACTGCTTACACGTAAATCCTAGGTAAACGGTTTTCGATCTTTTACACGGCTTCAGTCTGTTCAGGTGCTATGAGCGGTCTCCTGGCGGGTGCCATTACCGGCAACATGGAAGGCGTAAGAGGCATGCGCGGATGGCGCTGGCTGTATCTTATCGAAGGATGCAGCACCATATTCATGGCCATTCTGCTGAGGTTTATCATTCTCGACTTTCCCGAAAACCCATCCAGGCATTTGTCATTGGAAGAGCGACAGCTTGCCGTCGTACGCATGCTCCATGACCGTGGAACTGGAATTGTCAACCAAACTCTGCGACTCACTCCTTTCCAGGCTCTCAAGGCAGCATTGGCGGATCCAAGGACCTATTTGTTCGTGGTTCTTTTCGTCATGGACCTTGGATCCTGCACCATTTCTTACTTTATCCCGACCATTGTCGAATCGATGGGATACACATCTGTCCACGCCCAGTACATGACAATCCCCATTTGGATGGTCGGTGCCGTTTTCCTCGTTGTCCTATCCTGGACTGCCGATCGAACGGGTGACCGCCGGTGGCACGTCACTGGGTGCCTGGGCCTCAGCTTCATCTGCACCATTGTCTGCATCACGGTCAGCAACGCCAAAGTTCAATACGCCATGCTGTGTTTCTACATTGCGGGACTATACACTGCGCTTCCGCTCATTCTCAACTGGACTTCGGAAGTCATCTCCCTCCCCGCGGAGAAGAGGGCTGTTGTCATGGCGCTGGTCAACTCCGTTGGTAATCTCTCTGCGGTTTATGGCAGTCGCCTGTGGCCTTCTTCGGACGGGCCGAAGTTTATCAAGGGATTTGCTACAACCGGAGCGTTTACAGGATTTGGAACCTTGCTTGCAGCTCTGATCCCGGTCATCATGTTATATCTACCAAAGGAGGGCCGCACAAAGGCTGAGCGGGCGATCTTGGAACAAAGCGAGCAGTTTGAGGAAATAAATGATCGCGAAGCTGTGTAGAAGTTGCAAGAACGATTTTTAAGTACTGGCTTGCTATTAGGCGGTACTTGAATATAAATCAACTATTAAATACGATGCCAAGTTCATCATCCTTGCTCACACACAACTAAGTAATGACCCATAACCAGATGTTGCAGTATATGGTACAGTAGAAATACGGAAAGTCGAGATTCTCATTAGGTTGTGGACTTATTTTCTGGTTTTTGAAGCAAACTATGGCAGTCTGATTTAATGCATCAGTAAATTCCGTACAGTACTCATCAATCCTCGCATCATCGCCAGCTTTGAATAAGCACATTGTAACTAAATTGGGCTAGTGCGAATATTTCTTTTTTTTTTCATTAACTATTCCCATACAATTACTCCTTATACGTAGTGTGATCACTTTAAACAGAATGAGCGTTGGCATCGGTGCTACCACTTCTCACGCTAGTCTTCTCACCCTGCTCTGCGTGGCTAGCTGCCTTGCGTCTCTTCATGAAGAACAATGCGGCGCCCACGATACCAACCACACCTAAGGTCACCATGGCACCAATGACTCCGGCAACGGCGTTCGACATGCCGCCTCCCTTTCCACCATCAGACCCATTTTCGTTGGCATTAGCATCAGCTTCGTTCTGGTAGGCGGCGCAAAAGTCCTCCCTAGCCGTGCATTGCTCACACCAATCACCAACGTCCACAATCGCTCTCTTCTCTATCTCAGTCTTGAAACGGGACCAGGTCAGAGAGTCTTCGCCGGTGCCAAAGAGAGGGAATGTGGTCAAATCCCCATCCGTGCCATTCTTGAAGAGCCAGCGCACGCGCAGGTCATCGTGGTTAGAGGGGAATTCCTGGGTGTCATTGGTATACAGCTCAAACGTCATGGTGGAGGCGTAGTCTGGCAGGCCGTAAAAGTCGGGCGACACACCCAATAGCTCGGCGACGCCGAAGAAGGCGAGGAAGGTGTCGTAACTGCCGGCTAGGAGGGTGAACTTTAGTTTACCCTCGGTAGAGACAGTTTGGTTGAGCTGGGTGAGAACGACTCCCGACAAGGTATTAGCGCCAATGGAGCGTGCCCGCTGCGACGAGTTCCAGTTGAGGCCGAGCTCGGCAGAGTCGGCAAGGGTGCGCAATTGGAACAAGTCTTCTTCAGATACGTTGCGGGCCGGTGACGTCTCGTTGTGGATGCGGGCAACATTAACAAGATCAAAAATGTTGTAAGCGTTCTTGTATGTCATGTTTTCTGGCCTCAAATTGTATACTCCATCACTGAGCACGTCGTAGAAGCCGGCGTAAAAGTCCGCAGTGGAGTTCAAACGCTCTAGGTATACGTCGCTATCCATGAACTCTTTGGACGCGTTCTTGTAGGCGGGGCAAGAATCGTCGCCTTTGATCCAGATGGTATCAGGAGAGTTGTCGTTGATTCCGTGAAGAAGCACGTATTGATATCCATCAATGGGGCTTGTGCTGTTGGTTCCGTTGTTGAGAGTCTGGCTTGCGATCTCTGGGGCAATTTCACCCAGAGGAGGATAAAATCCTTGGAGGAATGCGGTGGCAGTATTCATCAAAATGCCCTGGTCCGGAGCACTGGCGAAGATCTGAGACGAGACATACTGGTCCTCAGAGATTCCGAGGATCTGGTAAGGTGAGCCAGACGTCAGATATCGATCGCGATAGCTGCTTCCAACTGCGTAATTCTGCTCGGCACCAAGGCTAGTCAAGCTCTGAGCCCCGTACCACTTTGTAGAACCTGGATGGGCAGTCAGCAACTTGGATGAGGAGAACCTCGAGGAAGAGGGGCAACATACGATCTCCATGACGGCTGAATACAACCGCACCGTGAATAGTCTCGGCGGCTACACCAGAAAGAAGGCCGGCAAGAGTTGCAATATATCTTGCTGACATTGTGGGCCGAGAAGAAGCAGGAATTCAAAGGTGTCTTTTCTGAATCGACACTCCCAATGCTCAAGAGTTTTCAATTGACTGATCTTCGGACCATCGGGCCAGGGTGGGCGGCGGGGAGACCCATTTAAGCATTTTGTTAAGCTTAGAACTCCATGGACCTGATTGGCAATTATCTGGACCAAGGTGAGGGGGCTTACCACACCACCACGAACGCAGATGGTTCTACTTTGGCCGTCCGAGCTCACCTCCTGCGGGGGCGCCAAGACGCTACTGTTATCACAACGACAGACTAGGCAGGTAGATAACCCACGCCTCCAGCCTTGAGTGTAATTCAAGGTTGGGACACCAAAGCTGGTTACCGTGGACAAGTATTTTTCTTATTGAGGTACGTCGGTCACGCATTTCATCTAACTTGCAAGGAATCCCGCTGTGGCAAAGTTTTCTCAGAAGTATAAAATCCAGATGGAATTTCATCAAAGACATTTCACGTGGGTCTGGCAAAACGCCAAGACAACGGTGCCGCGAGACCCATTAAAGTCCTCGGCTACTTTTTCCAGCTTCTCCGCGGTTTCGGAGAAGCTCATCAGACGTGGCGTGATAAGACGGGTTGTTGTGCCCAATACATTCATTGGAGCAAAGACTATTAAGGGAGTCGGATCGATTAGTATTCGTAACGGCCCACCCCGCCCTTGCTAATGCCTTGGTGGTCTAGATGAGTGACAAAGTAGGATGGCGCTATTTAGGGTAGATATCGACAACTACCGAAAAGAAAGGCGAATGGATTTCACATAGCACAGCAGCGTAAAATACATAATCATGATCAAATGCTTGTGCATTTATTGAAACCATCTTAAATGGCTGTACACAATTACCTTGTTATGAATATACTTGGCGATGAAGTAAATGAGCATTCAGTGCTGTCCAAATGGTCTTCAATAGAACCTCGATATTGTCCAGAGCACTCGCAATTTCAGTCCCGAATCGGCGCAGCTAATCATGACACATCAATCACATGCATTTTGATTTGGTTTTGCTCTAACGACTCATAGCATGGGCGAAGGATGAATTTGGTTAGTATAGAATACGAGAACTTGTAGTGAAGTGTATACGCGCTGCAAGGTGTTGAGCCCGAGTACCAGCACTCAATACATAACAACCAAACCGGGCAGTGGCGCAACAGGGTCTAATAATTTTCAACCAATTCACTCGCCAAAATCAGGTGAATGGATGCAAAGAAATGGACCAGCGTGTAGCATATGGAAATGCAACCCAAATCCGCCAAGCGACCCAACATTTGACACCAAATGCATATTACCAACGTACCACATAAACATATTCCTTAAACTAACAACGATGAAAATTTCTAGAACACTAGACATAGTTTGTTTTCTGTCCTGTTATTAGAAGTTGAGGTCTCAAGCAGGTTGCTATTAGACAACCTGAGGTGAGCGAAAGAGAAGACGCGATGCGGTCGGACTTCCTGTGTTGAGTTTTTACTGCCCACAATCACTTGGAAGCTAACTCACCAGCAAGACATTAATGTCATGATTTCTTTGATGATAAAGCAAAAGCGTATGGGTCCGCAAAACTGGTGCCGATTGATTCGTTGATTGAAAAGCGCCATCATAACTGGAGTGGGAAATGATTCAGCCCACGTCCAGAAGCGACCAGTGTTGTGTCTTCCGATTTCAGTCCCAAGACATCCTCTGCTACATGGAAAAACTTGTTTTCTTGATTGGGATTGTTGTGGCGCAGTGTCATTCCAGTGCCATGTCGATAAACTGTCACAAAATCACACCAATCCGGTGCATTGGCTATTCGAAACATCAAATTCCGTCTGGTTGCGTCAGTTAAGACCCAATATTTCACGAAAGAGGCCTTTTAATCAATGCTTAACGAATTCGTCTTTGGTCCCGTATTTCTTTTTATCAAAATGGTGTTGTCTGTAGCCAGACATGTTCGGAAGATGAGGAATGCGTAGGACAGGATGTAGGCTCTTCATAATAGAACATTTTCTCTTATAAATATACCAGCAGACTCCAGCCTTTGGTTACTCACAATAAATTCACGTATACTCTGACGCACGCAAAAAGCACAAACAAGAACAATCTTTCTCTAAAATGCCCAATACCTGCCCCACCGAGACTCCGGTTGTAAATGATGAAACAACTGAGATTCCGGTTAAAGAGCCAATACGGCTTGTGCTTTGTTTCGATGGCACCAGCAACACTTTCCATGGCACTGATGAGGATACAAACGTTGTTAAACTTTTGCGCAAATTGAATCGTAACCACCCTAATCAATACCACTACTACCAAAGTGAGTTCTGTCTGATATCTTGTCAGATATCCATTTCTAACCCCGTTGTAGCTGGTATTGGCACCTATGACGCAGATGAAGCTTCTGTGAACAAATCCAAGGTCGGAGAATTAAAAAGCGCTGCTTACAAGTTATGGGATCAAAGTTTTGGTAGTACATTTGATAGCCATGTCATGGACGGCTATAAATTTCTGATGAAGTACTATGAAGAGGTAAATGAAAAATCCATCCTATATTTGCCGGGAAGGAAGACGGAATTGATCGATGCAATCCACAGGGAGCCAGGATCTACATTTTTGGCTTCAGCCGAGGTGCTTACACGGCGAAGTTTCTCGCGCAAATGATCAACACACTGGGTTTGCTCTGCCGAGGCAATGACGAAATGGTTCCATTCGCGTATAGCGTCTACCAGCGATATACCCTAATGAGGAAAGAAACGGAGAATTGTCCGGAATGTGAAACAGAGATGGCCCATAATGATTCTCAAGATATAGAGATTCTGGACCGTCACATGAGAAATCATGATGGACGCATTCCCGAAAATGGAGAAGGTGCAAGTGATTCTGCAGAGCAAAAGGCCAAAGAACAGTTTTACTTGAAGACTTTCATGGATCAACGTAATACCAATAACAGGGAGCCTTACGATTACACCGAGGGCGACGAACCGAAAACCCAAGAACCCCGAAAGAAACCTACAACTGCGCTGGAAGCGGCCCTGGCTGAAGTCCGGGATTTTAGCCGAACATTTTGTCGAAGAGATTCAAAAACCTCAATGTTCATGTTCGGCGGAAATATTAAGGTGTATTTCCTTGGCATTTGGGATTGCGTCAACTCAGTCGCAGTATTGGAGAGCACCGCCAAGAAGCCAATGCCCATCTTCGGGACCGCCAAATACGTTCGACATGCGGTAGCCATTGATGAGCGGCGCGTCAAGTTCCGACCCTCCCTTCTGTCCCAAGATATCAGAATCAAGAAGGATGCGAGGACAGTGGCGAGGCTGGACAGAAAGCTGAACAGGAAACTGAAGGAACTCGTAAATCCAGATGAGATCGCTAGAGGGTTAAAGGAAGCAATATCCAAAGAGATTGAGAGGGTGAACAAAGAAAATATAAAGGAGGTATGGTTCCCAGGTAATCATGGTGACGTTGGGGGTGGCTGGCCAATTGAGGATTCTGTCACAGAGAAGCAGAGTGAGGGGTGGTGGGGATTAGGAAAGTTGACATCCTACTTTACAGGCCAGAAACATCTATGCCGCATGCATAAGTTACCAGATGGCGGGTCTCCAAAAACCGGTACACGTATACAGATGAGTGATATCCCGTTGGCATGGATGATTGATGAAATTCTAGCAGTGGAAAAAGAAGAACAAAAAAAGGAAATTGATGCGAAAAAGAAGGTGACACCAGGTCTTTCGTGGAACGATTATCGGCTCAAAACGTTCAAGGAAGATTTCCATTCGTGGAAACATGGAGTTGTGAATTCTGAGCGAAATACTTCGGCTGAACTTGGCACTCTTCATGATTCGCTGTCTTTGAGAACCTGGAAAGGGCTTGGAACAGCCTTATTTTGGAATGCTCTAGGTGAGTCTCCAATATCGTTTATCCGATCGCAATGCTAATCCCTGAAGAATATACGCCATTTGTCCCACGCTACGAGTTGAAAGACAATCAATGGGAATCATCTCGATTACTTATGAGTATGGGCAGTACAAGAAATATTCCGGCCGACGCAGTCCTGCATGAATCTGTCTGCTGGCGACTCCTTAATACAAAAGAAACGTACAGGCCGACCAATTATCACGGCCGCAGGAACTCACCTACCATCAATTGCGACGAATTGACTAGGTTTCCACGTCGATCAAATAAACATCACCAGATGTGGACTTTCCAGACTTTCACGGTGACCAATAAGTCTTCGGATAGGATTGTTCTAGTCGGATTTGACGAATCGACAGCGAGGACAGGCAAGATCGAGATAAAGCCAAGAATGTCGCAGTCATTTAGCCATGGCCAAGAACACTGGATTTCACTTGTAAAGCATGAAGACTACAAGGAAGAATTGCCTCACAAGGTGGTTTTGATTGCGGGAAAGGAGAAGGATAACAAACAGCCTGTTCTCCAAATCGATGGAGAAAATGGAAGCGATCCCGAATTCGATCACTTTGAGGTTAGAATAGATTTTCCCGAAGTGCATCAGGATAGAACAACTCTATTTTCAGCAGATGGTACAGTTCTGCCTTGAACAATCTCAGGGATTAGAGCTGGAGCTAAATAACCTTCTTATTCTTTGTTTGAGATAGCTCCTACTCCCAACGAACACCACCAATGCGAAATATAAATCGTGTTTTTCTCGCTACATGCGTTAATCAATAGACAAGCATACCCGGCATCTACGTAATAATTGGACATTTGTCCTCTACAGATGCCCAGACCGGCTGGCAGACTCTAGTCCACTAGGCATACGATTAGTTTCAAGCATTTGATGGCCCCACCCTACCGAATGTATTCTATGAAAATGGATAAGGAACAGGATTATATGTCTATAATTGAGACGAGCTATGATCAAGTAGCGAAATTCTCCCAACGGATTTGCCGTAGCTAACGTGAAGCGCAACTATTTGCTGATAAGACAGACATGCTGTCGTGAAATAAGTCACGTCCCTCCATGAGTCGAATCCCTGAATATCACATTAGTTTTCGAAAAGAAAAGAGGTGGCATAAATGCTGCCCAGAATCATCTTTCATGCCTCAAGCCATGGCTTCCATGATCGGGAAGTCGTTCGTGATGATGCGAAACCCCCACGTCACGCATCCATCTTGGTTGCACAAAAAAGTGGCGACACGGTGGACAACACGATGTATGATTGGATGGATGGCCCAACCAGGCTAATACACGAGGAGCCCTGCGTGGTTATTAGCTGGTTCCATTCGCCTTCCCCGCCGCTACCCAATATTTCCACGTGCCAAGCCACCCAAGATTCCGACCTCATAACCGATTATGGCGACGCCGGGCTCAAGTCCACCCCCTCCAGCTGAACTGCGCCGCTTTACCGACTTTCCGGCCGAGATTCGGCTGCGCATTTGGGATTTTGCCTTGGATGACGCTACAGCAGAGCGCAAAATCCAGCTCGCCATCCACACCCTGATCTATGTTGTAGAGCACACGTGTCTGCGCGGGGACAAGGGCTTCTGCGGTCTTCATACCCACTGTGAAGCACGTGTGCCGGGCCAAGAAGACGATGTCGGAGAAGTGACCAAGTTGAGCTGCATGGGTGATGGACATTTCGCCTTAGCAGATACACTTTCTGAACCGGACGACGAGAGGTCTCGCCATGCTTTGTTTTGTCTAGGCATCGCCTGTCAAGAGGCTAGGCATGTCGTTCTTGCAAGATATCCGAAAACACTGCGTGTTTTCAGAGGAGAGTGGTATCCAGGAATAGAAAGTCGCCTCATGCGGTACAACCCTATCATCGACATCCCCATAATTACAGACCTTCCAGGGTTTACCTGGATGCATCGCCATCCAGACCTCCCCGAGAACCAGTGGGACGGCTTGGTCCAAGGAGGGTTCCCGCAAGATGCCGAGCTCTTTCACGAGTTTCGTGAAGCCATTTCATCTTTTCGGTGCGTGGCCTTGCAGCACTCGGGGCAACGCGGCTATCTACACTATGCTTTCGAGGCTGAGCTGTATCAAACGGGAGGCTTCAGAAACATTGTGCTGTTTTTCGAATCCATTGAACGCCTGATTCTGTGGCTAGACCCCAGTTGGTGGCCCGATCCAGACTGGAAACCTGACACAGGACTCGATGTGATCGAACTTGACAACGTTGAGGACCTTGCAACAGTGGGGCTTCGGGATATTCCATATGTCGTCTCTGATGTACGAAGGGTACTAAATCGGCTTCAGGATGATTCACAGGTTCAAAACCAGCTACGTACCACTCATGGCGGACACTGGATGCCACGATCAAAACCCTTGGACAAGATTGGATGTTATCTGGCGCCTGAGATTGATGGAAATGAAAACCAAAGTTACGACCCTTAGCGGTGGACTTTTCAAAACCGGGCATAGATCTTGGGTTATTTCAACACGGGATTTTCACACACTCTTTCTTCAACTGTTAATACAATCATTTGCTAGGAATAATAATTAAATTTAATGATTACCCAATGTTCCATCCATTATTCACAAGGTCAACAGACTCGTATGCCGGTTGCATTCCAACAGACAAGAAATATATTTATATGGTGTTCGTTAATAATTTCTTACGTTGATTTCCATACAAATCTGAAGCAAAATGATGTTTCTGCCTCATCCACCAGCGGTACCACATGCCCCAATCCTGTCCACACTCAGTGACCCCATCGTATCCACCTAACATATTGTGTCTCAACCATTTTTCGCCGTACGTGTGAAGAGTCATCTGTAAACTAACCCAACACTTACATCCATCCAAGTCTGCGCCAAAGGAAAGTACTGCCACTAACAAATGCGCTGATTCCCGTAAATACAATCAGTAGCCCATAACCAGTTCCGTATCCTCCATATGCCTCGCCTTTCCACGGCAGACCCTCGATCAGCGCATGGCTAAGCGGTCCTGAGATAACACTGCCAAGGCCCCTGCCCAGAGAGAGCATGCCGAATATCATGGTCGAGTTAGCTGCTTCCTTTTCCTCCATTTCTTCTGTGAGGGTTGCATCGCTAGCGTCGCTGTCGCGTCTCAATTCCTTTGAAGGCGCGTGTTGGGTCAATATATCCCGCGTGATTCCGGGCCAACCAGAGGGGTACGATCCAGCCGTTAGTCCAAAGGCGATAGAAAAGAGCAAGACAGTTGATATATTCGTGGACAATCCCCACAGTAGAAAGGTGGAAATGGTCGATACGATCGCCGCCAATAAATAGCAAGTAGTAGCATGATAGCGGTCCGTCAAAGCGCCGATCACAGCAGAACCAACCGTAGCTGCGAGATTGACAAGCACAAGTGTGAAGGCTGACATGAAATGGCTCGCGCCTATTGTGCGTGCAAAAGTTGGCAAGTAGATACTCGGCAAGAAAGATCCGAGAGCCTGGATAATATTTGATATTTGGTATAGCATGAATGTCCGGTTCATGAGGATCTCGAAGCTGAATGTTTTGGTGGCAGTTGTCGGTTTAGGCGGCAGCCTGGGTTTGATGTAATACAATAGTGGCCCCGTCAACACTACCAGAGCGACTGCCCAAATACGCAAAGAGGTCCGAAACCCGTAGGTGTGCAAGAAACGCTCAAAGATCAGGGGGAGTATAGCACCGGCCAGGCCAGTGCCAGACAGCATAATTCCAAATGCCATCCCCCTGCGCTTGATAAACCAGTCGTCAAAATATACAATGATAGCACAGTAAATCATCGAGCTACCAAGGGCAAAGAAAATACCCTGGCTGACTAACAATTGGCTTGCTGTTTGCGAGTATGAGCTTACCCCAAGTGAAATGCTCATAATGCATAATCCGATGAGGGGTGACCACCTCCCAAAGCTTGGGTAGAGTCGCTGGAGTCCCATAATTATGGGCATGTCCATATACATTACCCCCTGCGACATAATAATAAGCCCATGAAATTACTTGTTCGAGGATGAATTTACCAAGGTACAAGTTCCTATGATTGGGATCATTGGAGAACCTGCAAATGGCTCGTTCGTGCTATAATACTCCTGGAAAACTCCAAAGGCGTTAGGAAAACCTGTATGGGGACATCTATTAGCCAAAATAGGAGCATAATCTGCTCATTGATCACTTGCCCCAAATTGCGGCATCCACGAAGAAGCCAGCTGTCAAGAATAGCCATGCATGCTTCCCATGATCTGGCGGCGGAACTGAATCAGATGTGGCCTTCTCGCTGGCCTTCTCGCTGAAGTCTGAATCTGACTGAATTGCCTCCGTTGTATCCAGAGACGCCATTTTGAAGGCACCCTCCTGGCTATGATGAAGTTCAGATGGCATCGGGGACATGAGATGAGTCTGTTATGAAAAACCAGTGCTTGGCAATGATCAAAAGGCCACGGTTCATTCTGAACCTAGGTGCACACATGCGCTCTTTGGACTCTAGAAAGCATGTTTAATGAATGATTTATACCTTTGTTAGGGCTCTGTGGCAAAAGTTGTGTGTCAGGATCACACGCCAAAACACCAGAGACCCATGTTATCCCCACAACCACTCGACGGTGATACAATTCCAAAGACCGTGGTCTATGCCGACGTATGCACCTTGCATCTGAAAAACTCTAAACAGCAAATAGGCTCCGAGAAAAAAATGCTGATTTTCCCTGCGCCGGCACCAGTAGTGAGACTTGTTACGGGTGACGACATGATCAAGAATGTGACTCAAGTCGGGGATTGCTTGTCTCGGAGTAAAGAGAGGCGGGGTCACCTAGAGGCCTATGGTGAGCTATAATTGATACCAGGCTGCCTAAATCTAACGATCCATCAGTTGTTTGTGTTACGTTAGAATAGTGCGGCTCGGCGAATCCTGGGGTTCCCGCATTCCGGGTAATACCGAATATACCAACGTGGTTTCGTATTTCTTGTAATAGCGTGCGCCACCTTTTGCGGGCCGGCGCTCCAAGTCTTCAAATCAAGAAATACGCCCCGACTTCCGGCAGGTTGGCTCTATTTACGTGGCATGATGTGGAAGGAAAGATCGATTTTTGACTAGAAGAAATATCACGTATTAGACTGAGAGGTGACTGAAGTAGGAAAGTATAGACTCCCTAGTTATATCAATTACTTTCTCCTCAGGTACCTTAAAACCGTAACTCAGTTGAAAAGCCCAGTGAATCTCGATTCTCGCCATGATGCACATGCCTTCCTCATATGGATCAACATTCAGCTGTTGTCTTAGCGGGGCTATTATTTAATGAAAACAAGCCAGGGCACTGGTACCAATTGTTCAAGATCTCTGCATCCATTAGTGAATTTCCAGTCAGCTAGTCATGTCTAGCTAAAATAAATTTAATGTACGTGATTCACCAGGCTCAAGACATCATAAAACAAGTTGCTCGGCTAGAGTGGAGTATTTCATGGCATCGTGGTGAAAATTTAGGAGAGGTGCAAGCTTAATGGAAACCGGGCGGTGGTTGTAGAAGAGAAGAGCATGGGCGCGGACATGCCATGCATTGGAATTGTAGATCAAACTTGGGGACACGATCTTGATTCAAAAGTGCGCCCAGATCTTTTGTATTACGTGAACAGTCTTGGAATGTGAGACCGGGACGGTTATTGGATAGGGGGTTGATTCTCCCAGATTCAAATACAAATTATTGCATCGGTTCCGCTAGATAGCATCCACTTATCCTCAATATGCAGGGGACATCTACAGTATCACAATGGTTTACAGCTACAATTATGTGCATGTAATGAATAATGAACCGAATAGCAATTGACTTTTCTTGCCTCGTTTCTCTGGGAGAATTATCTCCCAATTGCTAGCGGCATCGATCCAGGGTCAAGTATGCATATTTGTTAGACCCGACGAAGCCCTTTATTGAAGCAATGACAATGTCGACATTTTAATGCAGTAATATTGATAGCAAGGGAATGTCTGCGTACTCGAAGACAGGGATACTTCGCACTGAACGGTTGTTGCAGCTGTCAGCGCAACGCTGAACTTGTGATTTAATTCCTCGTCCCATCAAACATACTCATATCCAGAGAATAACACCCACGTGGCCTAGTATTGAAATGATCAAGGGCAGCCGATGGTTGGCAAATGCCATGGAAAATGTGCCAACCAAACATCTCGGTTAGAGGAACTCTCAAACGGGCGTTAACAGTGGATCCTGACGCCACGTCCAACCTAGACTAATCTTGAACGTGAGGATTTGAGTTTGAAAGTGAAACATGAATAGGATTTTTGTCCTCGATCCATCATATTTCTGGGTGATCCCTTCGAATGTGTGCATCCAAAACGTCTGATCGCGCATACCAACAAGTGGCTGGTACCACATCAGACCAAAATATTCTTATGGGAGAGCAAGACGTCACTGTTTATGTTCTAACCGGGGTTTTCAGCACGGCTAGCAATGGCTTATGGCTTTAATTGTTCATATTTCCGCGCCATTCAGAGCCGAAGGGCCGGATAATCGGATCACCATGAGATAACTATGAAAGAGCGCTTGCCGTCCGCAGGCCGTTGTCTGACACTAGAGATGAGGTAGAACAAGTAATTCAACCATCCAAATTCTAGTCTCCAAGTAGAATGGATCAGATACCAAGCTTGGCACTATTCTTAAGGCAGCAGCGCCATGCTTCTTCCTGACTAAGGTGCCAGTCCAGTAGAACTAAAGAAAATACCACAGTGGCACATACGCTTTAGGATAAGTGTCAACGATGAATCTTTTTATGATATCATAGTCTCAGCTGTGCTTTTCATAATCCAATATTATGTCAAAGCACAAGGTATTTATCAACTGGAGCGTGTTGGCTTTGGATGTGGGGATCAGTTGTCAATGCACCTTAATGCGCAAAATATATAGCCTACTAAGCTAAATCTCGCAGCCTTGGCGATTTCTTTTATGGAATGGATGATTCATTAGTTCTAACATATACCACAGCTTGAATGGCCTTGTCCGTGTTTTAACCTAGACTGGCTAGCCCAGGGCAGTTCCGTGCATAGTTCAGGTACGATGGTCAACAGTACTATGGCAATCTCTAAACTCAATCTGCGTGCACAAGGTTGGAGGCAATACCTGTAGCTGTTATTCCACAGTTATTGGGGAGTGGTTTACGTTGATACACACTTGAAAAATCCCTTCGGTAATGGAATCAGTACCATGTGGCAAGACGAAACACGGCATCCCTGACACAACGAGCTACTTTCTTCAATTCCATTGAACAACAAAAAAAAGCATCAGTGAGAAATTGAATTCCTTTGTGGCTAGAATAAACCCATAAAATTGCGCAATGCTGGGCCATAGACAGTCTGGACAAGCTACAGTAGAAACCCATGTCTCAAATTTCCCTAAATCACTGTCTCAGCCTGAAGCTGGCCACATGTGGGATGACAAACTGAAATGACTGGTGCAGCTGCCAAGGGCGACACGATCAGGACTTGCACTATGATGAATAACGATCACGGCTTGCGCTCTTCGGCAATATAGTGGTCATTGATGACGGGCACAATTTCTGTTCTCGTCTCAAAGGTGTGTCTAAGACAGCGCAGCAGATGCTGTCTCATCAGTTGGACTCTTTTTACGTCAAAAGTTGCACTCTCGGCTTTTCTAGAGGTCGCTTCAGAACCGGTAGCAAAATTCATCATAATTAGGGATCCAATAAGGGAATTTCCAACATTCAAGTGCCTCTAGCCCGTCAATTTAGTGATCAGCTTTCCAGTGTTTCCGCCTGAGTATAGCATCATCCAGGTGCGAGGAACTTCAGAAATTCCCGCTTCGACGATCATCTCGCTATTGTCATCGATGATGAGCGTACCCTTTCTCCACTCTTCTACAAGAATCTTTCGCACATCTGACAAATGGCCAAGCCAGTCCAGATTTATGAAGCCCAGTATTTGTAGGCGCATGACTACTACCTCCTGTGTGGATTATGTTAGATCGGCATTTTACGTCATCCACAGAGGATTCAAGACACTAACATAGAAATTCTTGATGCCGATAATATCTCCGTCGCGATTATAATTGGAAATGGTGCCACTACTTGGTCAATATACGATACCAGGTGTTTTGTGGGATATCTTACCAGGCCGCCACACGCCCAAATTTCGCCAACCGAGTCAACATAAAGTCTAAAATCTCCCCACCAACATTATCTATGCAACAATGCTTAGTTCAGGTACCAGCTCCAATCAAAGGTCATACGTACCAAAATATACCTCGACGAACCCGTCGGTTTCCTTGGTCAGCTGTTCTTTGAAGGAAGCTGATTTGTAGTTGAGGCAAACATCTGCTCCCAGCTCCTCAACCCATTTGCACTTGGCATCCGTTCCGGCGATGCCGATCACCTATAAAAATATCAGAAAAGCCGCACGGCTTTGGGCAATATAATTGCATACCTTGCGACATCCAATCATCTTCTTGGCAATCTGGACCGTGATGGAACCAACAGCTCCAGCCGCGCCGCTGATGACTATGGCATCCTTCGCGGTCGCTTTGACGATCTGCATGAGAGCATAATACGCCGTGAATCCCGGCAGGCCAAGAGCACCCAAGAAGTGCGTCACAGGCAACCCCACCGAGGTATCGATCAGAGACACATCGCGGGCGTCAGCTACGGAATAGTCAGACCATCCCGGGTTCGCTGTGACAAGACTCCCAACAGTGATGTCCGCGCTTCGTGACTGTATAACCTCGGCAATTCCAAAGGCTCTCATTAATTCGCCCACTTCAATTGGTGGCAAGTATTGTCGTTCCTTTACGGCAAATGGGGAGATCCATGTACGTTGAGCAGGGTCATTGCTAAGGTACAATGTTTTTAGTAGCACCTGTTCGTCTTTCAAGGTGGGGATTTCGGTTTTCTGCAAAACAAAGGTCGGCTCGTTGCCATCGAGAACGGGTTCTCCGTATGGCTTTTCGCGAAGCACCCAGCGTTGTGATTCAGTCGGTAGAGTCATGGTTTCAGTGGCTTGCAGCACGATAGACATTAAGAGATATCTTTACCCTCATTTATACTTATATCAATGCTGCCAGGTCTCCCCAATATGCCTGTGACCCACATGTGAATTAATCAGCATCCAGTCTATGACGGGCTTCATGGCATGATCAAATGGTGGGGCAGCTTGGAACAAGCAGCTTATTTGCGGGGTTTCATGAGGCCAAAGCCGAATAAAGTAAATGCCGAGGTATTAAATGGTTAGTATACCTGGTCAATTGCTGCAAGATGCAATAATACTCCATCTCAACTAGCCCCTACTGAACTGCGGGGGATACACGAGAAACTTATGTATTCTGACTTAGGGATCACCAACTGGAAATTCCTCCACGGTTTCTATAGGTCTATTTCTGACGTTATAGACGCTATTGTCAATTTATATACCAATTCTAACATTGATCTCAGTGGATGTCTTCATATTTTGAGACGAAAATAGCTCCATGAACCCGATGTCCTCGCAGAACATTCGCCCACTGCACAAAACCCCCATTCAATCAATCCACAAACCAAAAACAAGGCATGAAGAGACCTAAATAGCAATTTAACATTCTTATTGATTTGGTGTAGGTTCAGCCAAAAATATTATTTACGTGGATTCATTTCTTTGTTGGCGAGATCAACATGACACGTCAGTTGCGTATTCAGACTGAGCTGACAAATCTGAATCCATTTGCGATGCCAATCTTGTCTGGTTCCACAAATAATCTGATGCTACAGCATACAGCAGATTTCATCGCGTGCGGGTTGATTAAATCATCGGGCCACAGTCCTTACCGTAAATCATTCTGCTATGCCCGAACCATCACTTACGCCATGGAATTCTCCAGGGCGTGTTTTTCTAATCTCTATATATTCAATATTCCCTATACGTGCAACTTCCCTTTCAATTAGTATCCAAAAGTAAGAACATATGTGCAGCAGTTGACAAAATACATTAGCACAAAAAACACGTTGAATGTGCACGGTCGCGTTAGAATACCAGAAGTAAACAGCGCAACGGACGAATATAAACAGAAACAGCTTCAAGCAAGGGACCTTCAAAATAAACAGAAGTCGCGTTTAATTAGCTCTGTGAAAATGTTCACGGTGACAAGGGATTTTTGGTGCTAGTTGCGGTTTAGTGGCGTGAATTTTTCAACAGCTCGTTAGCCAAGAAGCGCCCAGGCCAGTTACACGACGCGCCTCGTATCTTGTCAAGGTCGTTTATCAATAGGCGAAAGACTTATAAAAAATTGCTCTTTCTCTGCCCGTTAGAATCAAAGATATCTAACATTCTTTAATCAACCATGGCTTCATCAACCTACCCAGAATGCTTTCAGTGGCACAAAACGGACGGCCTTTGGCGACGCGACATTGACGAGCTAGAGCAATTCTATACCAGGTTTTGCCGAGATCCCCGGAATTCTGATCATGCAGCATTCCCTGTCACCTGTCATGCATCTTTTACTATTCCAAAACTCGATGGTAGCTCACTGGACGGTGTTTCCGCCCGTCTCACGGACGCGTTTCGGAGAGCATGGAGCATGCTACGTGTTGAACACCCCACAATAAGTTCCTGGACCCAACTGAATCCTGAAACCGGAAAATGGGAAAAATGTTATGCTTCGTTCGACGATGCAATCGACAATGGATACACCGAAAACCTGTGGATAGAGGACACATTTCGGTCCGTGCCGATCGACAAAAGCGAGGGGTGGATCAATGCAAATCCTCCTGTGTTTAAACATCCCACACTCTTCTTCACAAATCCGCTCGCCGACTGCCACGATGTTTTCCGAGGTGAAATATACCTCCGGTTTCCACACGACGTTATTGATGGGATTGGGATTTTGCACACACTGAATCGCCTCGTTGAGCTTGCAGGCCACAACTATGCGAGGGTCAACGCGCCTACAATGCCATGTGACCCTGAACCTGAGCACGCTCGGTTGACTCTGCCTATTCGCGTTACATCCCGGATTGCCCAGCATCCTACAAAGCTCCAGAAGATTCGCTTCAACGAAATTATCACCGAGAATAGCCAGCTCCAATCCGAACATGCGTTCCTCGGTCTCCCAATGGCGACTAGCAGCGACTCGAATGGGATCCGGCGGACTTCCGTTAACTTACCCGCAGCTATGTTGAATCCTCTCATGGAAAAATGCAAACAACACAAACTAACTGTAACGCACGTTGTGAGCGCTGCCATCATCATCGCTCTGCGGGATTTGCAATCTCCGAACCCCGAGATCTGCACTTGGCGATACTCAAATCATGCCCTCCTAAATCTACGAAAGCCGATTCTTCCGCCCGTTGATTCATTTGATGTCGGAAACTACCATATGCTCACACCCTATACCATGGCTATTGATGTTCGCGATTCGCCCCAGGGCGTTCAAGCCACAGCTGCTCTGACAGAGGAACTTCTTTCCGTGGCGAATCAATTCCACGAATATTACGCAAAATTTCGACCCAACTCAGAGACATTTGACACCGATATTCTGACGTTTGCACCCATGATTTGGGATCTTTTCACCCCGAAGCCATCAGCACCCCCGCCAGCGCAACCCACCACAGCCGCTGTCGCCATCTCATCTCTAGGGAACATTAACAGTATTGTTAAAGCTGATCGCGATCCTATCCAAATCACAAATGTCTGGGTTGCTGGTGAACCTTTGGGTACAGGTGTCAGCACCTTCCTGCAGACTTGGTCTGGCATTCTTGAAATTTCCATGCTCTTCAACTCGGCATTTCACAACAAGCAATATCTAGAATTCTTTCAACGCAAGATTCTAGATAATCTCATTCGCGGTATGGGACTAGAGTGAGACGGATGATGTTTCCAACGCACTGGACTTGAATGCTGCTATCATTTCGTTGGATTGTAATTTATCCTATTCGTTCATGGATCTACCCTACGCTGTGTGACTTTTTAGAAACTTAGCGACTCAGCCATGGCCGCAAAGCGATCCGGTTGGTCCAATTCAGGTTAGCGGTTAGACAGGGGACCAACTCTTTCTCGTATTGTAGACTGTGCGCGATGATAACGCAGATAGGAAATAAAGACGGGAAGCTACGGGTTTTATCGCCCGGTATTTAGATGCATCGGGAGTGCCGGCATGTTGAAGCAGGCCCAACGAAATCCACCCTCGGTTGCGGACTGCATGACGAATATCTGACCAGTTCACCGAATTGACCGTGCAAAAGGGAGATCCACAGGGTGTCTCGGCTCTTGATCTCTGGGATGTTGTCCAATCAAGGTCCATGTCTTTCGCGGTTGACCCGCTAAACGCTAGATTACTGTCTGCTTGGGAAATTGGCCGCCCCAGATCAAAGGGACCAGGGTTCGACCAAGTGCCGAGGCGTGATTGGTGACGTCCCGGTTCCCACCCACACTCATAATGACTTTGGGCTTTGCTGTGCCCCCTCACTCATAGACTCAACAGTCTTCACCTCCTGGATACGTCCCGACAAAACATGCCAAAGACATGGTGGACGATCCAGTGAAGTCGAAATCTTGCGCCACCTGTCGCAAACGTAGAATTCAGGTGAGACGAAATGGACCATGATTCCTATTGTGCGCTAAGTCGATGCTACGTCATAGTGTGACCTCCGGCAGCCTGTGTGCGGCCAATGCCAAAGATCACGCATCACCTGCGGCGGCTATGGGCGGCTTACCAGTATCCTGAAAAACACGGCTCAAGGACTTCAAGATGGCGGCCTCATATTCCAGAAGACGACTCGTGTGCCATATCGGAAGCATCAGACAGTCTCAACTATTCCTTTGAGGCGCGAGGGAGATAGGATTGTGCACCCAGACCAATGCCCTTCGCTACTTCATCATGGCCTTGCACGTAGTGCCTACGAGGAGAAAGTAATTGGAAACTTTTGGTCCCATTATCTCCCAAATGGACGGTCCGCGTCAGACAAAGTTACGCAATACACTCACTACGGCTGGTCCAATGTGGCGCAGGAGCTGTACAACAAGAACAACCCCAATATTCGCATAGCCTTATTGGCTGATGCCCTGGGACAAATGAGCAGACGCGAGAATCTCCCTCAGATGATGCGCAAGAGCCAGCAACTATATGGAAGGGCATTGTTATTAGTGGGGGAATCTCTTCGCGACCCTGGCAGGCAAGAGCCCTACGAAGTTTTAACAGCTCTCAAACTGCTAAGTTTCCACGAAGTATGCTTATTCATTATTCCTTTTACTCTAATTTAGATGCTAATTCCATCGAAGATGTGGTTTGGCTCAGACGGGAACAAAACTCCAGCGCAGTTCAACAGATGGACCACTCACGTAAACGGCATAACTGCATACGTGGTTTCATGTGGCCCGCAGTCATATATACATGGCCATGCTCATCAACTCTTCCTAGATATCAGACTGGCGCAGGTAAGATGGCCGCACACATCCCTCAGCCGTAATCAGAATCAAGTAGCTAACATCAAATCTAGGTCATTATGGGATTACAGCTTCGCAAACCATCCATATTGGCAGAGCCAGAGTGGAAACGAATCCCTTGGAGCGAGAATGAAAAGGGGCCGAAGGACACCTTGATCGACATTATTCTGGAGCTCCCTGGTCTTTTTGCCGATATTGACAGCATCAAGGCCTGTAAAGATGAAGCTGAGCTGGTGAAACGCCAAAAGATGCTCACCTTAAAGTCTTGGTCTCTGGATCTAGATCTACAAACCTGGGCAGCCAACTGCGGCCGGGCCTCGTTGGAGCTTGTCGAGTCAAAGACCAAGGACCAAAGTGTCGAATACTCACCACTCACCACAGCTGAAGAGTTTGCCATGGGCCATCTCGCCCTGCAGTACTGGGCGAGCTGCATTCTTCTGTATGACAGCTGCATACCCTCAAAGGTTATGACAGGGGAATGGTCACAAGATCCAGACCCTCTGGTGTACTGTCGCAAGATTGCTGGCCTCCTTCCCTTCTTTCTGGGTCCTAATGCAGGGTCCCATTTCATCAACCTGGTTGTCTTCCCTGTCGCCGTGGCACTTCGATATCTAGGTAAGACTGGCGAAGTTGAGCCTTCGGCCGAGAAGTTACTTTTAGTTGAAGCCTTTAAGGGCTACGTGGGCAAGACTGCTTCGGGATTGATGAAAAGCTACCAGAGCTTTGAGAGTCCGAAACAAAAGCCTGATGTAACATAGTAACAAAAAAGAAATAACCAACCAATGCATTTGCGACTAAGGTGCACCAATCCTCGCAACCTCTGGCTACAGGGCCACTCTAGGGGTTCATGTTTCATTGGGGTACCCCCAAAAGTGTTCCTTGTGGCAATATACGTAATTCTTCCTCCTAAAATACACGGACGCCGTCTTAGACACTTGAATGCATTCTTGAGACCCCGGGCACTAAACTGTTGCACGCTGTCACTCGTATCAAGTCAATCGTGTCAAAATAGAAAGGGCGATTGAGTTGATAGTCAACGAGATCAGCTGGCACCATTTCCGGGTCTACTCCCTACCACAGCCCAAGGTCGGAAAGGCCCCAGGTCCTCGACGGTTAGAAAATGTATCTTTGAGCGGCAGCTATTTTGCCAGTCTCATTAGGCCACAGGACAGTGTATCTGCCTATTGGAACACCTATGTTGTTTAAAAGTTTGCTGGAGATGGTTTATTTTGAGTTTATAACGGGGGGAGGCCTTTTTATTCTTGGAGCTGCTGAAGTTTACACCAAAAATTTACCAAGGACATTGAAACTTTTACTTAAATGACTTGTAAAATTATATTCCGTATTGGGTCTTGTGTATAGTTTGCTGTTCTATCTTTCCCTCCTGCTGATGGCCTATCTATTTGCTTACTTGGGAGACCAGGTTCGAGCTGCCCCTCTGGGGGACTAACTATATAGAAATATCGTCCGCGAGAGCAAAGCCGGTGGAGTTGAACACAGGTACACTAGTATTACCCTTATTGGTAGTGATGAAACCATTTTCGTTAGTAGTTGGGGCTGGAGTGGCAGGGGCCGCAGTAGTGGTGCTGATCTCGATCATTTGAACACCCTTGGTAGTCTTGAATGGAGATCTGTCGGCGTTGAATAGTTTGATGAATGCCTCGTAGTCATTGCCATACTGGCCCGAGATAGAGCTGCCGCAGTTGTTTTCGCCACCGCCACCACCGTAGCAGTGTGTCCCGATAGAAGTCATCTGGCCGTCCGACTTTAGTAGAACAGGAGCACCCGTCTGCCCTGTTGACGTTGTGTTAGGACTCCATATGTCTTTTACATTGGTTCCCAACTACTTACCTCCGAAAGTGGAAATATTGTACTCAATCATGTGGCGGGAACTGGAAGCAACATCATAGTTGATACGAGCAAACTCCTCGTACATTTGGGCACCAGGCTCGGTGCCCCCATAGTCTTTAAGACCCTTGTCGCCAGGGTAACCAACAACACCCAGGAGGCCCCTTCCGGTGCTTGGAGTGTTAATGAATTTAAACATTCGAAGGTTGCCGGTGAAGGGACGGTCGAGCTGGACAAAGGCAATATCGCGCGAGCGGTTGCTGGGATCCTCAATCCACTCCGCAGTGGAAACGACGCCGAGACCATATCGCGCTTGGGTCTGGGGAGACCTCAGAGAGGCCCGGCCATTATATCCAATATAACACTTGATCTGAGTGGCAGCACCTAACTTGTGACCCCAATCATAGACAACATGCCCGGCTGTGATGAGGAGGTCGGGGCGGATAAGCCATCCAGTTCCCATCATCCAAACTTCCCTACCAGTCCTGGGATGTTCGAATCGAGCCTGAATCTTGACAATGGCTTGAACAGGTTAATTTCCCGGCTTCATTCTTTGTCGAGAGTGGCGTTACCTACAGCGATACTTGCCGCCATCTTGGATGTCAGCCATATCAACGAGATTACGCTCGTCTTCGTCAAAGATCGACTCGCCAGTCGAGTTGCTTCCGTCGTCGGGAAGAAGAGAAGATTCAGGAGGGTGAGACGAGGTTGGAAGATCAAGCCTCCACGTGGCAGCGCGAGAGTTAGAAGACATTTTGCTTATATCAAGTGATTGACCTATACAATCGGACGCGTTTTTGCTGGGTGTTAATCAAAGATTAAATTGGGTGGTGTTTGTAGACTAGATCATTTCATGACTGGGAATGATTGCTGAGGGGTACAGTTGGTTCTTTTGTATCTAGGTTGTCTCTTAACTTCAGTCTTCGTCGAGAGGCCGCTTTGACATGTTTTCTTTCAAACCCCGCAGCTGAATCAGATTTCCGAACCAAGACACACTAGTTAGCACATGCGCAAGCCATGTGGTGGTCCTGCACTGATCAGCCAGCCACCATGGCCCATGCCTCCATATCTTTGTTTTTACAGGAGCAACCATGGCTGGATCTAGGAGATTTTTAAGAAAAAGGTCAGGTTAGGCCCAAGCCACGGCTGTCAGAGCTGATACTCTGGAGGCCTTTTTTGGAAATCTAGACCTCTATGGCAGCGATGCAGTGGCGCGGGTCTATTGGAATCTGGTCAAAAAAAAGTACGCTAACGGCAATAGTTCCAAAGAATGACAGACCGACGGGACAATTTAGGCCTAGTAAAGGTGGATGCTAGGAATCTCAAAATATTTGACGTATACATTTCACCACGTGCATGAAGCTAGTAGAAACTGGTTTGAAAGTGAGGGGAAGATGAGAATGACGAGGGCGCTCTGTACTTGTCTATGCCCATGATAGATGTCCACTGCTCCACTTTGGAGCCATTGGGCCGCTCCATATGTGACTTGAATGCGCTGAGATTCTAATGCATCCATTGCATATGATTCTTCTTTGTTTGTCCTTCCTGCGCATGCCACACCTGCATTAAAATGCCGCACCCATATTGACCCAAGTCTCATACGATGTCGCACTCTTCAATTTACAACTCCTACAGGGGATTTCAAGAAGAGCTACGCTAATTATGCTTTAGTCGTGAGGTTAGTATCTCACTGCTAGTAACCTAACCCTATAATAGCTCCTTATCGCAATAGGAAGCATTTTCACTCATAGCCTCTCAACATGGATGCCATGTAGGTCATTCCTGGGGTTTCGAATAGTTATTGAAAGCTAATGAATATCGAAAGTGGTTCTATTCCCGACATATGATGCTCCTCGTTACAAGTATGGATATCAGATTCTAATTCTCTGGGGTGGTCTTGCTGTCATTGGTACCTGCTTATTAAGGGTCCTTGGTAGGAAGTTAAAGTAAATCAATGCATCAAGCACCATATCCCAAATTTCCAATGTGCTTCTATCTACCAGGTTGACAAGGGGAAAAAAGTCAACTATGGGCTCAACCAGGCAGAAAACCTAGGAACACCTTGATAGTACAACGGATTTATCTACCAGGTTAGCTGGAGGGAATTAGGCCACACGAAATTATAAACGCTATTAACAGAATACTGTACTTATTTATGGAAGTCAGGGTGGAAGATATTTACAAGATTAAGTAGAGTAGAGTGTTTACTATTATTTCATTCGCCAAACTTTCCCAGCTATTTAGCCCACTAAATTTCTAGATTCTAGTTTCATTAGCAGATTGTTAGCTGGCTCATCTAAATCCAACCAACTCGCCTCCAGAGAAACGATGGCCTCCAATAACCGCTATTGCGCCTGTAAAAATAGTCAACGGCCCATAACCACTTTCATACCTGCCGGTCGCTCTTCCTCTTCTGTCGAAGGCTGAAGGATATTGGCATCCGGCGCAAAGTCTGTATACTGTAGCTGGATGGCTGAGGTTGAAGCCATTACAGCACCGAATTCCAATGTACAAGATGCAAGTCGAAAGACTAACTAAACTTCTGAATTCATAAAAGAAATTCTGGTCCAGAAGAGGAAGAAATTTTATGCAATTTGCCATTAAGCTAGCGAGTACAAAGACATTGTCCAGACACTGTCGATACCGGAAAAAACTCTGAACGCTAAAGTTATGGGGGTAGTGGAAGATCCCATGCGGGGGACCCAACGAATCGTCACCTTCATGCCGAAAGTCGCGAAGCAACAATTATTTTATTAGGTCTTGTTGCTTCAAAAGTTTTTGCATGACCGGAGAAGGCATCAACCCGAATTCCCTAAGAGTAATTTCTCTATTTCCGTCTCTAAGTAGGGTGGCTGGAATTTAGTCCTCCAAGCTGGCGTATCGATGAACTGTCGAGAACAGTAAAAACAGCGGCTTAAGGTCCCTGCCGCATATAGCCGTTGCAAAATGCTGAGAAGTAAAAGTTTCCAACAACTTTACCAGCTTGGTTATAAAAAGGCCCCGGCGCCAAAACCTAATGTTGACTGCGGGGTTGGGTGGGGGTTCCAAGGTTATACAAAAAGTCAATCCCGGAGATTTTCTACATCCAACTGATTCTATTACTATAATGATTATGAATGAACAGCTCCCCCCTAACGTAGGGAAGTGCGTGAAACATAGCATTAGTGCCTCGAAAAGCGAGACAAGATCAAAGACGACCAACTCCCAATTGTGAGACATGTCGGGAACCATGCATCCTCATTGGAAAATCCAGCAGAATAGCCCCCCCCTGATACAGGGCAACGAGCTTTCTTCAAGCCACATCTGCGGGTAGATTCCAAGTTGTTACAAGACACCTTTCAGGGGTACAAACGAAGTATAGGGGGCGAGGGGACCGACTAGCTAGTAGACAGACCAGCCCTAGACGCCGCCCAAAAAGGCTTGAGTTAAACCAAAACAAGCTTCGCCCCGGCGCCAAATTCATAGCCTAATCTTGTTAAAATCTAAACTCAACGGCAAGTTCCTTGATTTTTGGTCATGGCAACGGGGAGATTGTGGAAATGTCAATATCCACAATCCAGCCAGAATCTGGACAAAGAATCTGGTAATTTTACGCATAGCTAGCGGGCCAGCAATCTAAGACATAATGTTTGACTGACTCGCTTAGTCAACACATCTCTTGAAATAAAACTACTTGCCCGGCCGGAATACCAATCTCCTGGGCTTGGGGTGTTTCAATAGGAAAACCTGGAAGCTCCTTGATAAAGTGTCGTGCCCTTCATCCTACTTGTAATATATTCCCCACAAAATGCGCTATATCAAATATGCCGGTTTGGCAGTATGGGTATCAAGCCCGCTGACAGTCAACGCTCTCGGACTGTGCCATCCAATATATAGCAGCATCCAGGGAAGCAGTCTTTCGACAACGGCAAGTGCGTCATCCATGGTTTCGATCACAGCCACCGACGATGTCTCGGCCACCGATATCACTTCCAACACCGACTTGACCCTTTCGACAACGACAAGTGCGCCATATACGGTTTCGACAACAGCCACCGACGATACCACAGCCACTGACAGTGCCTCAGCTAGTAACGGTGCCTCGGCTACCGATATCACGTCCAACACCGTCTCGACCCTTTCCCCCTCGACAACGCTCGATACTACTACTTTCATAACCTCAACTACCACCACTCCCGCTGCAACCCCGACGGAATCCTCAGTCGACCCCGCGTTAGCGGCGGCGAGGGCCGATGCAAAAGCAGCGGCAGATGCAGCGGCGACAGTGCTTGACGTAGTGTTGAAGGACATCGACCTAGTAAAGACCTATCCACCACAAATCGCCCAACTATTGGCCGAGGCACAGGCAATAGTAGCCGAAATAGTCAATATAGCACATGGGATGCCATCCGGGAATGCGCAGGGACTAGTGTTGAGCGCGTCAAATGTCGCGAAGGATGCGGTAGGAAAGATATACTCAGCATCTGCGAGGGCAGATAATCAGGGCATGTCGATACAGGGTGCATTAGGCGGGGCCCAAGGAATAGCAGCATACACGGCCTCACAAGCGAAAGCAGCAGAGGAATCTACATCTGTCGAGGAGGCTCAGGGCATTGCAAAAAGTGCCCAATCAGCTGCAACGAACGCATTAACAGCCCAACAACAGGCGGACGGCGCGGTGGCGGAGTGTACACTGGCATTGAATTCGGCACAAGATGCAGTGCAGCAAGCCAAAGACGCATTGGAAACGGCTAAACAAGTAGCAGCAGGGGGGTAAAGAAACTTCCGAAAGAATCCATGCTCTTCTTTCTCAATGAATGGTTCCTACATAAGTTTATTTTAGACTTGAAATATGATAATAGTTGCGACGGACTCTGGGAAGATTCGTATTTGCCATACAAAATATTGTCTAATATGAAGGGTAGGGTCTCCCTTATGTGATTAATGATTATTTTCAGTTTGGAGAATTTGTTAAAGATGCCCGTTGTGAATAGCCGGAGGAAGTGAATGCCTATAGCTGTATGCTACCTATAGTATTAGTCGGTAATGTGAATCTTGGTTGTCTTGGACTAGGGCCCTTTGAATAATATATTTCTTATATTGGCTGTTGGGAAATATGCATGAAAATAGAGCGGAATATCGAACTCTTGAGCCTTGGTGTATAGTGGATAGAATCTCAGTGTGTTGTAAAATGTTCTATCTTCTAGGGTGTTGGGGAATAGCGTACTAATAAAACCTAGATAATGACACGTCAAGTCTATTGTTCATTGGAACGCGGCGAGTACGGCGTCCTATTTCTCCTGGCTGAGCAGAGGCGCAAGCTCATACTCCCGCTCCTGGTGCCGCAGCCACTCTTCTTCCGGCATTATCCTGAGTCGGTCCACTGAATCATGGTCCACTATCAATTTTGCGTCAGCTGGTAATGGATCCCACGGGTTCTCTGCGGCCAGAATCGTCGAGCGTAGCCCAACAAGCCAAGGATGCACAACTGAGAGGTAGTCGTGAACCGTGGCGTAAGGCTGCGAGGAGGCGTTGACTGTAAGGGGTGGCGTTTCGGCTGGCTCGAGTACGTTCCTGACCCACCTTCGGAACTAGCCTCCTCAAATACGCCTCCACATCCGTCAGCATGCTCGTGGTAGTCAGCCCACACGTCCGGCCACTCGTCCAGTTCATAAACCTTGACAGCCACAGACGACACCTTGGTTTTGGTGAGGGGTTCTTGAGAGATGGGGTGCTAGCTTGTGCCATCGAGAGTTTGCCGAAAGTAGGGATCGCGGTCTCCAAAAGGTTTTTTGGGGTCTGACATGACAAACACGGCGGTTTCAAGGGGCCCTTCGAGCCGCCAACCAAGGTGCTTTGCCGCCTCGGAGCACCCACGGAGTTCGCAAGCCTGCAAAACTTCGCCGTGGGTTGGATAGGAAACGGACATTGTCGATCGATTTGAGGATATTGGCAGAGTGAGGATTGAGCTGGAGTAACCAACAGACCAGAGGATATTTTATATTGAGCCCCGCACTGATCAACACTGTTGGTTTAGTCAATTGGCTGAATTTTCTTCCAAATGTCCCTCAGCGTAACCGGGTCCTCACCGTCAGGGCAAGCCGAAGTTGACTCGGGAACCTATTTCTCTTAAATATTCACCCCCCTTTGCCCCAATTTTTAATCAAGATATGCAAAACACAAAATCAAATTTCTTCCTCTCCTTTACAATATTCTCAAAATTATTAATCCAGCATTCCCCAATGAGTTCACACTCACTATATGATTCCGAGCAGTCAATATGAGGCAAGCGCCCGGAAGTGAGTTGGAGCTCCAGAGGGCTCTGAAGAATCGGGCATGTCATCTTCGGGCGAACGACGAATGGGACCTCTGCACCAGGAAATAGCACTACCAGGTCCATTATCTCTGCGGAAGGCGGCAGAAGAACAAGACTTGAAGTGGATTTATGGCCTGGGCGCCTGATGTCCCCATCTGAAGTGCCCATTGTATTGCCTGTATACTGGCATGCCCCGTTAAATGGACTGTAGATGCCAATTAAACGTTTGTCGATGATAGAAGTCTCGTTGTTCACAGTTTTGAGGGCAGGGTGCGCTTCATCAGACCACTCGGCGGTTTGACATGCCCGATCGACGAGATTCGCCTCAATTGACCTTGGGACCGGGGGGCAAGCCTGAACATCCAAAAAGTCCAAAAACGAGAAAGGCTTGTTGAGCCCAGGATAATCGCTTCCGGGTGCTTTGTTTAGAATAATGTCAACATCAAAGTCTTCGCGCCTGCAAAGTTCTGGGCTGATCGTTGTTGTGGTCGCATTCCTCCTCAGCGCGTAATCTTCAGTCGTCACGCTCGTCGTGTCAAGAAAATGCGCCCACGTGGTCAATATTTGGGCATCAATCGAATATTTCTGGTAAGAGAGCTGCTGCTGCCACTTCTTCCTGAGTTCCTCGAATACTGATTCATTTTTTCCCAACAAAGATGTAGACGCAAAGACTGTTCCCACGGTCCCAATGACGCACCCATGTATGGCCAGGACATGATCGGGTATCCATATTCGGTATTCATCAATCGGTACCGGTGTTTCACTAATCGGTTGAGTCGTCTCTATGATAGCTCGCGGCTCGTATATGGTCAGGGGAATGCATTGCCAGTTCGGAACCCACGAAGGGAGTTTCAGTCTCTCCATATCGGCACAACTTTCTATGTGATCACGCAGATAGTTCAACTGGTTCTCACATTCTTCGGCCAATACAGAGGCTGCAGCGGCTTCAGCTTCCGCTCTGCGTATCCGCGCCTCCAAGAACGTATTATCCAGCTGATAATCGATCTTGTCCCGGATCATCCGATCTACGCGCCTACCCATTGCAGAGTAGCGAGATTCCTCAATTCCCCAATCCGTGTACTTATCATTGAGGTAATCAATAGTAGATGCCGAGTTCAAATAGCTAAGCACTTTGTAGTCTTTTCTTGCAGCCATTAGATCGGCCGCAAATGTTGAGTAAACCTCTGTCGTGCTTTGCGCGTAATCAAGTGTTCCCAACAATTCCCAGTCAAATCCGCTGCTGATACCCAAAAGAGCGAATATTTTGTCTCTCGGGTCAGATGCCCTGAGATTACGAGCCAAGACTAGCATGTCCAAAATATCTGTCTTGTTGTCGTCGGTAGTTGAAAGCTGATCGTACGAACTTGGTAGGTAGTATTTCTGTCCTTTGGCTAGGTGGAAGGAGACACGGGCCTTCCATATCCGGTTGACAGCTTCAAATTGGTCTTTTTGTTGAAGACTTAGGCCATAGTAATCATGTGTCCGATTCTGTAGAATCACCAATTTGGAAAAGTCGTCCCAGGATATCCCACGATGGCCGCACTGGATGGAGACATCTCTCGATACCACAACTTCTTGAAAGACCCACACACGACTAAACCATTCGCGAGATAGGACATCGTGGTAGACATCGTGCAAATCGCCACGGAAATCTGTTCCGTCCTCTAAAATTGCTGGTCGATTGTGGTCCCTTTCTTTCTGCTCATTCAATGCCCAGGAGCTATTCCTCTCCAGGAAGTTCCAAGCTGAAATGCCAGTATTGCTCCCTGACTGATCACCAAGATACACTATTGTGCCTTTGGAACTTTCGTAGATGCGACGCATTCGATGGACTTGGTGATTCCTCTCCTCAATGTCTGATTGGTTGATGCATAAGGCATCTACCCAAAGGAGCAGCGGCTCGTCTTTTAGCCGTAAGTGGCGAAGGGCTGAGTTAAGGTTGGCGCCAATAAATAGATGCTTGTCCCCAACAAATATCTTGTGGGTATCTCGTTCGGCACCCCATACGTACGACAGGGTTGTGCACTTGGACTCGGCCAATAGTGGCTCTTCCAGTAGGGCGCACTCGAGGTCATCGTCAAAATTCTCCGCTTCCAGCAAGACCAGAATTCTGATTGAATCGGCTGCGATAGGCTCATATTCATAGGAATAGGGGTCAGCCAAGGTCTCTGGCTGCTGTCCTATTGGTGTCGCAGATTTTGTACTACCAAGAGGTTCTACAGTTGCACCATCAGACCCATCCATTGTTCCTAGGAGTGTTGCAGCAATACAACAATGAGACTCAGGGCAAGTATGGATAAGAAGCTGGATGGAAATAAGATGATGAGAGAGCCATTGCAGCGTATTGAGGCATTTAAATTTAGTGTGGGGAGTGGCGTGGTGGTGCTTACTGACGCTAGATCATCAGCCAAGTATTAACGCAATACATGCGACCGAATGTAGGCTAAAGTCAGAGCATCCATTTGTGTCACCAAAGCATGGCTCCTGCAGTGTGATTTACGGGTCGAAGAAATGACAGGCTACCAACCTTGAGTGGCGAACATCATCTCGGTGGGAATTTCATATCTATTTAAGGTGGCCCGTAATCAACCCGGACTTCACACAGCATTCAGGATATCAGTTATAGCAACTAAGCCATTCTTGGGACGGTTGATGAATAATGGAGGATTTGTTCCTTTTTGTACTGCTTCAAATAGAATGCAAACCCTTTTTGTAAATTTTGTAGAGGCACTTGCGATTTCAACATATCTTCAGAACTGGAAGTCAAGTATATCATCTTGACCCCAGTCTGTATTTGTGAAGCCAAAGACCGTATTGGACAACAGGCCATCTATGTCGATGTCTCCACTATCCCCAAAATTCTGGTTTGACGATCCGCCTAAATATGATGTAATGGCTTCGTTGCCGGCAGAAGCCGTTGGGGCCATATCGTGTAACATAATGGTGCTTGATTGAATGCGAGGCGGTTGTAGATTTAGGTTTCCTTGCCCAGAGTTCGAGAACATAGACTCATTAGAGTTGCTTGATAACAGTGTTCCCCCAAGCGCCACACCACTGTCCACTGATGAGCCCGAGGGGTCCGTCTCCTCTTGTGGCGGTTGGACAGCAGTGATGTGTGTTGAAAGCCATTCTTCATGCACTCGATTAAGACCTCGTAGGAGTATGTTGCGGTAGGCAGATGACACTGCTTCATCTCCCAAATTAAGAATCCCATTCGAGCTGAGTTCTTCCATTAGTATAGCGAGGCCACGGCGTTGCGAAAATTCTTGAAATTGATTGAGGTCTTCTGACAATTCTGGGCTCAGATAGGCCGAGGCGGGCTTTGGCTCGTTTGGGAATATTATATTCCAAATTTCAAACCATTTATCCGTATCCGTACTGTTTGGCTTGGACTTTCGAGACAGTCGCCTACGCTGTTCATGCGATACGCCGTCCAACGTGATGGAAGGGTCCCATACACATCTGCGGAGTCGCGCGTGAGTCAGATGGCTTTCTTCATTTGGGAAGATTGTCAGGCAGCAGTCGCAGTAGAAGTCTGGCGTATGTCTTCTGGCAATGTGTTGTTTTACGCGAGAAATTCCATATAGCTTATAAACAAAGCATTTTCTGTGCTTTGCCGAGTTATTTTTCCAAAATGGACAGGCCAATGGCCTTGATGGTGTCGCCTTAGGGTCGAACTTTGGTCTTTTCTGGAGATTTGGGTCCTGATGATCCTCATCATTTTCCCCTTCGTCATTCGGATCGAGTTTTCTTTTCCTGGTGGGCTGTTGATGCTGTTGAGCCGATGAGTTGGATGTGGCTAAATGTACCAAGGCACTCTGGTCCCTATGAGTCAGGTCATTATCGACAGGAGTGGTCGGTGAATTTGTTGAGTTTTCTGCAGTTATAGTCGGGCCTAGAACGGGTGATTTCTGGAATTCCGACCAGAGCCGGCGTGAGACAGCATCGATGACTGGTGCCAGAACAGCTTTGAGACTCGACGGCTTGATGGAAAAGTCTGTAGAGGAATCCGGTATTGAAATCATGTCAGAGTCAATAGATTGATCCTGATGGCTGGGAGATTTCGCGCATAATTCCAACGGGGAATTCTCTGTTGGTTGAATAGAGTCATCTGGCCAGTTCTCCTTCTTATTGGCATCGGTATTTATTGCGCAGTTCTTAATACCCTCCATGGAAACGATGTGGCGGTATTGTTTTAGAGCATTGAGATCGATATCGTGCATATTCGCATCATGGCAAAGTGGTAGGGCATGGGTCTGGCCACAGGACCATCTCTGATTCGGGGGCATCAGGTACCACACCATCACCTTATCAATCGTCTTGACCAGTTGAACTGTGTGGTTATGCCCTTCTAGAATGGTGAAACCGTATCTCTGAGTCACTCTGGGTGTCCCGATAAGATTGAAGAGAGTATCACTTATTAGTTCAATTCCGGGGCATAATTCCGGACGGACTCGAGTTGGAAACCCTGGGACAAGGACGAGTTGTATCAACGCTCCTTCAAGTTTCAAAACCTCAAAAGAATTCTCATTGAGAATTTCCGTTCGGTAGTTGATTCCCCAGTGTTGTTGGCATGCAGGGCCCCTCCAAAAGTCCATGTCAATCATGGTGATATGTGGAGTGCTTTGGATAACAAATCCTGGGAGTGGAGGCTGGAGGGCAGCTCCTAACCAGGACAACTTTTCGGCACACTCAGCAATTGTGCTACAGGCTCCAATAACTGTGACAAACAGATATTCTTGGTCCAGAAAGGCTCTGATTTCAGTGTTGTCCGGCTGCATGACTAGTAGAGCGTCAGAACCAATAAAATAACCCATAATTCTTCAGCAACCCTACCACCAGAAGTCTCCAAACCAACATTATTCGTCGCCTTCTGGATGACGTTTAGTAGAATAGTCCCGTCAGAGGCCCATGTCTGGTCAAAATATTCGCCGACAGTGGCTTCTTGAATTTGGTCCTGGCAAAGACCTGTGAGGGTAGCAACTGCAGATATGGATCGTGACGTCTGTGTTGATTCGATTGAATATTCTGCTTCGATTCTCTCCTGTATCGAAATCCATGGGATCCTGAATCCCACAGTAAATTCGGGTGGGGGTTTTCGTTTGCTGACAATGCCCCTGGGAAGTTCAGCCAACATTGACTGGCGAATTGTGTCAATCATTATGCGTGGGTGCGACTCTGCCCAATGATATGAGGATTCTTTCAGGAGACTGTCGATCAGCCAAGTGTATGCTTCACTAGAGAGTATTGACTGGCTATATGTCGATAGTTCAGGTTCAGTGTCTTCGTCTTGATCATCATCTACACCCTCGAAAAGATCTGTCACATCAGTCTCTTGGGGATCATGACCAGATTTACTGCCCCAAAGGCCCATTTTATCCATTAGAGACATTCCATCAGAAATCTGGACTTGGATTTCAGATTCATCATCAACTGTATGCTGCAGCATCATCCGTAACTGCGAAGCTACCTCCCTAAATAGTGTCAGTTATTGTCAGAAGTCCACATCGAGATTATCGATAGCTATACTGTGGGGTCTTACTGGTAGTTTTTATGAGCAAAGTACATTATGCTTCTATTTGAGGGATTTGAAATGCCAGAACCTAGTTTGATAGCAAATGCCCTGATCAAACCAGGAATCGCATTGCACACTGACTTCCAATTTCTGGAAGTCATACGCTGTCTGATTTTATCACATATATCTTTGCAGATCTCTGATATAGCCTGGCGGGTAGCGTTCGACATAGGAGCAGATGCGTCCGAATAGACTGTTCTCATGTCCTCTTCATTCATTCTCGTAAATGGTGCGGTATTGTCTCCTTTTAGAGTATCGAGCGTGTCTCTGCCGAAGTCGGGGTTTGGCACAGAGGCATACCCGGAATCGGTAAAGGGCAGGCCTTCCTTGTCGCCAAGAAGGTATTTGGTTAGTTTAGCCTCCTTCTCCTCAACTTCTACATATGGCGAAGAGGGTAGATCTTCGCCCGAGAAAAGCATATCCCAGAGCCAGTACCATTGCTCTACTGGACTAAGTTGCGGTGGAAAGGGATCGATAACATCCGTCCTTTCATATAAGTTGAGCCGGTTCCCACTGCGCAGGCAATTTCCCTGGGCAGAGTGCAATTTCCACGATTCTGAATCTGTCCATCTCGCCCCGCATATTGAACAGCAATAAGGGCCGAAGTGCTGCAGCTTGATATGATCTAGAATGTGGCGTACATTCCAAAATATGAGCTCTGCACATCGATAATGACTGTAGTCTAACTTATAGAAAGGACACGCCCATCTTTTCCCGTCAGTCTCGAGGCGCTGGCGTATTAACCGTCCAGTGGTTCGAGCTGAGGTCGCAGAGTTTGGGATATCAACCATATTGAACTGTGCATCGGATTGGTTGAAGGTAAAAGACTCTTTGGTGCCCGCAAAGTCGGGGCTTTGAAGTAATTGCCAGCTTTTGTCGTTATGCATCATGCCACTATCATCGCAAAAGTCAAGGACAGTGATATCAGCAGGATCCACAAAAACGGGGTTTATATCATCCTCATCGCCAAGAACCGTGACTGAGTGATATGTCAGTTCATACAATAAAGGTTAGAATATTTAATTGTGGCAGTCTCTATTCTTCTTCGTGGGTGAATAATAAAGCAAAAAAAGATATACGGAGGCAGATCCATGCTGGGGGAATGAAAAACAGGACCTACATTGATTTGAATTACTCTTCACCGCCCCCGTCATGCGAGAAGTAGTATCAGTGCTAGCAGTGGATGGCTGAGGATTCTTGGCGCCGCCATGACCTGACCGCAGGTTAAGAAGAGGGTGTGTATTATAGTCAGATCCAGGCCTTATGAATATAGACGCGGCGGCAGTTGTGTTCTTGTGTGTGTGCGCGTGTGTGTGTAAATGAGGGGAAAACTTTTTGGCATTCTTGTAGGGGTAAAACCGATTGCATCAGCCAATGAGTTGGCGTTGATGCACAACACCTTGACTCGCAAACACAGCTGTGCGTTTACGTATCATTGGCTACATCTCGTCATCCTGCATATCATAGCGCCACAGTCTGCCAAGGTCATGATGCGAGCCATAAACGAGCACGAACTGAATATTCAGAGCGCACATCCATACTTTGGCGGGCCTGTGGATTTGAACACAATCAATATTGGCTATATAATCCTGTTGGAGATGAAGCATAAAGGATACCTCGCCATGGAGTGGGATGGAGCATATGTTTTTGTGGCTTTTTAGAGACCCCCCGCATAGCCCACATGGGAATGATTCCTGCCCAACGTCACGTCATACCACACCTGGTACCTGCGCCACAACTCATCAACCGAAAGAGTCTGACGACGACGCGCCTTGTATACCGTTGGTCAAAATCCTCAGTAGCTTTTTAATAATGGTCTGGTAAATGAGTAAAAAATTTATTGGTTAAAATTATAGAGTAAGTAATGGCAAATGTCTAGGAATTAATTGGGTGATGATGTGTCATGACAGATTGAGCCTAATATTCCCCCAAGCTAGGAGGTGGTGGATCTAAACATGGCGTGTCATTTGCTCCCCCACAGGCAGTTCCTGCAATAGTGATCTGACCGTGCCGGCTTATGCAGCGATATAAAATTGGTAAGATCCCAGACTTGAATATCTATTTAATATCTGATTCCCATTGCATTCTTCCTGCCTTTGATCACTCCTGGTATAGGGTGGGGTGACGCGGCGCCGGTAGTCTGCATCGCGTTCCCAGCACTAGCCATGGCCCAATGCCGTAATTGGTCACGTGTCCAACTGCCGCTCCGGTCTCTCCCGTGCTTCGGGCAGACTCATGACCGTCTCGTCGGCGGGTGCGTCCGTCCCCCACATGATCTCCATCTCCATCCATCCACCCTCATGCGTCGGCATCACCAACCATGAACCGCGCCTCACGTACCCACGGCCCTGCCGAGCGCAGCGGCCTCAACGACGGCCTCGACGACAGCCCCGTGTCGACCTTCCCGCCCTTCCCGGACTCTGCGCCGTCGAGTCGCCGCGGCTCCTGCACCCTCGCTGACCCTCATGGACGCGCCGTCATCTACCAGGACCTCAAGTCGGCCCTCGTCAAGTTCTGCTCCTTCATCGGGCCGGGCTTCATGATTGCCGTTTCCTACAGTAAGGCTTTCCCGACATAGCTCGCATCGCCCACACGCGCCTTCGTCTCGTGCCTGCTAACGGGATGCCCTCCCTCACCGTCCAGTCGACCCAGGGAACTACTCAACCGACATCACCGCTGGCGCCTCTTACCGCTTCCGCCTGCTGTTCATTGTTCTCTTGTCCAACTTCCTGGCCGTCTTCCTCCAGGGCCTTGCCATCAAGCTGGGCACCGTGAGCGGTCTCAATCTTGCAGAGGCCTGCAGAGCCTTTTTGCCGCGGTGGCTTAATTATGTCCTCTACGCATTTGCCGAGATTGCCATCATCGCTACGGATGTCGCCGAGGTATGACATGACACCTTGACCATGACCTTCCAAGCAAGACGAAGACTGACATTTATCCCTCAAAAGGTGATTGGGTTCGCCATCGCAATTAACCTGCTCATCCCCCAGGTGTCGTTGGTTGTGGGATGCATCATCTCAATCATTGATGTCATGGTCATTCTTTTCTTCTATCGCCCTGACAAATCCATGAAGGGCCTCAGAATGTTTGAGTACTTCATTATGGCCCTGGTCCTCGGTGTGGTCGTTTGCTTCTGCATCCAGCTATCTCTCATCGAGATCCCAGTCGGAGAGGTCTTTGAGGGCTTTCTCCCGTCCAAGGCTGTCACTGAGCCACAAGGGTGAGTTTTATGTCATACCAACCACCACCCCGGAATCTTGCTGACCAAACCAAACAAGTCTCTACCAAGCTTGTGGAATCCTTGGCGCTACCGTTATGCCACACAGCCTCTATCTGGGCTCTGGCATTGTCCAGCCTCGTCTGCGAGACTACGACGCCAAACGCGGCCTTGTTCCTCCGCCAGCCAATAACGCCGCCGACAAGGTCCAGTACATTCCATCTCTCGGAGCTATTCGCCACTCCCTCAGGGTTTCCATTGCCGAGGTCGCCCTCGCCCTGTTCACCTTTGCTCTCTTTGTCAACTCAGCCATCCTGATTGTTGCCGGCGCCGCCTTGTACAACAACCCCGATGCCATGGACGCAGACATTTTCGGCATCCACAAATTGCTATCCGCGTCCATATCGCCCGCTGCAGGTACCATCTTCGCCCTCGCTCTGCTGCTGTCAGGCATTTCATCAGGCGTTGTGTGTACTATTGCAGGGCAAATGGTCAGCGAGGGCGCTCTGAACTGGAAGCTCCGTCCTTGGCTTCGTCGCCTGGTGACCAGAAGCATCAGCATCACACCTAGTGTAATTATTGCTGGGGCAGTCGGGCGTTCTGGACTGAACGCAGCTCTCAATGCTTCGCAAGTCGTTCTCAGTATCGTCTTGCCATTCGTCACTGCGCCCCTCATTTATTTCACTTGCCGGGACAAGTTCATGACAGTCTTGTCAGGCCCTGGCCCTTCTTCTGAGGAAGCTGATGGAGAGGATGCCGACCTTTCAGAGCAGCGGCCTCTTTTGGCGCCACAGGGTCGTGGTAATCGCGTCGTAAAGATGGGCAACTCATGGTACACAACTGCTGCTGGTGTTGTGGTGTGGCTTATTATTGCCGTTATGAATGTGGCCAACATCGTGTTGATGAGTAATGGCCAGTGAGGTGGGGCATGAGATGTACGAGCTGTTGGGCGAACAATTTTGTTCGCATACTAGAACTCATTTAGACGCATTGTTCATACGGTTACCATCGGTCATAGCTGGCGCTCTCTGTATTTAATCCTTCCACAAGCTCGTGGTTTATTTTCGAGTCACCTGTCCCCCAGATTCTGCCGCGAATCATAGATTACAACTCTCCACAGAACATTCAGGAAGCGTTATGACGCTACTCATCTCCGGCCTCTCTGGGATCCGGGGAATGGAATAATGATTCGTTTTATATCAAGTTGGAATGTCAAAATGCACGTGAATTCTTTGCAATTTGAAAATGATGCACAGAGGTCACCCTTATGGTTGCTAGTCGGAGATGCTCCAAGATGTCCTCTTTTTCCAGCAACGGCGCATTCCGACACGCAACTTCTCCGCATCTCCCCACACGTCCTCTATACCTGCGTGCATTTGTGGGGATGTTCATCATGTTCATTATTATTAATATCTTATTTGGAATCTTTGCAGGTTGATTGGAGTTATCTATCGCCAAGATTGGAGCTAACGCATTTATGGCAGGTGCTGGCGAATCGCACTAGCCCAAAAGGCATCCCCTCTGGCGCGTTGAACGAGATCTTGTCTCTTGTCGATCTCACATCGACTTGAAGAGGTATTTTTCTCCACTTGAACCACCATGACATGGTAACTATTCCCGAGAGACCGGCGGTGTTAGTTTCTCAATGTTTTTTGTACCTTCAAGTCTATAAAGAATCAACTCTGCGTTCTCTTGTTCCTCATGACCAACATTTCCCAAACGTCCTATAGAGTTATTCACAATGGATAACATTAAGCACGACCAAAAGTCAGTTGAGGAGGAAATAACTACATCTGTGCCTCTAGATGGTATGATCTCTTTCCTCGCAATTGGCCAGTTGCCTTGACTGATCCTCAGACAAATAGGCACGAATTTCACCATAGAACCCGAGGAATACCCCGAGGGGGGACCACAAGCATGGTCAGTGGTTTTTGGTGCCTGGTGCGCCATGATTCCATCCATGGGGTTGCTGAATTCCATGGCAGTCTTTCAGGCCTGGCTCAGCGAGAACGAGCTGGAAGGCATGTCCGAGTCAAAAATGGGCTGGATATTTAGCACTTATGCCTTCTTTTTATTTTTCTGTGGCGCACAAGTCGGTGAGTTGTGGTTGACTCAAACCCGCAAGATCGTTCTGACATTGCCCCAGGCCCCATTTTTGACTCTCATGACGTTCGTTTCTTAGTTGTGCCAGGCACGGTCGGGATAGTAGCGTCCATCGTTTTATTCAGCTTTTCTCAGCGTAAGCCGTCTCTCTCGAACTTAGACATATCTGTATTAATCCTGTACCGACATCAGAATACTACCAATTCTTGTTATCCTTTGGCGTCCTCGGTGGTATCTCGGCATCTATGCTGTTCAACCCCAGCATCTCGGCTGTCGGACATTGGTTTCTCAAGCGGAGGGGGTTAGCGACGGGCATAGCATGCACTGCTGGCGGCTTCGGGGGCGTGTGGATGCCTCTGGTCGTCCTTTACCTGGCGCCAAAAGTCGGATTCGGTTGGGCAATGCGAGTCATCGCTCTCATCTGCGCCGTGCATGGAGTCTTGGCTTGCTTCCTTTTGCGGAAAAGATTACCCCCGAACAAGATATCGGGCTCATCCATTGACCTTAAAGCACTGAGAGACCTGAAATATGCAGTGTTGGCCATGGGAGTGGTACTCGTCGAGTTTTCCATCTTTACGCCGCTGACGTATATATGCTCATACGGCATCTTCTCCGGCTACAGCTTCCACGATGCATACATGCTTTGCACCTATCTGAATGTCGGTGCCGTTTTCGGAAGAGCGCTGCCTGGCTATGCCGCGGATCGGTTCGGCGTTATAAATGTCATGGCCACTACAGCGTTCGCATGCATGGCCCTTATTTTTGGTGTCTGGCTCACCGCCGATGGAGACAAGGCCATGGTTATCTCATTTTCCGTTCTCTTTGGGTTTTGGTCTGGGGCATCAATTAGTCTGGCTCCAGTCTGTATTGGTCTCGTTTGTGACACAAAAGACTACGGGAAGCGCAGCGGGACAGCATTCACTCTTACTAGCTTTGGGACGCTGGTCGGAATACCCATCGCTGGTGCACTTCTAGGAGGGGACGGTGCATCGTACAAGGGTCTCATCATATTTTCCGGAGCTTTCTATCTGGTGGCGTTTGTCGTTTATCTCATTGGCAGAGGCTTGGTTGGTGGCTGGAAATTGTTTGCTTTGTGTTGAGGCGAGCTTTTAATGTAAACAAGTAGAAATTGATTGGTAGACTTGGTAAGGTGGATGTAAAATCATGACGACCATGGATCGGAGTAATGCGGCCTAGAAACCGAGAATCGTTTCCCCGCGCGCCTTTGTGTATTTAATTTGAGGGGCCAGGCTGTGCTTCCTCGGCTCTTTCCGTTACCTGAACGATGTCCCCAACTCTTAATACGGCTCCGTTTGGTGCAGCGCATGCGTACTGGCCAAAAACGGGTTTATCTGTAAGAGTATTAGTAAACAGCCTAACTGAGATTGAATAATGCCGGGGCCGTACGTGGAAATTCGCTGTTGACTCGACGGTCCTTGGCCAACAACCCATAAAGTTGGCGGTTTCTAGGGCTAGGCGTGCCTGTTTCCAGGTCTGCGTTCAAACTAAGGCAACGAGTTGTTTTGAATATACACCTAATAATAGCCGTTACCGCGTTGTTATCGCTCGAGTACACCCTGAGTTCTTTCCAGTTGTCCTCGTCAAATGGAACCATATCCGGCCCCCCGTCGATGTGAATATTTGGTCGAAATCTAATAATAATGTCCTCCGACTGACCCGACGAAGGAAGTCTGGATCTCGCTTCCTTTTCCGACGCCACCGACGTAACAAGGAATGGAGCGGCATCGGCGAATCGAAGCCCTTGAGGCCGACGTCTGTCGCCAAGCGATATGGGGATGATGCCGCGTTGACCTTGTATGTACGCTCCGCCAGGGATATCACGCCGACCGCTTCCGCCAATGAATAAGAGCCTGACTGGCATCTCTAGGTGTTTGCTAAAGAACTCCGCCGGGGCGTCTCCCATACAAATGCCAACGGCCGGCGTGCCGAAGATGCACACATCATATCTTTTCGACGTGCGGTACAACAAAGGAGATGGCAGGAGGGGGATTGTGACGGATGACTCTGGCTGCGCTTTGATGTGCTTGATGGTGAGTTTCGACCAACTATCGTCGATAAAGGGCTGGAAGAGACATAGTGGAAACAAGTTTTTTATTGAAATGTACTCGGCAAAGTGTCCTGGAATCTGGGGGACATCCTTAATGAGTATATACTGGCGGTCGAATCGGAAGCCCTCGCTGGTTATTTCTGCAAATGGCACTTCGACTGGCAGAATCGACTTGATTGGGTATATGAACAGCTACAGTTCAACAGAGATTAGCATGACGGCTGCTGGCATAGTTGTGTCCTGAGTGAAGGACAACTCGACTTACTCTCTGGATATGCATAGCCACCAACAGTGGAATCTCAAGAGCAACCAGGCGCTCGATTTCATAGCCCGGAAATAATGTCGCCTCAGTTGTTGCTGTGGCGAACCCGAGAAGTGTGGATCAGAAAAGTGCTACGCAAACGCGCCCCATTCAATTTAGCCCGACAGATTTGTCATCACAGAAAAAAGTATGGTACATCGAACACATTCTCAACTTAGAGGTGAAGGGAAGTCAAGTCCGAGCAATGTGTGTGAAAACTAGCAAGAAAAAAATCTACAGGAGTTTCGTCTCCTCAACCACCGCCCATAGATGACCCACAGCACGGTTCACAGTAATCCATAGCTGACAATTCGTGTGTCTCAAGACTCGGGTTTTGACGTTTGTCGCGAACGACACTAGCCCGGATTGAGCAACTCCCAGCGACGCGCATGTCCAAGCCCAAGCTAAGCCGGACCTGGAAGCCCGCGGCGACGCGAAACTGCCGGGCCGGCTCGGATTGGTTCCCCTCGTCCCAAACGGCCTGTCTTGCATAAGCCATCACGTGTGTTGACTCTGCCAATTTCAACCCTGGCAAAGTTGGCAGTGGAAGCCGAATGACTATCTATTCCACAGGCAACTTTCGGTGTTACTAGCTGTATTACGGGCTTTCTCTGGAGGCTCAGGCTGGAATCGACTGTTCAATTCTTTGCCTGCTGAATGAGAGCCTATCAGAACCTCTCCACCATGTCTCGACCGTATATGGAAACGTCCAATGCAGCCCCGGTCCCCTGTGGCCGATGCCGAAAGCGCCGTGTCAAAGTGAGTCCTCTACTTGCTTGACGGCCCCGTTTCTGACCCAGAAAAAAAAGTGCGATAGGCGGAAACCCGGTTGTGCACGCTGTGAAGGACTGTCGCAGCCTTGTCCAGGATATGACCGAGTCCGCGGATTTCTAGATCAAGGTCAGCACATACGCAAAAAGCATGCAACTGCTGCATCAAGCACACCGGATCGCCCTGTTCCTTCTCCCTCGAGTGCCACGTCTGTTTCTGTTCCTGAGTCACGGACGTCCACTCAAAATACCCCGACCAGGGTGGGCCAAACACAGAGCTCATCGCAGTCAACACCCCAAACATCGATTGGCACAGCTAGCTCATCACATGCAAGCTCCGCAACCACTGTGGATTTGGACCTGGATGCGGACTTTGATCCCGCCTTCTTTGACATTGATCCGGACGAATACTATTCGCAGACTAGCAACAACTGCGGCTTTCTCCCGAGTATTCCCCTGATCGACGAAATCCAAGACTTGTCCCACATTTCTCTACCTATCCTCGAAGGCTATGGAGGGTCGTCAAATAGCTCGTGCGATTCAAACGGCCTGCCACTACAACTTGTAGCCGAGTCAATCAAAGACCGCGAAACGCAAGAGGCTGATCTTATCAGACATTATGTCGATGTCATCAGCCCTTGGCTCGATATTTTCGACATTGAAAAGTATTTCGGCCACATCGTCCCCAGCAAGGCGGTCAAAAGCGATCTTCTGAAAGACTCCCTGGCAGCGGTAGCGGCTAAGCAGTTTGGTAACATGCGGCGAGACAGTGCAATGTTTGGCAACCGGAATTCGACTTCATATGCACTGGGTCAACATTACAACAACCTGCAAGTCGACTGGCTATACGAAGCGGCAGGCTTCTACGACAAGGCTATCCGGCAAATGATAACCACATTGGAAAGCCTTGGCGAAAAAGTTGCCAGCTCAACACAGGGCATAAACCCGGCCCACCCACCAGAACAGGGCCTGCTAAACGGGTGGCCATTGATATCTGACCGAAACCGCGGGGGGAAAGGCGACTCAACAAGCGAGACTGTGGACAATCTCCTGATAGCTGTTTCCATGTTCCTGTTATACGAGTCCTTGGATAACCGACAGTTTAGCATTATCCAGTGAGTCTTCAAGCCTCCTGCACTGTATCTCATTAACTAATCGATGAAAAGGCACATGACAGGCGCACAGCACCTTTTATTCCGCGATTTTCAACACCAGAACCCCACCGGCCCAGCATCCCAAAATGAAATCTCCCTCGTGCCCAACATGCCCAACATGATCGACACGACAAAGGCTTGGCAGGCGTCGTTTTGGAATTTCGCTTGTGTGGACTACGTCGTCGCCTATGCAGCAAAGACTGCAACGAAACTCGACACATCCGATGTGCATCTGTGGAAAGCTGCTGGGCTGCCTATGATTGCATCCCACGGACAGTGGGTCCCAGAAGTCCTTTGTTCAGATAGAAATAGTGCCACGCCAAGGAGAATGGCGGAAACGCTTTCGTCGAGGTCGTTAATATGGGCTGTGCTGGAAACGCTAAACTTTGTCGCCGCCAGCAGTTCGGACCAAGGAAACGGTGAGACATCTCGACAGCTTCCAGACTGGGACCTTCTAAATAAGTACCTCGACAACTGGTTCGCTGCCTTGCCCGAATCATTTGATCCCTGTTTAAGATCTACGGCCTCTCGAGGATATTCCCTCCGCTACGGGCAAACCCCCGGTCTCGCAGCCACTCCCTCAGAAGAGACCTTATCTACGGTCCAAATACCCTTTCCAGAACTATTTTACAGCAACTCCATGGGGGCTGCCACACTTCTGCTCTACCACTTCACCAGGATCCTCCTTCTGCTCCACAAGCCTCCGACTCACGAGTCTTTTACTTCACGTATAGGCACTCAGCGCCTCAACGCCTACCGCCAACACTCGAATAAAATCAATCATCACGCAGAAGAGATTTGTGCCATTGCGCTGGGGAGACCACAGCACGCTGTACAGCTGCAGTTACTGCAGCCCTTGTACATTGCGGGACTGTGTTTGGAATCCACCCAACAGCGGGTCATTTTGGCAGACCTACTTGTTGGGTTGCAAGAAAGCACAGGTAGCTCCACCGAGTGGAGATTACTGGAACTCAAGGAGGAATGGGGGTGGAAAAATCCCTGATCCAACCAGTAATACTGCCTTTGTTTGAGCGGTGCCGGACATGGCCTGCAGACTACATGAGCTTCCATACACTTAGATAGACGGTGCATACATAACTGTGTTGTACCATGTAGAATATTTGAATTAGACATGACAATTAGACGCCAAGAGGCAACTCATCTCCTGTCATTAGCAATCAACACAACATTGGAAAATTCGGTTCAGGCCATTAATCCGCTTTACTATTAATCCTACTTGGCTGTCGTAATATTTACACTGAAATATGAACATTATTATCCCTAGAACATGGCACCAATCCGAACAGCACGCCCACTCCAAAGGTTCAATCAATAAAAAAGTCATGTGCATTCAGGTGCACTTTGGACCGCGCCTCCTCGAAGCTACAGAAGTTGGAATTTAGATGCCAGAGTCCTCCTGCTCGATCGAGTAGGAGTTCTGGAAGTTCTGCCAGCTCTGGCAGACGTCGTCGACGCTGTCAGAGTCCGTGGAGGGGATGATTGACGGGATCTCGCTGGCCCGCTCAATGAACTGGACGGCGAAGCCTTCGGACGTGTGCCATCCGATGTGGCAGTGCATGAGCCACACGCCGGGGTTGTCAGTCTCCCAGGCCATGACCAAGTGTCCCGAGGCGGGGAGCATTGCCGTGTCTCTCCTGGGCGGGTTGTCGGTGTTGAGGACGACGGAGGAGTTGTATGCCCCGGTGCCCTGGGCGAGGACGAAGAAGTCGTGGCCGTGCAGATGGATGGGGTGGGGGACAGGGATGCTGGTCTCGACAACAAAGTAGACCCACTCGTTGGCTTCGTCGAGTTCCAGGATGGCCTCTTGGGTCTCGAACGAAGTGTCACCGTCCAAGACCGATTGGAGAGTCGGGTTGGCCCAGTCGACAAGCATGCTAGTACTGTTGAGGGTCCACTTGAACAGGCCGGCGGTGTTCTTGCCCACTGAGGCAACCTCGAGCGCATCCCAGTCAGCCGCAGAGACCTGCTTGGAGACATACGGAACGAGGTTGGCGGTCTCATCGTCACAGCCATCGATAAAGTCATATCCAGTTGTGGCAGGGGTGTCGGGGCTGCTGCCATAGTAAACAATACCCCTGATGTTGTCCTGGCTATCGTTGTCAGAGCATGCCGACTGGGGGACAGCACGCATCCAGAAGTTGTCAGCAAGAGCGGCCTGATCAGCAGTGACAACGATGTCGTATCGCTGACCCATGCCGATATCGAGGACGGTGGTTTCATAAGGCTCGACGGGGTTCAGATCAGCGGAGATGACCTTCATCGTGTGGTTGTCGATGGAGAATTTCCAATGGGTATCAACGGCGCCATTGACCAGTCTCATACGATAAGATTTGCCGGATTCGAATGCAACGTTAAAACGCTCGCCAGTCTGCGACGAATCGCCATCTGAGCCATAGACGTTGGTACCGTTGATCAGGCCGTTGTCCAGAGTAGGTGGGCCCACGGTCTCGGCATAACTGTAGAGCTCGTCGACGGTCTGGTGGTCCCAATCGTTCAAGAAGACGACACCAAGATCCTCGTCATAGTTGGCTGTCGCAGGACCGTTGATGACAATACCGCCAAAGACACCCTGCCAAGCCTGGAGGGCAAAGTGAGAGTGGTACCAGGTTGAACCGTACTGGAGAGCCTTCCAGGTGTAGGTCTGCTTCTCGCCGACGGGAAGGGGGCACTGGGTAATGGAGCTAACACCATCGTTGGCGTTGGTGTAGTTTTGACGAATACCGTGGAAGTGGATGCTGGTGCCGTTGAGGGAGTCAGTGAGCTTGTTGGTGACGTGGACGACGACGGTATCACCCCAGTCAGCGAAGAGCGTGGGGCCGGGGATGGAACCGTTCACGGACATGGCACTTCGCGAAACGCCGTCGGGGGATACAGTGACATCTGTGAGCTCGAGCCAGTACTCTCGGGTGACGCCAGTGTCAACGGGCTCAGTGGTGTAGTCTGTGTCGATGGAGTAATGGCACCATTTGGAGCGGGTTGTAGCGGTGTTTCCGGAGCAGACAGACGTCTCATCCTCGACGCTAGATGTGGACGTGGCAGCGGAGGATGTGGTTGAGGTTGCGCTGCTGGAGGAAGAACCAGAGGAGGTGGCAATGGACGAAGAAACGGAGGAGATGGCACTGGTAGAGGAGTAGCCAGTGACTGAGGATGAATGTCCACTTGCAGAAGAAGAGTGGCCAGTTCCAGAAGAGTGGTGGCCACTGCCAGAAGAGTGACCGTTTCCAGAGGAGTGACCGTTACCAGTGGAGTGACCATTGCCAGAGGAGTGGCCATCTCCAGAGGAATGACCATTTCCAGATGAGTGACTGTTGCTGGACGAATGTCCGTTGCTAGAAGAGTGGCCATTTCCAGAAGAATGTCCGTTGCTGGACGAATGTCCATTGGAGGACTTGTTTCCAGAGCTCTTGCCGTTGCGGCTTGAGGAATTTCTTCCACCAGAGGACTTGCGGCCACCGGAGGACTTGCTGCTTCCCGAGGACTTGCGTCCGCTGGAAGAAGCGTGCCCGCCCGATGACTTGTGTCCCCCCTGTGTCTGGTGTTGCGTCACATGAAACTCACTTGGTGAATTGTGGGCACCAGATGAGGCATGACGGGCGAGGTGATTGTGCGCACCTCGCGGAAACGCATTGATGGCTGGCACAGATGCGGCCAGAGCGCCGGTAAGGCTTCCCAAGAGAGTGAGGGGCCTCATGATTATTATTAAATTAACGAGAGTGGGTGATGGGGTTAACAAAGAGGGAAAAATTAAAGAATGTGTGTGAACTGTGAAGTCAGGCCATAGAATAGCAAGTCTCCATGCCAAGAGCCAAGAAACGTTTCGACACAAAAGAGTTGCAAGGCCATTTATAAAAATGCTTGGCTCTGGGGTTTCCAAGGCTTCCGCCTCGGCCTTGGCGATCCATTGCGAGATGCGAGGTCTCCTGACTGCCTCGCAAGCCCAGCCGTGTGCTCCATCGCGGGCTGTCAGACCAGACTACTGGCGCCTCATCGTCAGATAGGCGAGCCCTCGTCAGCGGCAGACAGCGCTACTGCAATTTTTTTTATTGCACCAGTTGCCTAATGTGAAAATATTGACGCGCCTGTTAGTCGAGAGACATGCATGGCGTTGAAAAATTGGACGGTGGAAACGGTCGCCACTGCAGGAACCCTCACCGCTGCTCCACCCTGGCGTTCGCGATGGCAATTCTGGCCTATCAGGTCGAGTGGCATTCGTGCACCATGACGATAAAAAAGGGACGTTCTGTTTGGCGCGATCTCATGGATACTGATAAAAATGAGGCGGCTCGTCGGCAAGTGGGCAGGCAGTGGAGATGGAGTCTTTCAGCTTATCCACAAGCTTACGTGTTGGGGATACGGTTCACCAATCCTAGTGGCGATCGCGGGCGAGCGGGTCAATAAACCATGTGGGGATGAAACAAAATTCCGATGTGGCCGAGCTAACACGACCAAGTTCCGCGTTTAGTCCAGCGCCAGATATCGTTTGTGGCTGGAGCACGAGCCGTGTGTTACGCAATTCTCTCTGCGACGAGGCCCTCGACGAGGCTTTCAAGCTCGACACTGGACGCGTTTACGTTGATGTGCTGCCCCTTTTCGGCCTTTTCGGTCTTTTCGGGGAAGGGAGGAGACAAGCTTAACGGGGGGTTCTAATTTAATCGACCACAGCTCCATCATGGAGCCCGCCCCCAGTGGTTCTCATAAAGCTACCCACTCGGCCTCAAAATAGCCGGCCCTGCTGAACCTGACGGAAAATTTTACTCTTCAGCTGTAGAGCAAGCAAAAAAAAGAAACCAGCCTCTTCTTTTCGCAGTTCTCCAACCCATCAGGATGCGCGCCTCTTTGTTCCAACTCCCAGCCTTGCTGCTGTCTGGAGTGGCATCCGCCGCTCATCTGCATCCTCGTGACAGCCAGGAGGCGTTCCAGGCTTACGCGTATGGCGATAACCTTGGCGGCTTGACCGTGTTCTCCGCGGGAGGTAAGTCTTGCGCCAAGTAATCTAGTGCTAGCATTAGAGCGATGCTGAACTCTACTTTGCAGGCAACGTCTACCTCGGTGACTACACCTTGTTTGACAACAGCGAGGCTGCTCCTGTCCTTTGTGAGTTATCTTTCTCCTGGAAACCCTCTAATGAATTCAACTAATTGAGTCCAAAGTCACTCCCAATGGCGAGACTTGGCAGGCCTCGCCCAACACCACCGGCTTGGTCTCCACGAACAAGCCCACCTGGTCCGACTACACCTTTGCCATCCCCTCCACTTCTTCCTCGTCGGACAGCGTCTCTCTTCTAGACAGCTCTGAGAGCAGCTCATCTGACTACATCACTGACTGCTTTACCTTTTACGGCACAATCATCTTTGCCACCGGCAGCAACGGAAACATGGAGTCTCACTGGTACGCCGTGGCGACCGAGACCGACGGTGTGTATGCCTTGAGGTGGGACAACGCCAAGACTCAGGGACTCCTTGTCAGCCTGAAGAAGACTGCTCCTTCTAGCTAAATATGAAAGATTTTGTCGTTGAGCATGTCCAGATAGAGGTGTGGCAGCGCATAAGACTACTGTAGAAGTCGGTCTTGAGTGGCAGTTTTGATTTGAGTTATATGTAGCCTTCTAAATAATTGATTTTACATCATGTAATTGGCTCAACCTTTTATAATAATTTCTCACCTGTATCTATTATGGCGTATCCAATTTGATAATCTGAACCATTTACAATTACTTGTTTAGATTGATGGTGATGTCACAAGCCCTCAAGCATGCTCACTCATTTGTATACTGTAATAAAATAAAGCGCTTTAAAAATGTGAAAATAACCAAGGGATGTTTTAATATCTTTACTCCGATCCTCTTTAATAATAATATGTGACAAAATCGTATGACGGGGACGTTGAAGGTGATGACGACAAAACACCATCAGGGTTATATCAGTGCTTTAATTTTTTCCGCAATAAAAGAACTAAAATGTTAGAAAAAACGAAAGATTGAGTTTTAAAATATTACCAGGACCCAATGCCAAATTCTTAACCAACTGCATAGACTAATTCTTACAATAATTCAATCCCAGCAGAAGGGTAAAATCGTGTACAGGGTAAGTGGATGACAGCGTTTGATACAGTGCAACAGCCACCGACGAAATTGCTTCACTCGGTTGAACTACTGTCAATTAATTTCGCTTCTGTCATTATTTAATAAAGCTCATTTTTATAGCCTTGTGATTAATTATTCACCGTAGCACTTAGTTAATCGTGGAAGACCATGCAGGTTTCCGAAATGCGAGAATTACAGCCAATTAGGAAAGCACACTGGGTAGCATAATGATATCATAGATGTTTGATGGTTTGTGGATTAAAAAAAGAACAATTATTTCTCCGAAAAAGGGGTAAACTAAGTGTACTCGTGGAAAATAAACTTTGCAGATGGCGGCCGCTAGGCTGATAGCCCCGTGCTTATCAACGTCACAAATTGTGACTTGACTTATGAACAAGATATGCAAATATGCATTAATAATTACTTGCGAATGTCGATCGGTCCGAATTACGTGGTTGAAATCCACTAGCGCACGGCTCAGCGCGACTACAAAGCGCCGCCGATCTCCGGGATCGGGGCTAGCATCAAGGTCGAACAAGTAGGGAGGGTAGGATAGGTATATATGTGGTAAAAAATGGGCGAAATATCAAAGTCTAAACATGAAGATCATCCTATAGAGTTGGTGATGTAATGTTTGAAAGTTGAGGCGGAGTCGCACTGCCACTCTTGGGTGATGCGGTAGTTGTTGACGACGTAACTCTTTCGATGTTTACAGAAAAACAAAACACATTGTTCTTAATTATGACCGAACTAGAGAAGAAGACTATTTACTTTACATACAATCTTGGAGTTTTACCAAGTTCTCCGAAACTGATTTCGTGGAACGCGCCTCTAAGCCTTTTGGGCCTTGATGAGATCCGCGGCACGCTCAGACATGGCGTACAGGGTGCTGACGAGATGTCCGCACACTTGGAAGGGGAGAATAGAGGCGTCCACAACTCGGACGTTGGAGGTGCCGTAGACCTTCAAGTTGGCGTCAACTACACCACCCTTTGCGCGAGGCATCATGGCGGCCGTGCCGACGGGGTGGAAGTTGGAGCGGTAGTTTGTCTTGATCCAGTCTGCCCAGCCATCGACAGAGGCGCTGGCGCTGATGGACTGTCCAGGGCTCACCTCGCTGGAGACGTACTCAGAGAAGGGCGCAGTCTCGTAGAGCTTCCTGATGAAGCGGGCCGCCTGAACCTGGCTCTGCAGGTCCCAATGGGTCATGAAGTAGTGGGGGTTAATGGTGGCGTTGGTGAGCGAGTTGCTGCCAATGTGGATGCTGCCACGGGCGAAGGGCAAAAGACTCCAGTACTCGCTGCTCCAGGCTCCTGTAGAGGGAGAGACCAGAATCTCGGCCGCAGCAACCTTGGACACGAACAGCAAGTCCCACTGCAACTCGAAGAACTCCAGGAGGTCGGAGACGGAGGTGACGTTGTTGTTGGCAGAAGCAACCTGAGCGGCGTAGCCAGGGAGAGCAGCCTTCACAGACGCAGCCACGGCGTCGGTCTCGTTTCCAAACAGCTGGGAGACGGATGGGTAAGAAACTGCAGTCAGGGAACCGTCAACGGTGATGTTCCTTGACAGATAGGACAGTCCGTTGTTCATCTGGTCCTGCAAGTTCTCTCCGACAGTGGGCAGATTGACCACGGTCTTGATGCCGTGCTTCTTGAGGTGAGTGGGGTTACCGATTCCAGAAAGCTCTAGGAGGAGAGGCGACCTGAGGGCACCAGCGGAAAGAATGACTTCCTTCTTAGCGTGAACGACGTAGGTCTCGCCAGAGACAGTGACTTCGACGCCCTTGGCGGTAACGGTGTTGCCAGACTTCCATGCAATCTTCTGAGCCTCGGCGTTCAGGAGCACCTTGAGGTTCGTTCGGTTCTGGTATGGGTAGTAGTAGGCTCGGGCGGCATCCTCGCGGACGTTCTTTTCCTGGTCAACGGTCCTTGGGAAGACGGAGAATCCAACCATGCTGCCGTTGTTGATGTCAACATTCCACGGCACACCGATGGCCTGGTAGGTGTCGTTGAGAACACTGGGGATGGACGAGTTTGACTGGCCGTAGGTCCAGCCGATTGACAGTGGTCCCTTGGTTCCGTGGACGGCCGGGTCGTAGGTCAAGCTAGCAGCGGCCTGGCGAGCGGCATCGGGGGTCTGGAAGTGTTCGCTCTTGAGGTAGTAGGGGAACAGGGATTCCCAGTTCCAGCCCTCGTTGCCCACCTGCTCCCAGGCGTCGATCTGAGCAGCCTCAGCTCGGGTGTAAGCCATTCCTATCGGATGTTAGTCCACTGAGTTAATATGGAATTTGGTGTGCAATTACCATTGATTGTGCTGGTACCACCCAGGGCCTTTGCAGCTCGCATGGTCTGAACCAGATCGTTACCATACTTCTGCTTGACCGTCTTGAATTGATAGTCAATGTCGGTTCCAAAGGCGAGGCCGTATCCGTTGGTATCAGTGACATTGGTGTTGTCGAACACTGAACCTCCGGCTTCGACAATCAAGACGGAGACGCTGGGATCTTCGGAAAGGCGGTTAGCGACGACAAGGCCGCTTGTGCCGCCACCGACGACGACATAGTCGAATCCGGATTCGCGTCGGGTCACGCTTCCACTAACAGTGAATGCTAGTGCGGCGACGACGGCCGACGTATTGGCAATAGAACCGCGCATTTCGTCAAGTAATAGCCTTTGCTGTAAGTGTCAAGGGCTGTGAAGGACGAGGGACTGTGAAGCTGGGGTGAATGCAGGAACGCAGCGCCGGCCTTGTTACTTATATGTTCCCAACAATAACTCGTCCCCTGCACGTAAAATATTATGACTACTATGAAAATCAGAGAGCGATATTTGGGATCCAGATTGATTATCGCCCGGCAATCCGGCTGGTGGAGCATCTCAAAGACCCCCTTCTCCTTGTCTTGCCGCGCGCGAATGTCGTCGCCGACCCCTAAAGTAATCCGCCAACAAGGGTACATAGGAGATCTCATCCTTGAAAGGCGAACAGTACCCTGATATCCTAGGGTGTTTACGTCGCATTCTGCGGCGCAACCGTGGGATATTTTCTCACTGCCGGATGACAGAGCACGTACCCAGAGTGGCAGGGGGGCACAGTAGAAAAAAGCTTATTCGCGTAAGGCAGAACGCAGTAATAGGTGAGCAAAGGGCACACCTTACATCCCGCTCGGCGCAAGCAGCTGGTACAGTAAGGAGTATCGCTCAAGTACAAATGATGCTTCGGTAATGATGACAAAGTAGACGGGAGCCATTGATTAAAAATTTGCTTCTCAAGGTTTCGGCACGCCGGAAGACATGACGGGATCACCCCGGTATATAAAGCCAGCCACGTGGTGGGAACAATTGATGCTGAGACTATTATACTCCCAGGCGAAGCGTGGAAAAAGAGCCTCATGCGGCCAGGGTCTGGTTCGGCGATATCTAACCATGTGTGGCAAGGGTGGGGGTTGTGAGGTGGAGCCATGGCAGGTTTCAGATAACAGCAAATGGCATTTCTAAGGGATGACTGTAGATTGCACTACCCGATAATGGGAAATATGGATCACGTTTTAGAGTTGGTGAATAAATGTGTGTGACGGCACAATCGTCATTGCGGGTCAAACGGGTGATGACCCTCTAAAAGACCGAGAGTTTTACCGGGATCGAACAAGGTGGTAGGTAGCGTGGATCGAAATATAGATCCTGGACTCCACAGGCCTATTCCTTTTTTCGTTGACCGTTTGTTCGGTTTTTGGCAATTGGTAATAGATATCTGCACCGGTCCAGTGACTAGTCGGCAAATTATTCGACAGTAGAATAGTCCGTAGGCGTACTATTATCGAACACATCTTTTTAGCTGTCTGTTTCTGTGTCTAGTCTCTGCACCGCACTACTCCATAAACTGTCGCGCTTGAGTACAAGTAAATATTCGCAAATGGGGTTGAATAAACTTTTGCATAAAACTAGTCGATTTGGTAATGTGGCGAAGTCATTAATCATCACAACGTTAACCTTATGACCAACAAACTTGGGCGATCTGTGTAAAATTCAGTCAAACCCCAACCTAGTTGGTAATGCACACTTCATTCTCCCAACCAAATCTCGACTGTCGCTTTTCACATTCCAAATACGGAGGTACGTTAAATACAAAGAACTTCGCGCTCTTACACACGGCGTCAGTTCACCAGAGAACAGCGACATGCTCACACAAACTCTGGGATTTGGGTGCTCTAGCACCTCAGTCAACATCAACTATGCACGATGGGTCGTTGTCAGATTAATTAGGAATTATTAACCCCTGCAAGACTAAAGTAAGCTTGCAATTTTGGTGTTTTCCAATGCAGACAAGATAAGCTAAAATTAAAAGATGCGACGGGAATCAGACTTCTTGATCAGTGAGTCAGATGAGCATCATGACGAGCTGTATGTTTCGACCTACTGACATGAGCTGCATAGATCGGATGTGTCAGTTCAGGCAGCATGCCTTGGGACAGAGACCCAATCCCTGGGCGAGAAATCAGACTTGATGTGATACTAATGAGGTTCTTGTGTCTTGCTAGCGCTTGTCACAAAAGCATCACTGGCCACAGAAGTTGATATACCCTGGGAATGTCGCGTGACACCATGATTGCTTTTTGGTGGCGCTTTGTGGTGATGCGGATTGGCCATTCACACGCTTTCCGTAAATTTGGTGTCCACTTGACACACGCATTGTAATTGTCCCAGCCGTGTTTTGATGAATCACCATGTATTACAGTGTCTCAGTTCCCGACTTTGTTCTCTGTCATGTTCTTCCTCCTCTATTTAGGAGGAGGGTGGCCCTTCCTTTGGTCCCGGCCATCCTTCTTTGCATTTGACGCGCCGTCATGAAGTTCTATCCTCTACTCGCCTGGGCCCTCCTCACTTGGCCGTCGGCGGGCCAAACCGACGAAGAAATTCACCTGCAATGGCCCATCTGCGACCGCGACGCGAAAACCGTGCTGCAGAAACTCGGCGAACCGGCACGCGACCCATACAAATCGAATCCCATCGTATACTACGACACGATCCCCCCGACACACGTGCAACAAGGCGTCATGTTCCGCACAAAGGTCAACAAAGGCGAACCCTTCTCTGTCATCAAGGTCCGCTTCGACGAGAAACAAAGCCACACCCCCGACCCCGCAAGCTGTGTGTGGGACAGGTACGGCGACAACGTCTCCTACACGTGCGGCGAAAAGTCATCCTTGCTCAAAGCCCGCTCCGAGCTATGGAGCACCGATCAAGTCCAGTTTGCAGAGAAGTACGATAGCATAAAGTGGGATAAGCTGGCTCCCTTTGGTCCGTATCCCGATGGCAAATGGAAGCTTGAAATACTCGGACACAAGGCAAAGCTGGACGATGTGGTGGCTGGAAAGTTGCATCTGATGGAGATAGAGTTGGCGACCCCGAAAATGGGATCTGAAGATATCCATCGGCGCATTACCAAGTACTTGGTGGATCGAGGCGTGGTCCTTTGCGATCCTCAAGCACCAAAAACTGTGCGACTATTTCATGCCATGGGGTACCTCAGCATCGATGAGAGTCTCCAGACGGTTGAACAGAATCAAGACCTGTAGTCGAGCTTTATCGGTAATAGCGTGATGGATTGGCGTAAAAGTCGAAGCTAAGGATGTTAATAGAGGAAATGATGGAGGTGTGAGGGTTTGGTCCACTGGAGTATGGAATGGCACGCAACCTGGATTTGGCAGCATTTGATTGAATGGTTGATTGCGAGAGTGGGGGTGCGGCGTGTTGTGGAGCAAAGACGATGTGCCATGGATTTAGTGCTTGATCCTAACCTCTGATGCAACTGTGGGGAGCATCTATCAAGCCGAGGATATTCGAAGTAGATGCTCTGCTACATCAAATAGCGGGCCACTAGAAGGGACAGCCAAAAGAACATGGTGACATGCTATTTTTCCTGTTGGATCAACTGCCGCATTGACTTTCCCAGTACCTTGTGTAACTTGCCTCAGGAACCAGCACCGGTGAAAATCAGGATAGCCAATAACAAGTGTATTCTTGATCCGACCCGCTTCTTCTCGCCCTATCTTGTCTCAACCTTGCCCATACCATCACGTCCCGTTCAGTCGATTAAAATATGAACCTTCGCACAAGCTGTTACCAAGCTACCCGAGATTCTGAGCCAGACCAATAGCATGTCGTCTTTTGCCGCCCAGAAGCGCTAGTCAGCAAACGCCACCATACTTGCGGGGTTTCTAGCCGTTTGCCAGGCTGAGGGCTAACTTGCCCAATCCACATATTCAGACGATATCAATCGCTGGTTTGCTGATATTCCATCAAGGTCGCTCCGTTGCTCAGCCCGTGGAATCTCTCTACATCGAACCTAGCGTCGGAATATCGAACTTGCCTGGTGCTGGCTAGCACTTCAGTGGCCATGTCTTCGGTCGGCGATATCAACAACTACGGTAACGGCCGTCAAATTACGCAGGTCGGCGATGGGTCCCAGTACAACAATAATGACGAGGGCCTGCAGTTCAACAACAGCAACTTCTTTGGGTGTACGAGGAATAACATGCCGCGGAAATATAGTTCCACCATCACTTGCTAATGTGCGGCAGTTAATCCCTTCAAAAACAAGGAGGCTGATGAGGCCAAAATGCTCCAAGAGGAAAAGCAAGGTCAGCCCGTTGTTGCTACATATCCTAACCCAACTAGAGAGAGCCCGTGATTATTAACAGGTCGCAGCCTGCCTAGAGTCCCTAAGCTTCCAGAACATCGACGCTCGCCAGAAAGATATATCTTCTGCTCATCCTGAGACCTGTAACTGGTTTTTCGAAGTCAGCCAATTTCGGCAGTGGCGCGACCGAACCGAGCTTTCCAACCATAACGGAGTGCTTTGGATCAAGGGACACCCTGGCACAGGAAAGTCGACGTTGATGAAACATACCTTGGGATACTGCCAACACTCTTTTGAAGAGCATACGATCGTGGCACACTTTTTCAATGCTCGAGGCGATAACTTCGAGAAAACATCCCTCGGTATGTTACGTTCGTTGTTATACCAACTGCTCGAAAGGGAACCTTCCATTTACGACCGGTTTCTTTCCATATTTCGCGAAAAACGACAAAAGTATAGAAGAGTAGAGTGGGAATGGCGGGAGTCGGAACTGAAAGAATTCCTTTTCTCAGAAATACAAGGCCAGCAGTCAAAGCCACTGCTCATACTCGTCGATGCATTGGATGAATGTAACGAGTCACACGTGCGAGGTGTTGTGGGGTTCCTTGAAGAACTCAGTGTCAAAGCTATTGTTGCTGAGACGTCCCTCAGCATCTGTCTATCAAGCCGCCATTATCCCCATATCAGTATGAAAAAGCATCTGGAGCTAGTAGTGGAAGAGAGCAGAGGGCATAATGAGGACATCGCAATTTATGTACGCGACAAATTGACAAAGAGGGATGAGGATATCGAAGCTGGAGTTCTTGATAAGGCGTCTGGTGTCTTCATGTGGGTCGTGCTCATCGTTACAATGCTGAACAAAGCATACGATGAGGGCAAAGTTGAAGCCATGCATAAGAAATTGCGCAACATACCCGGTGACCTCGAGAGGGTTTTTGAGGAAGTCCTGAGCAAGGACAACCCAGACAAGCACGAGACTACATTTATGTTATTGTGTGTTCTATTTGCGAAACGGCTACTAAGTCCGGAAGAACTCTATTTTGCGATGGTGGCTGGAACAAATCCAGAGAACTTGGGAGAATGGGATCCATCAAAGATAACACAAGAAGATATCCGTCGGCGCATCACTAATTCATCAAGAGGTCTTATTGAGGTACGACAAGGCGAAAAAGAGAATGTGCAGTTCATTCATGAATCTGTTAATGACTTTCTCCTCCGCAATCAAAGGCTTCAAAGGCTGGACCCTTCGCTTGAGTCAGACCCCATTGGCATTAGCCACGATCGCCTGAAACGATGTTGCATGTCATACATTATGATAGACAAAATGCCACTACCGACGGACCGGAAGCAAGCCAATCTCATATTGTCGAGCTATCCATTTTTGCAATATGCATCCGCCTGTGTTCTCCACCACGCGGAGCAGGCAGATACAAGAAGTATTGCACAGGATGGGTTCTTGAAATGGCTGGAAGATGAGGATGATAGGTGGAAACGATTGCAGCTGTTCCACGTTTCTTTCGAAACCTTTTCTAAATTTGGATGCGTAAAAGGCGCCGATATACTCTACATGTTGGGGGCTCATGGGTACCATAGACTTATGAAGGTACTGCTTGAGAAAGGAGGCGACATCAACGCTCTAGGAGGACCCTATGGCACAGCACTTCATGCAGCTGCAGCAAACGACAAACGAGAGGTTATAGATATCCTTATAGGGAAGGGGGCCAATCTCAATTTGATTGCGGGAATGTATGGCACCCCGCTCCAGGCAGCTGCAGCTAACGAAAATGAAGACATTGTGGAAGTGCTGCTTGAGAAGGGAGCTGATCCCAATGTCATAGGAGGAGTCTTTGGAACAGCTCTCCAGGCGGCTGCACTAAAAGAAAATGAAGAGATTGTGGCAATGTTGCTTCAGAAAGGAGCTGACGTCAACACTATAGGAGGATCGATGTTAACCGCGCTCCAGGCAGCGGCGGGTAAGAATAATGAAAAAATTACCATGATGTTGCTTGAGAAGGGAGCTAATGTGAACAATCTTGGAGGGTTTATTGGCACAGCACTCCAGGCAGCTGCCATTGGTGCGCAGGACACAATGGCAATTTTACTTGAGTCCGGGGCTAACGTCAATGACGTAGCGGGGTTATTTGGTACCGCACTCCAAGCTGCAGCGGCAGAAAGTGATCAGAGTGCTGTGGAAATGTTGTTGGAAAAAGGAGCTGATGTTAATGCTCTAGGAGGACTTTATTATACTGCACTCCAGGCAGCTGCAACTAACGGCCAGGAGGAGATAGTTGCAATCTTGCTTGATAGGGGAGCTAATATTGATGCGATAGGGGGACCCTATGGCACCGCGCTGCAGGCGGCTGCAGCTAATGGAAATGAGAATATCGTAGGAATGCTGCTTGACAATGGGGCTGACATTAATTTTAATGTTAGAGGGGGGCTCTATGGCACAGCGCTCCATGCAGCAGCTGCTGAAGGCCACGCTAAAGTCGTAGCCATGCTGCTTGAGAAAGGAGCTGACATTAATGTTGATGCTCCAGAAGGACTCTATGTTACGGCACTCCAAGCAGCAATAGCTAAGAGAAATGAGGTACTTATAGGCGTGTTGCTTGAGAATGGAGCTGATATCAATCTTCATGCTTCAGAAGAACACTTTGGCATCGTACCTAGAGACGTTACAGCCAAAGACCGGGAGCAGATTACGGCCATATTGCTTGAGAAGGGAGCCGGTTTCAACATCAATGCACCAAAAGGCCTGATTAGCACCGCACTTCAATTAGCTGCAATTCATGACAACATGGAAAGTGTAGCAATGTTGCTTCAGAAGGGAGCTGATATTAATGCTGTAGGAGGAGCTTTTGGCACCGCACTCCAAGCAGCTACATTCAGAAACGGGGAAAAGATGGCAATAATGCTACTTGATAAGGGCGCTGATTTTAGCATTGCGGGAGGGAATTTGCCCCCACTGCTCCATATAGTGGCAGCTTCAGACAGAGTGGGGCTTCTAGACGTATTGGTTGAGAAGGGAGCTAGTTTCCACGTTCAGGAAACCGATACCGATACCAGAATCTCGAATATTTCCCCTGGAATACACATCTCATGGTATCCAACTCGGCTTTTATCGGGAATGTGTTTGACACTGGCGGGCTGGCTTGTGGTCCGATTTCTTCAAAGACAGCACATGGCATTTCTGGGATTGAGGCCACTCGATGTTGTCGCACTGAGGGCTAAATGCTGGCAGATATTCGGCGGTTTAATGGGTTTTATAAAGTCTATTAATTATTGAATATTGAAGATTTATTTACAATATAAACTCAAATGAATCGACTATTTACCAACTGTGGTGTTCCAGTTGAAAGCCTTCTCGTACGCATACCCAAACTTGAAGAGCATTTCCTCCCCCCAGAGTGGCCCGGCCAGCTGAATAGATGAAGGCAACCTGGTATCGCTCTTCCCGCTCGTATCGTTCAAGAATCCGGTTGGAATTGCCATAGATGGGTGGCCTGTCAGGTTGAATTGCATTGTGTTCAATGTTTGTCCAAATGTGGATGAGATTTGTTCCATGGAGGTGGCGGTGGCACGATCGAAAAGGGGCGGTGCCGTAAAAGGTACGCTTGGGAGCAATAAGATGTCAAATTTCTTAAACAAGGCCTCGTATTCTTTGGTAACTTTGTTAAGTTATTAGCCGGTGTACTACATCATGGATGATAGTTGCAATCATACGTCGAAGTGTCAAGTTCATGCATTTTTGGTAAAGGTGGGGATACTTCTCGGCTTCATAAGTGCCGTTGATGAGTTCATTGCGCATGCCAGCCGGCAGCTTATCCCACTTTTCTTGGGTCCAGGGGATCATTGTCCGTTGGAAGCCTGTCGGATAATGTGATCGCCGTCCATGAGGGTTCCCCAATGCCGCGGAAGTGAGCGATTGTCGACAAACGGTCATCCAGAGTGACCTACCAAGTACGTGACCTGGCATGGATATTTTCTCGACTGTCGCTCCCAGCTGTTCAAACTGTTGTGAAACACGTATAAAATCCTTTTTGACGACTTCAGTCATAAATGGAGCATTTATGGCTTCTTCGAGTACCCCAATTTTCATCCCGTGCAGGGGTTTGGCTTCTCTGTTTTCGGCAGCCTTGACGTACCAGGCTTTTAGGCGGGATGTGTACGGGACATCTCCCACTGCTTGGGCTCCAGTTTGTCTGTCATCCAGACCGTCTCTTCCGGCGATGGCCTCCAACAAGAGTGCGGTATCCCAGACATTCTTGCACATGGGTCCTGCATGGTCCAGAATAGGCTCGCAGCTGACGATGCCAGTGTAAGGAATCAGACCGTGAGTCGGCTTCAGTCCCACCAAGCCACAGAATGCAGCGGGAACTCTGATGGAGCCACCTTGGTCCACGCCAACACCCATATCGACTTGGACGGTGCCATCGCCGTGTGAAACAGGCTTCTGACTGCCAACTAGTGCAGCAACACCGGAGGAAGAGCCGCCGGCAGAATATCCCTTGGCCCATGGGTTAAAGATGGGCCCAGCGGCGGCAGTGTTGCTCACGGTAGCACAACTCAAGGCTTCGCATGTTGCAGTTCCCACGATTCGACCTCCAGCCTGAAGAATTCGGGTTACGAGCGTTGCATCCATTTCGGGTATCCAAGCCGGCGTGGCATCTGTGCCGTTGAGTTGCGGCACGTCGGCGACACATATGTTGTCTTTGAGCACAATGTTTTTACCCGACAGGAGCGTGCTTCTATTTGAGACAGACGGTTCGTGAGCGGGTTTTGGACCCCGATCTTCAATCGTAAAGGTATGTGACCACACAGATCCCAACGCTTCTACTGAATTTCCTGGCCGGACATTCTCGCGGGGAAATCGCTCTCGGTCGACTTCGGGGTTCCAGTCGTCAAGTGACGACAGCTCTTCAAACGTATCGTGAGCGGCAGCGAGAAGAACATGAAATGCATCTACTTCGTCGTCTCTGACCTTGAAACCCAGCTTGGCAGCTGCCGCATGCACGTCGCTTGCTTGGACAGGATTTCCTCTGTTTTTTACAAGTCAGTGCCCATTATCATGAGCGAAAGTCAGCATGACAATGCGAGGCCACTCACTCGGAGACTTTGCTGGAAACTACCGACATGATGACAGGGATGAACCGGATTGGGTAATCTGATGGATTGCTTTGCACTGTGTACAATTGTTCTTGACGAGATGAGTTGTGCGCCTCCGACCCCGCACTGAAATAGTCTTGAAACGGATTTCGACGGCTAAGGGCGGATTGGTGGTTTGCGATAACGAGGCGGGTCCATGATTGCTAGCTTCAAGTCACGGTAGGTGCAAGGGTCAGGATTTGAGTGACAGGTTCTAAATTGAGGAAAGGAACTATGTTGACTAAAATAACGAATATTATCTATTCCAACTTCCAATAGGTACGATGCAATGCTGATTGGATTGCAGAAGCATTACGCCGAGTCGGTCCGCCTTCAACGCAGAAATACATTTGATCAGGACTATCAGCTTTAACTATGGAGTTGCCAATGAATGTCTAATTATTAACCCGATTAGGAATTTGTCTTCGTGACATCTTTCCAACTCTCTTGATTGGTTATAAAGTTGTCACTTCCAACACAGCAGAGATGAACGCCTCGGGTTTCTCCTGAGGGAGATTGTGTCCGGCATCTGGGACCTGATGGTGGACCCGTCTGCTGGAAAAATGGATTTGAGACGATGATCCATTGGTTGGCGGGAAATTTCCGTCCGCGAGGCCATCCAACGTAACCGCAGGTACAGTAATCTTTGGCTGACTAAGTAATATCTTCTCATACTCTGCGTAGTCCGGGTCTCCTGGTGCGTATAGAAGACGATGCTGGTATACATGCGTTACGACCTTGATGTAATCTGGGTTGACAAAGGTCTCTGCTGCGCGGTCAAGATCGGCTTCGGTATAGTTCCACTTGGGAGAGTTCTTGTCCCAGACCACCCGCGCAATATCCTTGGGGTGCTCGGCCAGCGCAGCCTCTCCGCGAGGCGTAAGGAAGTAATAGAAGTACCAGAACCCGGCCTCAATCTTGGCGTCCAAGGGGACCCAGGCCTTGGAGAGGTCTTGGATGAGGTAGCTGTTGACGGACACGAGACCTTCACAACGTTCTGGCCACAGTGCAGCTGCCACACAAGCACCACGACCGCCCCAATCATACCCGGCAAAGATGGCCTTTGGAATATTAAGCGCATCAAGTAGCTCAATAATATCATAGCCAAGGGCAGCCTGCTCTCCTGACCGGAAGGTGGATGTATTTAGGAAAGTGGTGGGGCCATTTCCACGAAGGTAGGGGACGATAACGCGGAATCCTTTCTTCACGAGAGCGGGAGCAACATCTGTATAACTGTGGATGTCGTATGGCCAACCGTGGAGAAGGAGAACAACCCTGCCATCTGCAGGGCCATCCTCATAATATGCGATTTGAAGACGCGTCGTGTTGACGTACTGGAGTGGCTCAAGTCGGATGGGCCCTTCCTGTGAATCCGATCCATTTACAGAAGTTTCAGGCGTGGACCGTGCTGAGTGTTGCGGATAAGCAAAGGCCAGCTGTACCATGGTAGCCGAAGCTACCAAAAGGCGTGCAAGTAGCATGATGTGAATTGTAAAAGTCGACTGTGGTTTGATGTGCCCGAAATGAATCTTTACCAATCCTCTTTATCCTTTTATATTCAAGCTGGATGGCAGATTGACGTCATTTTACTAACCAACGTGGAATGGGGCTAAGTTCTGAGCCACCCGTAATATTGGGAGGATGCCTATGTCCAAAGTTCTTTTATGGTGGTTTTAGCGGTACCTAGCTTCTCTACTGTGTCAAGGGCATGGGCAACGATTTATAATGAGAGTTTGGGTAGCCGGTGGCGGCGAAAGCTATGTAGATTTATTCTCTAGGTGCTACTCATACTCCTGTGAAATTTGTTAACATGATTTGGTGAGTCCAGGAGTTGGTGGTCAATTGTCGATGCATTTCTTCTGCGCCAATCTATTGTATGCTCTGCGTCCTGTGCTACTGACAAATTCATCAACGACCTTCTATCAGCCCCTGCAAAGCCTCCTGTTCTGTGCCGTGTGATGGTGGAATCAATATTCCCTCACTTGGGTTCAGCCAGCGTGCACGAGCATTCCTTCAGGAGAATGTTGCGAGACTGAATCGCCCAGCCAATGAGCGCGCGGTTATATGCGACGATCGGCACTCGTCAGATCAACAAAAGTCCCGGAATTGCCGTCTCGTTTACACCGCCCCGCGCCATATCCATCGGTTAGAAAATCAGCGCGCTAGAGGTGGCTTGGCCTCAACACTAACGCCCGGGACTGGTGGAAGTTTCCAACATAAGCACTCAATTCTATGCCAAATGAACGGAAGGGCGGATCTTCCCTCGCTGTAAGATAGGATTCCAAATCATTACAGGGGAGATTGGCGACTATTCACGTGGTTTGGTTGTACACTCTGGGCATTCAGCGGTAGACGTGCGACTGCCTCACAGTAACAGGGAGGAAGAAAAGTTACGACTCAAGGCCAAGGACTGTGAGGATGAAATAAACTTGTTGACAATCAACGACCAAGTGAAATAGTTTTTTTGGTATGGTTGATCCAGTGCCTGTTCCAATAACCAGAGCTAAAAAGTCGATTTGGTCATGGCTCAAGAATAAATAAAATCCTCACGCTAAATCATCCTCCCAAATAGACCTGGTCCCACCATTGGGCATGCGTAAGAAGTCTTCTTCCAATATGCCAAAGCTGTTGTCCAGATCTGACAACCACGGAAGCCGTTCATCATAGCCCCAACCAGTCGCCATGAGTCCCCAGTTATCTTGAATGTTATCTGGGCTGACGATGTGAGGCTGCGGGGTTTCGATGTTTCTTGGTGAGTACCCAGAGCCAGCCATATTCTGATGCTAGCGTAATGTTAGAAAACCTTATAAGCCATCTCTTTTCATCACTACTGTATTAGCGCGAGCGGGATGCAAACTTACCAATGTTTCATGGATTGATACATTGGCCTCGCCGAACGAGTTGATAACTAGGCGGTCACTTCCGTTACAGTCTACCATTGCCATCTCGGTGCTCCCAAAATTATTTCGCGGTGCGGGATGGAGATTAGAATCCGAAATCCACTCTCTCCAGGCTCTGTGACCATTGGCCCTTCCTCCGTCGGTTGGAGGTGTTCTAGAGGCAGAATCCTTGGCTTCCTCACCAAAGAATTGTCGAAATCCAAGTGCTAAGTGCTCCAAAGACGACGCCGCCGTCTCACTTCCTGTGGCAAGCTCCTGCAGGATCAGAAGACCTTCGACTATTGTCTTTTTCCTGCTGGCGCTCGGGAGCTCTACCTTCATACCAAGCAATAGCACATGAAGCGCGGCACTGCAATATAGTGGATCCTGACAAGAGTATCTACAGAGCAGGTTTCGCGCCTTCAGAGCTAGGAGCATCCCGATAGTTGCCACTGCGGCTGAGATGCAGCTCTTTGCAGCTTCCAGCATAAAGCTAATCTTGTCCGCACGCTGTGGCGATTCCGTTCGCTTCTCCCTTACCGAGGCCGCTTGACTGAGGGGTAGTCGGCTTAGGAGCATTCGGGCTTGTTCATACGTAAGGTGAAGGTGAACCGCCCCTCTGGTTGAGCTGGGGGAAATTTGAAGGCACTCCGGCAACTCTTCTCTCCATTGCCGCAAATCACCCTCCAAGGCTTCGAGGGAGTTAGTGCTGAGAGTATTGTCTGTCATGAACGACGATGAAAGAGAGTAAATAGTCTTCACAATTTTACCCATGACTTTACAAAGCTTAATAAGGGCAATCTGCCCTTCCACGGAGTTGTTGTATTGTGGCGTACGCAATTCTGGCAAGTCCACCGGAAACGGTGTGTCAATCTCTTCATCGTCCAGCATGAGCGGGCGTCCCATGTGAAAGGTTAGCAGCCTGTCGTGGGTGTAAACACTCCACCAAAGTCGATTGCGAAGCTCACGCACGTGGGAGTGGAGGCCATCTGCCGTGACTGCCCTATGCATCCCCATATTTACGGCCATTCTGGATGCGAGGCCGAAGACATTGTACGCAACCTCGTGAGAGCTTGTCGTCACTAGAAATGTGCCCTGCAGAACACATGCCTGTATGCTTGTCATGGAACAGGAGGTTACAACATCTGAAAGGAGACTACGAGAGACCTGGTAGAATCGCCATCCTGGGTTCGGTTTCAATGTTGGCCTTGATATAGTTGAAATATCAAAGTTTGCAGGATCGGCAAATATATTTCGCTCATCATGATCTTGTTCAAGATCGGCGTATTGACTCCCAATGGCCAATACCATGAATAATACACATATGAACTCAATTGGTCGACGTGCTGAGCGATCGTCCTGAGCGTCGAATTCGCAGGTACCGGCAAGAAAAGCATCAAGCTTCCGAGTGAATATGGCCGGATGATAGAAGAAAAAGTTAGACTGCGAGTACTGAAAGAAGGTGGAAGATAGAAAATCGACGATGTGTCTTGGTGGCAAAGCAGCGAGCAGGCCTGTTCGAAGGTCATTGAACAGGTTGGGTGGATCGATGATGGAATGGTTATAAGCCTGGATCTCAGTGAGAACCTAGTATACAAAGCCTGAAACATCGCACTCACAGTCTGCCTGCTCCCTTCATATTCCATGGGCTTCGATATTGTTTTTCTGACGCTGTCAAAGAATGCCCAGGCGGAAGAGCCACCGTCAAAATCTAAGGCCTTGTCAATCATTTCGCTCCGCCTTCAATTTTAAGACACTCACATGTTTTGCCTTGATCTAGAACGTATGTTTGTTGAGGAGGGCGACAGTCCACAGTGATGCTTTTTTGTTCTTCATTGGACTCATTCTGGCATTCATCTTGTCGTGATCGTTCCACATCACTGGGCCTCTGTTTTGCAACTCTTCGTTCTTGATATCGAGGACTTTGCATAAAAAGTTTCAAATTATTTACTTCCTTGGGAACTACGATTCCTTCAGTTCGGAGCAGAGTCTCTAGAAGAAGCTCCCTCTCAGAGGGAGGCGAAAGCCCAGTGTGAGTTGATGTGGAATCCGTGAAGTAGCAATTAGCCCCGGCCGCCTCGCACCTTTGGCAAGGGTCTGAGCCATTGCATTTTAACTTGTTACTGCGACACTGGTGACACCTAAGTCTCCGCGTTAGCATCAAAGTGGGTTATCGTGACGGGACGCCCACGCTGTTCGAACGCGTTTTCGCTTGTCGTCTGGGACAGTAGGTCTCTTTCGGCGCCCATTAAGCTGAGGCTCCACTTCAGCCATTAGAACCAGGTTTATTGTAGGTAGTTGATGTGCACGTGGAGTGCAAATTGGAGTCTCAGCTGATATCTGGGATATGCTGAGATTATAGTAAAACCGAGTGGGGTATGCTCCCTCATGATCCAGATCTTCATCTAGTCTACATGCTTATCTAAGAGCCCGGCGGACAATGGCCATTTTGAGACAAAGCCTCCCCAATAGCGGGGTCATAGGTCGGTCCCAGTTTTAACATCCGAACCGGCGAAAGAGACAATGTATCAACGAACAAGCACTTGCTCGCGCCCAGATCAGTGGGCAGGGAACCAAAAACGAACTAAAGCCAAGCCTCGTATTAAGCCGACTGTATCCTTTTCCCAATCGCTAATTGGGAAACTACCACGGTGCTCTGTCAATTGTGACGGGCATCTGCGCCAAACTACTAAAGGCTACCCTACCCTCCTTTACCACAGCCAGCAAATTTTCCCTGTCGTCCAACACGGTAATATCTTCTAGAGGGTTTTTGTCCAATACGATGAGATCAGCAAAGAAACCTTCCCTGATCTGCCCAATCTCGTTGGCGCGTCTCAGCATCTTGGCACAATTTATTGTCACGCTTTGTAGAATCAACAGGGCCGAGAGGACCTGAGCGCGAATGCTAAACTCCCTGCGTTGGAATTTGTGCATCCCGGCAATCAAGTCGGAGCCGAAGCAAAGCGTCACTCCCGCCTCAGATGCTATCTTAAGAGCATTGAGACCTGAACCGAGGACCGCAGTGTTTTTCTGGGCGCACTTCTCATTGAGAAATTTATCAAACGGAGGTCTACTCATGGCGTCATGGGTGACCAAAGTTGGCGTCAGGAAGATGCCCTTCTCAACCATTAATTCTGCCAGTTCTCGATCGAGAAAGTTCCCGTGCTCGATGCCCTTGACCCCGTTGTCAATCATATGTCTCATGGCACGAATTGTGTACGCATGAGCTGTCACGTAAGTGTCAAAACTCTCGGCTGTGCGCACAATGGCTTGGAGCTCCTCCGGGAGGAATTGGGGATGAGCGAGGTTGTCAAGTTTACTGGCTACACCGCCGCCGCCCATGATTTTGATAAAGTCTGCACCTTTACGAATCTCGTCTCGAACAGCGACGGAGCATTCGGTCAGGCCATCACAGATGCGCCCAATCCCTGCCCGGTGACCCGCGCAACACTTCAGAGTTGGATCCTCGTCAGAGAAAGATGACCGTTGGTCGCCATGGCCTCCGGTTTGAGAAAGGGCATGACCTGCAATCAGGAGTCGAGGGCCGATGATCAGCCACTCGTCAATCGCTTCTTTGAGAGAGCCATCTGCGCCACCACAGTCGCGAGCCGTAGTAAATCCTCTCTGCAACATTTCCTTGGCCAGGAAGGTGGTCCTGAAGTTGTTCAGTGATGCCGGGATATTTTTGTAGGTGCTTTTAAGATCTGCTTCTCCGGGTGTCGCGGTGATGTGGACATGTCCGTCAATGAGCCCAGGGCAGACGTATTTTCCCTCGATATCAACCACATACGAGCCACTGGCATCGTCTCCCAGGTCGCACCATGTATCACCAGCAGTAACTGATGTAATCTTGCCACCGGCAACAAAAATGGTAGAGTTTTCGTGGACAGAGCCATTGAGTGGGTCTATCAATTTAGCATTGATGATTCGAAATGGCTTTTGAGGGGGGAGCATCCAAGGCTTATCACCAAGATGGCTGGCCTTTGATGTTTCGGATCCGAGTGCGGGCGCCACGAGCGTCATTTTTCATGTGGTAGATAAGAACGGAAGAGGCGTGGCGAGATTATTTATAATTGATATTCGGTTAAGCATATCAAAGATTGGTGTGTTATTTATTGATTTTTCACCAGTGCGTCTGCATGCGTTCATATGGACATGCTGCGCCATAATCATCTCTCGGGTGCATGTACCCGAGTGATGCCCACCTATCTCGGCTCCGGGTCCGAGCGCTAGCATTCTCGGATCGATCTGCTGCTACCTTGGATAAGGGTCATCTGGACAAGCGGTCGACTATATCAAGTTTCCATTGTCACCCAAATTTTAATATTGCAACAAGAATCATGATTGAAGTAAAGCAACAGTCGAAAAACGCCATGCCGAAAGAGGACGACACCATGTCGGTCAAGAACCCCAGCATCGAAATGGGAAACATCGGCGAGGCGGCAGTCGAATACTCGCCGGAGCAGGAGAAGCGAGTCCTAGCGAAGATTGACCGGGTAATCCTGCCATTGATGTGTTTTGTGGAATTTTTTCAATGTGAGTACTGGATCAATTTTTGGCCGGCTTCGCGCTGGTTTCTGACTGCAGAGAAGATCTGGACAAACAGGCCATTGGCTATGCGGCCGTCTTCAATCTCGCCGAAGACCTGGGAATGAGTAGTCATCAATATTCCTGGTCCGTTAGCACGTTTTATTTCGGACAGTTAATTTCCAACTACCTGGCCATTTATGCAATGAGTCGCCTCCCACTGACCAGATTTGTCGGTGTCTCTGTGTGAGTCAAGCACAGCATTGTCATACTGAGGGAGCCAAGAGCTAACAATACCAGGCTGGCATGGGGCATACTGGCCGGTTGCCTGGCTGCCCCGGAAAACTTTGGTGGCTTCACTGCGACCAGATTCTTTCTTGGATTTGCCGAAGGTGGTGTTCAGCCTGCGCTTGTTATTATTACGAGCACTTGGTACAAGAGATCTGAACACTCGGTCAGAGTGGCGTAAGCATCTTCCTGATCCTGCGATATCTAACGCGCTGACAATTTGGTGCAGGGCATGGGTAACGTGCAATGGCCTCGCGCAAATTCTTGGGGCCCTCATAATGTACGGGGTAGGTCTGTCTGAGAATACTGCTATTGCGACCTGGAGAGTCATGTTCTTAGTATGCGGCGGCGGTACGCTCGTGGCTGGTGGGGTATTTGTGGCCCTGATGCCGCGAGACCCCGGCAGCGCATGGTTCCTGAGCGAATCCGAACGAGAAATCGCCATTGCAAGGCTTTCCGATGACCGAATCTCCAAAGACACAACTAGCTTTAAGAAGGCTCAAATATGGGAATTTCTTAAAGATTACCGCGCATTGATCTTGGTTCTTGGGGCTTTCAGTAATACACTCGCATCTCCTGTCATCAAGGTGAGCAATTCGTCGACAGCACACCGCACGTGAACTGACGTAGATGCAGTTTGCGACTCTAGTCATTAACGGATTCGGCTGGTCAAAGTTAAACACCATGCTAGTGAGTCTGCCGGCCGGGATCATACAGATTCTCATGATTTGGGTTGTCGTGATTGGAATCCGCGTCACCACAATTCCCCGGTGCTGGTGGGGCGTCTTGGCGACGATTCCTCCTTTGGTTGGAAATATCGGCATCGCATCGCTCCCCACCTCATCAAAATGGGGTACTGTGGTATGCACATGGCTGGCGACAGTGTTGTCACCCGTTCAGGTTATTATTCTGAGTCTTATTGCGTCCAACGTAAAAGGAAACACCAAGAAAGCGGCTGCCAGCAACTCGTTCTTCATCCTCTACGCCGCCGCCGCTATTGCGGGCCCTCAGCTGTGGACCAAGCCGCCTCGGTACACGTCTGGCATTATTGCAGACCTTGTTGCGCTTGGTGCGAACATTGTCATTTTCTTAGCCTTTATGATTTCAGCCAGAATTGAAAATCGCCGCCGGGACCAAAGCAATACCGTTGTGGAGGAGCCGAATGATGCAGACATGACGGATTGGCAGGATCTCAACTTTCGGTACACAATCTAGGCCAAGACGAAGCTGTAATTCAGTAAATATGGAAATTACCTATGCATAAGGAGCTGTAGCCCAAGTAAAGCTTGGCAACCGATTGCAGGAATGAGTAAATACATAACAGATAAGAACAAGCAAAATATTCCCTTGTCCATCTCCAAGAAAGACAGAGGTGCAGTCAGAGGTGTCATTCAATGTGACTATTTAGGGTTTGAGCGAGATGTGATGCTGTTTATGCAAATATTCTCCTCACACCGATTAAATAACATGCATGTATAGAACATCATGCAGGTACCCAGCCTCCTTATTCGAGCGAAATATGCAAGTGTTGCTTTGCGTCTCGCAGCGAATAGGCTGATTCTCACTCAATCATTGGTCAATTATTTTACTCTTCTCAATGCATGCGCAGCGGTGGGAAAAGCGGGCGAGGACAAATCTGCCTGACGTCATTGTGAGGAGCGTGGAGAGTGCGGTGTACCATAAAAGGACCATGGCTAGTATTGGTCAACACGTTTGTGTTCTTTTTGTCAGGACCTCAGTCCTGCCGCCGTGTGATTGGGATGTCTCGTTGCATGTATTTAGGGGTTACGCGTCTGTCATTTGCTTGCGAACCAGTGCCGCTTATTAGCTCAGGCGCCCGAACCATGAGCACCCTCGCATCGCCGTCCGTGTCCACAACTTGAAACAGTGGGCCGTGCCCTGCATCTGCCTCTTCTTTGAGCTTTTTATAGGGAGAGGCCCGCTGCTGTGGGGGTCGTTCGTCCGCCACCCCCAGTATCAGCTATCCCCCATCTGGCGACCTCTCGTTCTGGGCCTTATTCCCTGCGGGACCCTGCGAGCGAGCTAAGGTGTTGGAATCACCAGTCAATTCCTTCCACGCTCCCACACACGACCTCTGACCAGCACATTATTCTCTGCGAGACTCTGAGGGCCATCCACACTCCTACAGCCTCGTTTTGGCCCGTCACATCTCATCCTGATCATAGCCCGGGCGCCAATCTAGCGGTTGGAGCCGGCATGGGATCCATTCGCGAGTTTGCTGGCGACTTTGAAGCCCATCCGCCTTGTAGACAATAGGGACCATTTTCGGGCAGCAATTCACCACGTGCCCCCCAATATTTACTTTGTGCCTTTAATTCACCCTGACTTTTGAGGTATTCCCCCCCCGTTAACTCATCACATTTCTCCAGCAGTGTTCATCCAGAACTCCAACATCGCGCATCATGAATATCTACCATTCCGCCAACACAGATGAAGCTGTAGAGGTTCTGAATGACAATGGTCAACAGTGGACAGATGGGAGTAGCATGATGAACCGGAGTTACGACACAGGATTTGCGAACGACGGCAGGACAATTGCGCCATTCATGTACCAAGTCTCTGATGCAAATTATGGTTACGGCTCAGTGGCACAGCAATGCGGTGGCGCACCGCAGTCTGCCGGAGTCACTGTATTTACACAGCGCGAAGATGTCAATTTCACAGTGCCCGCCACAAGTCCGAAGGCTCATTCTCTGGGCCAAGCGAATAGGTCGCCAGCCGCACTCACGCCTTCTTCCCCAGAGACCCAGAGGAAAAGAAGCGGTGGACGACCGCAAGGGGATGGAGAAGACGATCCGAAAGATATCCAAGCCGGTAGCCTCTGGGCCTGTCCATTCTACAAGCGGGACTCGTTGATGCATTACCGCTGCATCGAAAAGTATAAATTGAAGAGATTTGCCGATGTTAAGCAGCATATTCGCCGCTGCCATGCCAATGACAGCGCCAGGGAAGATGAAGGCACTCCTCATCGGGATGCAGTTCGAAACCGGGGTGACGAACAAAACTGGTACCGCCTCTGGGACCAGTTGTTCCGCGGATGCCAGCGGCCATCATCACCGTACGTAGAGGATGGCATTGCTGAGCCCATCGCCATTCTCCGCAATCAAGCTAAGCCTCGTCTAGAAGCCGAGTTGCCTGCTCTGCTGCGCGATGTTAATATCCAAACCGACGACGATACCTTGTCGCGTCTCACAGACGGAATTCAACAAATCGTTTTTAGCTCCGACAATGTGGCTCCAGCGAGTATTCCAGGTCCCAACCCAAGCACGGTGGCGCCTAACGACAGTAAATTTAGTGTGTCCAGCCCCGGAAGCTCCCTGTTACGGCCCAACGGCAGTCGAAGTCAGACGCGCACAGTGCGTAAACTTTGTGCCGTGGTGCCATCGCACAATCCACCCACCCGGGTCCATCTTTCTCCGTTTGTCGCGGCTCCGAACAGCGCAGTGTCAACCAGATACGTTTCAGCAATTTCGCCCATTGATATTTCCATGAGGCAAGAGCTATGCCCACCACTCGAATTTACTGACCTTGAGGGCCAGTCAGGCGGATTTTCCCTTTGCTCAGATGAACAATTTCAGTGGTGATTTTGGGGTGTTGGTTGCAATGTGGGGGCAGCGGTGCAATGGGATGGACAACTCGAATGGTTTGGGGATGTAAATAGTAACAAATTCTGAATGTTTACTGCATATGGGCGCGATGAAATTGAGGGAGGCGTTTCTTTTCTCAGATGATGCTCCGATCCTTACTTCTCACTTTCACCCGACTCTTGTTGCCCTGAAAAAACTCAGGAACTCTTTTCGTCTTTGTTACCGCCTCCGCCTCCACCTCAATTACATCGCGACTGGACGTTGGCAGCAATATTTCTCGGGCGCAAACAAGAACGGTATTAAAACAATGGGTTCATTCTCCACCAGCTGCGTTTTCGGGGGGAGGTGCAGGAAATGGCTAGCTCAACACACAATTGAAAACCCCGACGAGGCAGAGCTGGTCTTTAATAGAAAACACACATTGTTGCCTGCCGACCATGCAGGAATGGCCACCTCACCGCCGCTTATGCATGTTTGCTGTCGCAAATGTCATTTTTACACAAATGTGCCCGAAGTAAGCCCAGCATAGCCAATCCAGAGCCCCTCGCCACCTCAATCACTGGTAGTTGGCCTCATTCCACTGTGTTATTCAACACATTTGTGTGGCACAATTGTGCTGTGCAATCGTGTGGCGAATGAGAAAGCGACCTGACCCTCCAGTTCAAACGCCAATGCCTCCTAGTGTCCTTCACATCGTACGCAAATATGTGCCAAGACATTTGTCTTGAGAAACACGCAGCCATGATTTTCTAGCCAAGTTTACCGACTCGGTATGGTGCGATGCCGCTCCCGAGAGTGACGTGTTCCTCATCTCTAAAGCTCGTGGCTGAGTAGCTAGCATACCAACTATCGCATCCTCTTCAGACTTGATACATATCCTCCGGTATTGCTGATATGATCTCGGTATGCGGCTTAGGCCTGTAACCCTCCAATAATATCTAGTTTCAAGAGTTTTCCTTGCCGCCCTAAAGCAGAACTTCCAGAGTATCCTCGTCGGTCTAATTTATAGCACTGTACCTGGATACTGGATCACAGAACTGTCGAGCTTATCTGTTCCTTGGATTGAATCTTAACAGACCTTTTGAGCGTCGATTGACAGCCACCTTTGGATGGCTAGTAGCTCTACCTGATACTATACCCATAGAGAAATACCATAAACCAAGTGAGGTTCATACACTGTCAGTGGGCAAAGTCGGGCCCGATTTGACCGACACCAATACCGATCCATCGGAATCTTCATGGGCGGAATGATGTAATGCGTGGCCACAGCCTGAAAGGATATGCTACAGTGGCTGAATCAAGGCCAGACCTACATACACGTGCGCTTATTTTGGATACGTTTTCGAACTTGGTGGGTGGTTGCACGCTCTTACCCTGGCCATGCTATGGGTGTGCTAGCGCTGACAGCACGCTTTGCCATGATGAGCCTTGAAGCAGACGGGACAGTAGATAAAGTCGTTTCCCTAATTTTCAACCCAATTCCATTCATACGATAGTCATCACTTCGATGCGACTGGTGGCTATTACCGGACCCTCTAGTCTTGTAATAATCGGGATTGGGAGTAGTAAAGTAATCCTCGTCAGTACTTTTTCCAATGCATACGCTTGGGCTGGGGTCACAAACAATCAGTAACATAATATTGGACATGCGAATAGATCGATGTCGCGGCTGTAAGCGGTTGCACGTAACTAAAAAGCAAATCCAGATCCGAATTGGTTCCTTGTGAAGTTGAGACAGCCTTTTTATTGAGGGGAACCACATGTGCCTAAGAAGAGAGTATTACATTTAGAAAGAGGGCCTAAAAGTCGAGCCAATCGCACCAATGAACGCGTCTCATTCCGGTACAGAATACCCAAGGGGGAGCCAACTTTGGGCCTGTCCATTCTACAAATTGGACCCCCAGGCTCACTACCGTTGCATTGAGAAGTATAAATTGAAGAGATATGCCGATGTCAAGCAACAGGTTCGTCGCATCCACCCACCATCAGCAGACGATAGCCCGAAAGAGGGCAGGTCATCTCAGCGCCGCAGTGATGAGCGAAAGCGGTACCGGCTGTGGGACAATTTGTTCGAGGGACGCCAGCGACCTTCGTCGCTGGACCAATTGCGCTCCTCCGGCATCGCACCAAGGGCTCGCCCCTAGCCAATTTGCCCTCTCTGCTGCAGATCGCTAACATTAACGCCGATGGCGACAAACTGTCGCACCTCCGACACGGTATTCAAACCTTCTTTTTTGAGAATGGCCATGCCCCTGCAGCGAGCGCTGCGGTGCTCATAGCTATGTCACTGGGTCGGAGCAACGGCTTTTCCGGTGTTGGAAGGTCTCTTGTGCACCCCGGCCTAGAACAAATGCCGGGGCCAACAAGCCAAGCCTTGTCCCATGCAGCGGTGGGATGCGTATAACTACATTATTGATGGTGCATAATAGGTCAAAAGGCATAGGCTCGCATGTTAATAGACCCCACAAATGTTTTGAGTTCGATGCATGATGTGAACATATTTTCGTGCTAATTTGTGGAAGCAAACAACCTAACACCGACCGCATCTGCCTCATTGGGTTGAGGCCCCATCGCATAGTACTCAGACAGAGTGTAGAAGTAAGCCTTGCCTCCAGTTGAACCTCTTGTGCACAAAATCTCATTGTCCGTGGCGCACACATAGCATTGAAGATAGTGATAATTGTTCTGGGTTGCAACATTCGACGATGAAAAGGCCAAATTGGGGGCGAGCGAGAAGTCATCAGAGAGATATATAAAATAATACGGTGTAGTACCGCCATTGTTGAAGGTTATAGATAATCGCGAAGAGGCATCGATTGAATAGGTGCCGCCTTGGCCGCTAACCGCATAGGGAACAAAGAGACCACTCCCCGTCGTTACGATGCCGAATATCGAAGGCGTACCGTCGGAGCTGACGGCGTTAATGCTACTGAATTGTGTTTGCGTTGAAGCCGGACAACTGCTGGTTGTTGTTGGCAAGACAGTTGTGCTCGTGGCCTGCGCAGTGGACTCCGTTGATGCGACGGTTCCAGAAGTGCCTGATGACACAGTAGAGATGGCAGCAGTTGTGGATGTTAACGAAAGCCCTGTGGTTACGCATGTGCGAGCGTAAGATGCAGGAATTTGGGAAAAGGCCAAAACAGAGGCGACCAAAGAAAGCCGAACATGCATGTTTGCAAGTGGATAGATGTAGGCGTCAAAATAATAAACCAGACATTTAGTCTTGCGCCGTAGCTGCAGCTGTGCAAAACGTCCCGCTTATATTTTTCATGTCTGAGACCGCCCGCGAGTAGTACAGGTGGCTTCAAAACGGGGAATGCCATGTTTTATTGGGCATGTCTCACTGGGAAAGAGCTGGCATCTGAACCACATACCAGCCGATGGGCTCACGCTTTCCCTTCTCCCTCCCTACTTCCTCATTATTTTGGGGAGGAAGGCAAAGGTATTGACAAGACCGCATGCTGAATGGAGTGGGTAGAGAAATTATTGATATCCTTGGCGAAGAAAATACGTACTCGAAATTTTAGGGTCCAAGGGCAATAGAATCTAGATAAAATTGACCATACCCCAATCGGCGATGATCTTGTCCACCACGGCTGGGTGCGGCTCACCCACGGCACCGTTCTCACACATGCTGGGATGGCCTGTGTTTGGTATGTTTGCCTTGGTCTGTTCAGCATAATCAAGTTGCGTAGAATTAGACAATGAAGCAGCTGTTTTTAACTCGCTGCCTCACATTCAGCCACTGAATCATAGCCTGTCGTCCTTCGTGGATTGTTCCCGTCTTCCCACTTGGGCTTTTTTTCCCACGAAACACGCCACAAGATGATTTTGGTCGAACGCTGCGTTTGTCCAAGACTAAAGTAGTGCGCATCGCCCCACCTGCTGCTGCAGCAAGCGCTGGCGAGATAAATCCTCATACAGCCGTCAGGAACAATTCCCAAGCCAGTACATAGTCCATTGAGCAACTGTCGGGTGGGTTGGGTTTATTGTTCAACACCATTGATTCACAAGGCACTGGAACAAGATCCATTGTCGTCTCAGTGAGGAGTTCTCGCCACGATTCGGCCTAAGTTCCCAATTAACGTTTTCATTTGTACTGACAGGTGTTGCCAGTCCCAAGAAACTGGCGGAAGGAAATCGAAGGAAATCGAAGGAAGCCCAATCAGCACATGGCCGTTTGCTGACGACTGCTGAAGGAACCTGGCCAGCGTCAGGAACTCCATCAATCATTGACCTTGTCTGTCCCAATCTACGTCTGCCCCGATAGCAACATCACGACCGTCATTTTTCTTCTCTTGTTTGCCAAGAACCTCTTCGCCTCATCCATCCACCCGTCCATCACAATGGCCCAGACGAACGAGCGCAGAATCGGCCGGAAGGCCGAACAGTACACGGACTGGCTTCTACGCGTCGAGGGAGGTGGCGAGGATGACCGGGCCGAATTTCAACAACTCTATGATGAATCTAGAGAAATGGACGAACTGGCGCGTGGATTCAGACACAGCGCCAAGTCTACCCAGCTTCAGCAAGACCGGCACCTGAACCAGTATCGACAATGGGTCAGGCTCGTCATGGAAGGTGAAGATCGAGAGAGTCTACAAGATCTTGACGAAGCAGCACTCGATGCCCTTTGCTTTCCAGACCCTGAAGATGGACCGGATCCATTTCGTGTCTTGATCAACCAACTCCGACAGTTTCTTACCTTTGCCTTGTCCCAGTGTGTTCCCCGAGCGATCAAAGATGATTCCGTCAGCTATCGTGTGCTCGTCCTCTACAAGAGAAACCTTTTATTTTGGGTCCAGAGAAAGTACGCCGAGCGAGGCATCCAACCACCATCACCAGCCCGACTAGACCTTGGTCTCACCGAGATGATGAGCTTCCTCAATTCTAAGTACAAGATTCGGTCACGCCGGGAGACGGTCCCAAACACCACCCAGCTCGGCACTTGGGAGCTACTCCAGCTAATGGACTTCGACCTCCGCTCAACCCCATGCATTGAATTAGCGGAATGCCATCACCTTGCGTGGGTCCTAGGTCGGTTAGCAGGACTCAGGCCTGGATCACTTGGGCCCCCCATCCACAACGATTGGCCTGCAAACCCCCTTCCCTTTTTGACCTGGGGAGATCTGAAAATTGAACAAATGGATGAGCCAGGGAAGTTTCTGATCAAGATGACGATCCGAAACCTGAAGAAAAGCTCGCTCGACCCCCAAGAGGATCGAAAGCAGCAAGCCAACCCGGTCAATGACAACACGGATCGAACCAAGCACCTTGTCTTGTCTCTCCAAAGCCCAACTGGAAAGCTCGCCTTCGAGTTTTCTGCCCCGCACAGGATCCTGACAATCGCCATCCGTCGAGGTGTAGTCCAGCACATCCAAACCTTAGATGATCTCTTCTCCAACACTCGACGGTTCATCACCATCAAGCCCGAGTTCCTGGACAAGCCTGTGCTCATCGCGGGGACGCAGCGTGGCCTATCCGTCGATCACAACAAGGCAATGGCATCGGGGGCTTTCACCGAGTATTTGTCGTTGCGTGCGACCAAGGTCGGCTTCCTCGAATCCGTCACATTCTACAGCCTTAGACGACATGCCGCCGGAGAGTTGTCCCAGAAAATTGGTGCTGAACAAGCCCGAGCTATTATGGCCCACGATCCCAAGTCGGTTGTATTGGAGCGATATTACACCGCCGAAAGAACTGCACTCCATAACCTCACGGCGATTGCTCTCAATCAAGATAATGACAAAGAACAACCAGCCCACGTAAGAGACATGTTGGCCGTAACAAAGCTGAGCCAGCAACAGTTGGACGGAATGGGACCCATGCTGAATGTGCTCTTCGAGGAGCTGCGGGAGGCCGACACAGACTACCCCCACAGCGGAAGCATCGCTGCCAAGAAAAACCGGGATCGGATCCTTCGTCGTGCGGCACTCAGAGAGGTCATGAACAATCTTCGGAACCGTCAAATGGATGAACTAACGATTGAGGAGACCGATCTCAGAATCACGTCGAATGCCGCTCAACTTGAATCCACCACCCGAGAGTTCAGCCGACAGCTTCTGGCCCGGGCAAAGGCGTATGTCGACACCGTCACCGACGGTCAACATGACATCGACCCCGAATCTGAAGAGACTCTTCGAAATGCCGGGGTAGATTTCGACAAGGATTTCAATGAAGGCACCGCCGAACTGGAGAAGGATGCGGAGGTGCAGTTCTCACAGGACATCGAACAAGGCAGAGAAGTCGTCGCCCTACCCGATGAGCTGAGCGAAGATGCCACAGTCGACGACGTATATTATCAGACGGCTGCCCGCTGCGCCATGGAGGTATGGCTGCTGGTCGGCACTGAGACTTCCTCGCTCGGCGCCAAACCACTAAAGACGGTCGTCTGCCCTTCCTGCCAGGAAGACGAAACCGTCAACGAGGAGGCCAAGTCCAAGATGTACGAGCCGTCCAAGCTCAAGCGACACCTCCAAGGGGAGTTCCACTCCAGATTCAAGCAGTTCTCCCGCCGCACCAGCCGACTTGCCACGCAGATGGGGCTGTCCGGCGTCCAGTGCGAAATCTGCCGAGCGATTGCCCCCGCTGGTGTCATACTGCCGCTGTATGCCACGATTGCAACAGTTTCCCGACACATCACCAGCTCTGACGCGTCTGGCATGCAAGGCATTGAACGGGGGAATGACTGGTGGAACGACACCGAGCATGTCGAGCCCATTCGTGTCGGCGAGCTGGTTCGGGCGCACGAGGAGATGAAGAGATCAACCGTCTGGTACGATGACGACTTCCGAGCAGACATCGGCCATAAAGACAAGCGCCGAGTCAGCGACAATCGACGGGGCTACCGACGCCTTGCTGAGACCAATGCCGCTTTTTCCTTTTCCGACGAACAACCGCTCAAAGCACCCATCCCATTTCCGAACCAGCCCGGAATGTTCTAGGGCAAGTTTCAGCCGAGCGTGAAACCAGGCGACGTGGGCATCACTATGAGAGCGATGCCAACAGAGGAGAGTGTTCGCGCCAGCGCGGCGGCACTGGAAGGTTATGGCGAAGCCATCACTCTGAGGCCCATGCCGACAGAAGAGAGTGCCCTTGCCAGTGCAGCCTCCCTTGCGGAACAGGGCGACATCTACATCCTGAGGCCCATGCCTGGACCCAAGGTGAATATGCGCGATTCTTATGCGATGATGCTTCGGCAAGAGAAGAAGTGATGAGTTGCCGAGTAAAGGACGATGGACGAAGGAGAGCCAGGTTGACGGATGGATTGTGTGTATGAATAGCAGAAATGGAGACGGTTGGTGTGGTCGATGGATGGACTTGCGCGGGCAAGTGGAAGGAATTTTCAGAGGGACCATGGATGAGCCGAAAATGGATGAAACGAAAATGGATGGCAAAATGATGGATGTACGGGTACTCAATTCTTTGTTAGTAACCAATGGGTGCAATTTAATTTTGGCTTGCCGACGTGATGTGATTGTTCGAGGATCATTTCAAAGTGGCCAATGGAGATATCCACAGCACGTCACTGAATCAATGTACAATTAATGACCACGCAGGAATCGACTGTAGTCACTGAATGTGACGTCAATTCGGTGATACACCAGCTGCCAGCTGCCAGCTGCCGTTTGCTGGGCAACACAGCTGAGCAAGTCATTTTCTTTTCTCACTTTGAGCATAAGAACCATCCATCTCTTCTCGTACTCGTAACACCGAACCGGCCGACACAAGAGCGATCCGCCCGATTACACGTCTGTCGGCTGTTCCAACATGGCCTCATCCGCGGACGCATCAATGGACACCCAAGTTCCCACCCGACCCGCCGACGACGACGGAGTTGATCTTCCTGCGCCTACTGTTCCCATTCAACAAACCATACAGTGGGCTGATGTTCACCCCAACCTGGCCTCCGCCGCGGAAAAGACGATGAGCCACAATATAGAAATGGTAAGTTTCCTTCTTCCCAATACCGGCTCGGTTTATTGATTCCTTGCAGCTGTGTGTTGAGATTAGAAAGCTCAGGGAGATGGTTTGTGGTTTCCACGACATGCTCCATTGAGTCTTGCTTCCACATAACTGTTGACAGGCTTCTGACCACCCAAGGCATCAAACCTCTGGCCGACGCGCCTCCCTCAGCACCGATGGAGGATCCAACAGTCGTCACTCCTCCACCGGCCGCCGGTCTTCTGCGAGCCAGGGCCCCGCCCCAGCCGAGGCGGACAACGCGGAGAACCAGGGTGTCCGAGCCTACAAGTCCCTTTCCGATGTCAAGATCAGCCTACTATACCAGGTATTCGAGCGCTTCATCCTCAATACTGGCAAGGTCCCACTGGTTACTCGTTCGAAAAATATCCGACCCTTCAGCGCTGCCTTCTTCGAGTTTGCCAAGGAGGAGGCCCCGGCCATCTCCGAGGAAACGGCTTCTGGTATGTTCATCATCAGATCCCCTTGTGCCGATCCAACTAACCGCCGGCTGGTAGAACTCATGGGAAAGTTGGACGTATTCGGGCAGGAGCAGATTACCTAGATTTACATCCGACTGAGCCGCCAGCACAAAGATGAGAACAAGAAAGGCAAGCAAGCGGTCCAAACGATCACGGACAGCTTCGATACCGACGTTCGCGGTGCAAGCATGTCTACCGAACCCACCCCTCGCCATACCCGGAGCCGGTCGCGCCAGCCGCAAGCTATACCAAAGACGCCTGCTCCGAAGCGAATGGCTCGCGTTACCGAAACAATCGCCGACAGCGACGACGATCACGAGGGATTGGATGAATAGTTCAGAATGTTTCATTCGGCGTGGTGTGGCTAAGCATAGCATGGCTGGACTTTCGAGTTTGGGACATTCCAGTTGCAGTTTATTCCGCAGAAGTAGTGCTGAGGCTCTCCGTAGAGGCGAGAAATGAGAAATCAATGAACAATTGTTAAACACTGGTCCGCAAGTGAACCGCCAACTTCAATCGGGTATCTAGGATATCTCTAAAATGGTGGGATTAATCGGACCACCTTTTTCCCATGGATGTTTCCTCCATAAAGATCTGAGAGTACGCCCATGCCTGTCGGCTGAATACCACAATCACGTCCATCGGCCTTTTTTGAAACCCGCACTGATCGTCCTATCGCAACCCTTGAGCATGTTGACCCGTCGTCAACACCACCCATCATTCTTCACTCCATTCGCGCATTCTCCATTTATCAAACCGGCCGGCCTGGCCAACCAGCAAAGTCACGCGTCCATCATTCAATTAGTGGCATCGTCTACGCTAGCTCCCATACAGATTTTTCAACTCGTCAACCAGCTCCGGGCTGACAATACCCGCAGCCAAATCCCAGATAGCTTGCGAGATGTCACAGTCTTCCATCGACAGCAGCCAGACGGCTAGTCCCACTTCTCCATCTGTTGCTCGTCAATTCCCTTGGGTAAGCTGTCAGTGAGAAGGTCTGTTACCCGCTCCAGGGGCTTTCTCATACTCAAGGACGACTTCCATCGACTCTTTGACCTGGGAAAGCCGCTGCTCCAAGGATCGTGCTTCTTCCACATGATGGGTGCGCTCTGCCTTTAGCTGATCCTGAAACTCCTTGTCGACATTGGCGGCAGTATGGGTTGCGACCATGAGTTGATTGGCAATAACTGGGAGAGCATTTCTTTCTTTCTTGTCCGTCTTGGCTTGTGCGAGGACCTGCAGTTGTTTAACTGGCTTCTTCATGACATCCGTCATCAGATGGATCTTGGGCTCCGGCTCCATCTCGACATAAATATACTCGTTCAGGTTCTCGCCAGCAGCTTTAATAGCATGAAGCCACTGATAGTCGAACGCCGAGCACCATGTCCAAAGCTTGTCCTTTGCCTCGTCAGAGAGCACCCGGGTCCGAGGAGCAGACAGCCATTCTTTCATCTGTCCAGCAAGTTGCTGCTAGTCCTAACGTTGCGGCCCAAGTTGGTCGAAGAGGTCACCAGCAGCGTTCATGGCCTTCTGTCGAGTGATGGTGACCTCAGTCTCCACCATCTCCGGCTCTGGCTACAGGCTCAAGAGGCGAGGAACATCGGGCTGTGGGTCACGAAGGTCCACCATGGCTTCCACTATCCCTTTGACTGCGGGATAGCTGCACCTGGGTCACGAGCCCCACGTAATGTTGGGTACTGGTGGTGACTTGCGGATAGTGAGAACTTGCCAATAAATTTATGTATATCAGTAGTCATCTTTCTAAATAAAGAAATAATGCTGATCGGCAAAACATCGCCACTTGTACCAGGGTGACTTTTGCTACCACTAAAGAAAGCAGACAAAAGAAGTACTTTAACTTTTCTGTTCTCTTATTGGTTGACTCCTCTGCCCGTGACCTAATTGCAGCTATCCCGCAGTCAAAGGGATATTCGGAAACTGTGCTGGAACTGTAGCGACAGGGCAGCCGGTCGACTGGCTTTCGGCAAAGGTCGGTAATGACCGTCGGTTCCAGGCTCGAGTCAGGGCGAGGAGGTTTATATAGCCTGCTTCTGTAGCAGCCAGTCATTAGATGAGGCTTGCAGTGTGTTGTGGGGATGGCAGAACTCACCTTTCGGACTTGGGCCCTTGGTGGTACTGGGGAGGGTTGGACTAGCAGATCGGCAACCTGATTCTGGAGCAGTCGAATGTTAGAGCAGAGGGTGTTTCGCGGGGAACTCGCCTCTTGGATCTTGGATCGTAGTTCAAGCAAAGTCGGGTCGGGTGAGTGAATACCGGGGGCTTACCTCTACAACAATGGGCCGTTGGCGTAAACTTGCTCTGTCACAGCCACGACCGATGACACCTCTGTAAATCTGGGTCGTCGGTTAGATAGTGGAGCGCGCCATAGAGTCGATCGGCGAGTTGGTTCTGGAATAGCCCGTTGTTAGGTAAAGAGTTCATCGCGTCAACAGGAATGGCCAGGCTTACCTGTCGGCTCGGGGGCGGCACTTGGATGCAGTCTCGAAGTCGCAGATGGATTGGGGAAACTAGACTTGGTAGGATCACCTGTCAGTACGCACATGGTGGTCTCCATCATCAGTCCCCTGCTCTCACCGGGACAGCGGCTGCATTCAGTGTTGCTTTTGCAAGTGGAACGGGCCGCCACCGGGCCGCGCCTCGGTCATCAAGTGGCTGAGGCCGCGCGATTCTGGGATGGTGCCTCCCTCGGCGTGAAGTCATTGGATGAAAAAGCTGAAGAAGGAAGGAAGGGATGAGAAATGATGTCGAAGATGAAAAGGAAGGAATCTTTGGGCGAGTTGAGAAAAGGAACCTACTGCACCCACTGCACGTGTGATTGTTTACTCGCAGCAAATATTTCAAGCTTCGGCTGTGAATCACACCAAACAGTCTCAAATTTATCCCCCGTATATCTGACAAACAAGGCCATTTGCTCCTGGGTCTTTTTGCCAGTACCGTGCCATTTTTTTGGCTGAGTAGCACATTCACAAAACGATTGCAGCCGCCAACTCACCCTCACACACCACCTGCTGCACACGATTCCCTCCCCAACACAGAAAACAAAGGAATCAACAAAAAATGCACCACCACAGCCTCCAAAAAGACAGACCTAAAGGCCTAGTATCTCCGATGCGGGGAGTCGAACCCCGGTCGCCGCGGCACGTTTCCAAGATGAAAACGCGGAATGATAACCGTTACACCACATCGGATGCCTGTTGACGACGCCAGCTCCAAAAAGTGAATGTGTGCATGGACCTGGAGCCCGCAGATTTGTAGTGGGTCTTGGTGGTCAGGAGAAGTGGGGTCAGTCCATCAGCCACACTTACCAGCCACCCCACCAGCCACGTCCGACAGCCAAGAGTCAAGACGTACATTAACCGTCCGACCCATCAGTGAGAAAAGTTGCAGGCTGACGGTTCTGTATGGCAGACCCGTGTCCGGAACCGCGTTACATGTAAAAAAGACAAGGAGTAAAACAAGTACCAGGCACCCGAGGTTCTGGCATCAAACAGGCGGCCGTGGGATCTTGGTTTTCTCCTTTTTTTTTCTTTCCCTTGGCGGCTCGTTACAACGCCGTAATAAAAGTTCAACATCATACATCAATATTACATAATTCCTCCAAACCTCTTTTGTCAACATTACGCAAACGGGATACCCATATTCTCTCCTTGTTTAATTTTTTTCTATGGCTGAGGAGCTTTTTAGCACAGATCTGTGAGTGTTGCTTGTGGACTCTGTGAGACTGCTTGTTTGAAATTGTGCGAGAGTGAAATTCGCAGCGCCACTTCATATCGAACAACAACAGACAAGTGCGAGTGAGGTAAACAGCCATTTATCACGCACTTCTTCTGCGAGATCTCTATAATTATAAACTTGACCAAAAACTTTGTGCTCGATCTCATTAAAATGTACGCTGTAGGATTGCATTCGACGGAGCTGAATCTACACCCACGACTGAGGAGTTTACCCTATATTCATGGGGCGAATTCTACCCTTCCGGCATCGGTGGAGCCCTGAGTTCATTGACATGCGCAAGAAAAATAAGACTTAAGGTTATCGACTGTGTAGCCCAACATCGTTAGAGGCCATCGGCAGATCCCTTCCTTCACCGCTGCTTATTCAGATACCCCCACCTCAACTTCACGGGCATCACCAGACCTTTGACAAGTTCGAGTGGTTGGTCTGGTGTTCCTGCATGGAAACTATTGTGAGGCAATGCGTGTTCGCCATCAGGACATGGCTAGAAACCGCGTTTGAAAATCTACGGACTGGGCCGATTTGGACCTCTCGCTCAGCAATCAGTTCTCGCAGTTTTCAGGCAACCCGGTCATCGCGTGCAAAATATGAACTCCTTTCTTTTCTCGGAGAAACCGAGTTCTGCACCCTCCAAAGCAACCGGGTTCTCGTAACGAGTTCCTTGTCAAACGATGACCCTGATGTAATTGAAGCAATATCCGTTGCCTCGTTCATTCAAGCGCATCGCAGACACTGCAAAAGATCCCCCAGGAATAAAATCTAATTGTAAGGCCACTTGCTCAACGCCAGAGCCGAGATGAGTATAGTCGCTGGCAATACGAGATGCCGCATATCCAGAAACCATGTCTCGTCCGCTTGATTAGGGATGACCGCTAGGCCATTACCCCTCTGCCACAACAGCCCCCCTCCCCCCCTGCTTCTCGGCTATAGAGCCTCTTGTTTCAGAAAAAGAATGAAAACGGGCCAGGGATGGGATGACTTGGCACACGGCAGCCAAGAAAAATCCCCAGATTTTCAGCACGGCAATCGGGTGCCAAGCCAGAAACAGGACAGGAACCCGTTCTTCTCGGATGCGGCACCGCGGCCTGCCAAATGGGAGGGGCCCGGCTGGTCCTTGATCACTTTGCCAGTTCAATGTGGGGGCTCCTGCTAGCCAGATGCGATCAACGGTGGGATCATGGCCGCTAGAGGGCGTGGACGCCAGCATTTCCCCGCCAATCACGACGCACACACGCTATTTTTCCGCCCGTCTCAACCGCACTGCTGGATCCCGAGCCCACGCGTCTGGGATGGGCAATGCGCGTGTACAGCATACCCAGCTGTTCTAGAAAGCGCAGGGATGGGGGCCGCATCGCTCCCTTGGCGCAGCAGGACGTTACTTGTGCTTGGGTAGGTAGGCCTTTGTATTTTGTATATAAGATGGAAGCTCATTCCGCGTCTTGTTCGATTCCCAAGCTCACCAGAGTCCCTCGGAGTCATCAGCCATCCTCATCATGAAGTCGTTCCTCGCCGTCTTTGCCTTGATCTCTTCGGCTTTTGCCGCAAGCCGCACATCTGCCCCCAGCGGATGTATCACCGTCGCCAAGTCGGGAGGCAAATACTCCACCATCCAGGCTGCGGTCAACTCGCTGTCGACCACTTCCACAACAGCCCAGTGCATTTTCATCGGTGCTGGTACATACGATGAGCAGGTCATCGTCTCGGCCCGCAATGCCCAGCTGAGCATCTACGGATACACGACCGACACCACCTCCTACGGCTCCAACAAGGTCACCATCACCCACAACCTGTCTCAAAAGTCCGGTCTCACTGATGAGGAGACTGGAACCCTGAGAATCAGGGCCAACGGTTTCCGCCTGTACAACGTCAACGTCAAGAACACCTTCGGCCAGGGCAGCCAGGCCATTGCTCTCAGCTCATACGCCAACAGCGGATTCTACGGCTGCGCCTTCACCGGATACCAGGACACCGTCCTCACCAACACCGGCAACCAGGTCTACGTCCGCTGCTACATTTCGGGCGCAACTGACTTCATCTTTGGCCAGAGCTCCAGGGCCTGGTTCCACAAGTCTGATCTTCGCGTCCTGTCTGCCTCGCTTGGATACCTCACCGGTACGTCTATCACTTGACATAAAGTTCAGAGCGTTCATCATCTAACATGGATATCCCTAGCCAACGGTAACACCAAGGGAGGCAGCTCCTTCTACGTCTTTAACCAGTGCAGCGTCGCTGCCGCAGATGGCCAGACCGTCAGCTCCGGTGCTTACTACCTCGGCCGACCCTGGGGTGACTATGCCCAGGTTGTCTACCAGTACACGACCATGTCCTCCGTCATCAACTCCAAGGGCTGGTCGGTCTGGAGCACCAGCGATCCCCGCACCGATCATGTCACCTTCGGCGAATACAAGAACACCGGTGCCGGTGCCAGCGGAACTCGTGCCTACGGAAAGACCTTGAGCAGCGCCGAGACGATTGGCAGCATTCTGGGCAGCGGCTACGCCAGCGCGTCATACTTCGATTCATCGTACTACAACTCGGCTTGAGTGGTAGACTGACTAGTTTAGGCTGGTGTATTTTTAGCATAGAAAATAAGATTTCATCCGCATTTACAATTGTCATAGCGTGCATTGGACCTTGGACTGTTTTGTTGTGGTTTCTATCAAGGCCTCGTATAGATATTGTTTCTAGCCTGTGCCGGCTTTCTCGGGGGCTTAGAGTTCAACCCCTCTTTAGTCGTTCGTATCAATCATCAAGGTCTCCTAAAAACTGGATTACGCCGACGGACTTTGAGGTGGTCAGGTCGTTCATACAGCTAGCAGCCTTTTGTTTTCTAGTGCATTATGATGAATTTGGCTAGGCTCAACTGCCAGGTACCGGGATTGGCGTTTCGGCTTTTCCGGGTATCTCGCTTTCGTGATAAAATTCCATAAAGATTTTGACGATGAAACTTGTTTGTGCATTGGCTGGCGGCGAAGCAATGACAGCGGCGTGGTCCTTGCCGATGCGGCCGCTGTCATGGCGGCTAAGGGCCGAATGGAAATAGGGCTGAATTTGAAGGTCTTAGTGCCTGGAGCCGAGCCTAAGGTTTGTGCGGTTTAGTATTCGATATAGACTATTAATTTGGGAAGCTGGCAAATTATGGGGTTTGGAAAGCGAACACGATGCACTTGAAGGCGTCGTCGGCCTAATTCATGAAAAGGATATACTGGTAACAGCACAGGTTAAAGATGTGCATGGGACTTTGGACATGTGGCATTGTAAAATATACTATTGGAATATCTGCCAATGATGAATTGATTGTGGCACTTATACAATAAAGGAAAACTAATATAGAAATTTGGGTGACGTTCAGATATAATACCACAATTCTATTAAGCCCACAAGTGCAGGGATTCAAACCAAATAAATTCATCGCCGCTCGCAAAAATGCTACATGCATGACCTCATGTCTAGTGAGGTGATTAATTACATAAGTGATCGTCGCGGTCCATCGAATATGGCCGCATTCAAATATTTTCGTGGCTTGCCTGCCAGTCCTCACCGCCTCCACAACCATCACGCCAGCCGCGCACACCGCCCACAGTCCATGCCGCTGTTGGGCTACACCCAGAATTTCCGGGATCGAACGGCCGAGGTGAAGGCGCGCAGGGCTTCCTGGTCCTTTTCCTTCATCCCGTTCTCCGGCCTGTACCGCATCCATGATCCATGCTTCTGATACCACTCTTCTAGCATCATCTTGCTCTGGTCGTCTTTGATGTCTTTCCATAAGGACTCGTAGCTTTGGTACACGTCATCCCTCCAGTAGACATAGCCCGAATTGTCGTCGTGATCATTTGAGTCATCAATATCGTCTGAAAACAAGTCGTTGCTGTCATACTCTGTTGACGGACTGTCAAAACATCGGAAGCCACTGCAGAGACCCAATTGTTTCGTGCTATTGATGGGTGACGGGGTATTCAGGCCCCATCGTGGGCAGCTTTGGCTTGTTTTGGCCGGCGTATTCCCCAAACCCCTTCCCATCTTGAATTCTCTAAGGTTGGTCATAGATTTTCCCCAGTGCTGGAATAGCATACTCCAGCGAAGACCCGGCACGAGCGGAGTCAACTCATGGTTTTGACGACTCGTTCCGCTCGCAAGATAGCCTTCGTTGGAAATGTTGAAGTATTCGCCGTTTTCATCTTGCAAAGTCACCTGGCTATTATCTAGCTCCATCCAGTGACTGGCCTGAAGCAGGACAGCACACCTGTCGAGATGTAACTTCTCGAGTCCCAAGGACGCAACCCAATCGATCTGCCAATGATGGCTAAAGACGAAATTCCTTAGTGCAAGCACTTTTAGGTTTGGCATCCCCCGTCCGGCGCCGATGAGGCGTAGATCCAGCTTGGGATACCATCCCCACCAATCGCGGGAGCCCAGCGACAGAACTCGAAGGTTGGCGGCGACTGCGGGCTGAAGCCAAGTCGAGGGTAGACTTTGGAATAGTTGGTGTCTCTCGGAAGCTGAAGTCGAGAGCTCCCAGTAGCGATCATCGATTCCCGTGGCGACGTGTAATCGAAGATCGGACAGGGTGGTGGATGTGATGACGGTTTTGAATGCCGGCGAGCTGGTGAGCTGGGGGTAGTCTTCTAGATTGGAAATTCCAAAGCTCTTGAGCCTGATAGGACAATGTGGTACATTCTGTGGTAGCTGTCTGCTCCGGTACTTTCGTATGTCGGCGAATTGGATCCGCTCGTCCACGGCTCGTTGCGTGTCCTCGGACCAAGTGCCGGCGAGCGAGTTGAAGATGGTATCCAGGACCCGGTATCTGAAATCCGCAGTCTCCTCGTATATCCTGTAGTCGACAGTGTCCTGTGTGAAGCGTAGCTGAAGTGATTCGAGATTCCGGAATGATGATATAAATGGCAATGCGTCAAAGAAGCCCGAGGGAGTCTTGTAGACGAGGTTGCGCTGTACTCTGGAGTGAGGCTCAAGCCAGATGTCACAGGCAATCTCCCGGACGAGACTCGAGAGATATTTTGAGTTTGCAATCTGGATAAACCGCTTCGGATCGTCACCTGTGGCACGCAATCGGAGGCTGCGGAAAGCCCGGGGACCCGCGATGGAGGCGAGCCGACGGTTTACGCATCTCAGACGGGTGAGGGAGGCTCTCGGCAGAGCCTGGACGACGATATACAGGACATCGTCGGGCAGGGACTCGAGGGTAGTCTCTGAGACAGCGTGTGGCATTTTGACCAAGCTTTCCCGTTATGCCAGATTTGCGTTTGGTCTAGGTTCTCTAGGCTCGGGCCGTGCTCAGCGAGGATGAGGGTAGATGAGGACGTGAGACATGATTACATAAGACCAGCTGCGCATTGTGCGGTCTTGGGCACGCGACCAATAGGTGTTGAGGAGCCAAGCCAGCATGCAGGCGGAGGGACATTGGTGTGTCCGCGCCTGATTGATAACAGGCCAAACCAATCAGTCCACGGGCCAACCCACCAATTTATTCAATAGTATCACTGCCAAGACGTTGTGTGTATCATTAGCCGGTTCCCGTCACTGTCATTAGTGCCAGGACTTAGTCACTCCTGCTGCACCAAGCGCCCTGTATAATTGCTTTTTTCAACCAGAGGTCAGATTTTTGCAGCCTTGCTTCAGAGGTACCTCGTCTGACACACCAAGTAGAAGCGAGGGATGAGAGTATTTTTCAAAATGCAGCACTGATGATCATGCTACTACTGTACCCAGCAGAGCGGATCCATGATCCCATCTCGTCCGCTGGTGGCTTGACACTGAAAATGGAACCAACAACTCATCCAAAGCCCCCATGCTACTTCACCTAGCGCTTGTGACATGTCCTGTATCCAATGGACGATGAAAAATGAGCACTGCACATCCTCTTGCATACAGCCACGTTTTGCACGGTCCACGCTGGCTTTAGTCATGATGGACTAATCCATTGGGTGGCTTGATGCGGCTGCACAGAACATACGGACTGGCCTACAGCAACGCCGCCATGGTGTTGGCTTTATTTGCCAGCGGGATAAATTCCGAACAGTGAGCCACAAACACATCCGCTGACATCCAGCAGATGCCTGCTCTGGCACCCTCCAGATATTGATCAGGCTAGTCCGATGCCGGACTGCATGGAAGGAGTGGATCAGTGACGTGCCTCTGCCATGGGGCATGCATCCAGCATGCCTCTGGCGATGCGGGGACCTCAGATACCCAGTCGCTGAGGCCGGTTCTTAGTTTGTTCGATAGTTTCCATGGCACTGCTAGCGAAATTCCAACGTCGATAGTCAAGCTGGCGATCCCCGACCGTGGACGCGATGGCGGCGGCTTCCGCGACTTAGGACAGCTGAATCGCCTCACTATCGATGCTCCCCGCCCCCGCAATCCTCAGCCCGTCTATCGCTGGGTGTGGGTGGGCCTGCACCCTACAGTTGAGCACATGGCGATTACGGTGCCATCGAATGCGCCGGTGGGGCAGCGGCCGCCGTTCCGTGTCGCTGAGGCTTTCATTGACCAACTTGGGCGAATCCATGTCTCCATTGGTGAAACAGCGGGCCTACGCTGCGAGAAGCCCTCACCCAAGGGGCAGCGGCTCACCTGGCTTATCACCCGGGTGGACGCCGCACAAATGGGCTACCCCGAATCAAATACGACGACCACAGACCTCTTTTGTGAATGAATCAAATGGGGCCACGCAACAATGTCTGAAAATCTTGTCCAATTGAAGACGGCTGCGACGCTAGCGGTGGCAGTGCTGGAGCAAGTTTCAATGGCCTCAGCTGTGCCCCCGACGAGCCCGGTTTGTGGGGCAGGGTTGGCCAATGAGAAGAGTAACGCGATTTGCGAATGCCCTCTTCCTGTTTCCAACATTGCCTGTCAATTGTCGGTGCACGTCAACGGTGTACAAGTTAAGATTGTGACTAATTGACCAGATGAAAAGAGAAAGAGGCGCTATATTCTCCTATCCGAAGCCAACCACCGCCCGAGATTGACATCTAGCATAACAAGATGGAAGACCTGATCCAGCTAACTTCAATCCGCCCTGTAGAGCATGAGTGGGCTCTTCAGCGATGATTCTTGCGACAGCCGATGACAAAATGAAAGCTCCGACTAGATCAGTCTTGAAATCTCTCATGAACTGAATAGAGCAAGTATCAGCAATCTTCTAGTCTTTGGAAGACGAGAGGCCCACATCTAGCATCAATTATTACAGAGTGGGTTCCTGGAACCGTGTATGTACTCTGAGGTCCCTCAGAAATATTAAAACGGCCCTGGTATTTTGTTTAACAAACATTTTATGGCGTTAAGCCACCTTCTGAGTAACATTAAAATAGTAGTTGGTTGGCATATATAATATTGGCTTCATTATCCTAATAATTCACAAAAGCACAAAAAGTTACATCTTCATCTCAACAGCACGAGAGTTGTATGAAGGCAAAGATCTTTACAAAACTAGTCCTATTTATTCGACAGATGTGAAACATATGACCCGTCGAGATACGCAACCAATCGCGAGAGAAGACTTGAAAGTAGCGGAAACAACAGGCCAATACTCCCGAGGGAGCAAAATAACCTTCTTATTGTTTTTCTCGATCCATTTCCCGTCAGAGCTGATATCAAGAAGTTTGCTCTGATACGGCTGACCTTTTGACGGGTATCCCAAAGATTTCGAATACTGTAGTCTAATAATACCATCGGCAGTTTTCACCTGGATCTGGACTTGACTGGCATCACTAGAAAATTGCACCAACTCGTCCAACTCATTGTGGTCCTGGATTGTGCGCAAACACTCCCCAGTTTCAGAGTTCCAGATTTTGACCACGTTGTCTGATGATACCGATGCGAGAATCTTGCCATTGGTGGTGAAGCCCAAATCCTTTATAAGAGCTTCATGAGAGTCGGGCATTTTGCCACGTACATGATCGGCTAAATCCCAAATTTTCACCGTATGGTCAATCGACGCCGATGCTAGATGACTGCTGTCCGGTGAGAATGCTATCGACCAAGCAGATGTGTGACCCTTGATTGTTTTCTGGCACACATTAACATCAAGGTCAGGTTTGTCCTCGCTTGTAATCGTAGATATGTTCCATATTTTAATAGTACGGTCAAGGGCCGAGGATGCGAGCAGTTGGTCATCAGGTGAAAATGCCACCGATCTAACCCAGGCATTGTGAGAGTGAAGTGTTTTCAGACATACGCCTCTCATCAAATCCCAGATCTTGATGGTATGGTCATCAGACGCAGATGCAAGCCACTTGCTGTTTCCTGAAAATGCCACAAAGCTTATAGCTCCTTTGTGACCTTTGAAATTAAGAACGCATTCACCGAGGTCATAGTCCCAGACTTTGATACACTTATCGTCTGCTGAGGCCAAAAAGCCCGCCCTGCCGTTGTCAGGCGAGAATGCTATTGACCAAACCGAAGACTCATGGCCTCGTAGTGTCTTTTGGCATTCCCCTGTAACGGGATCCCATAATCTTATGGTGCAATCCAGTGATGCTGATCCAATAAGACCGCTCTGGGGCGAATATCCTACTGAGGTCACACGACCACTATGCCCCAGTAGTGTCCTCTGACATTCACCTGTATCAGAACTCCATATCTTGATAGTATGATCGTCCGCCCCAGAGACTACCAACTGGCCATCGAACGAGAATGCTACTGACCACACGGGTGATCCGTGTCCTCGAAGGGTTAACTGGCATGTTCCTGTACGCGCATCCCAAATCCTTATGGTGTGGTCAAGTGACGAGGAGGCGATCAGATTGCCGCTCGATGAATATACCACAGACCAGACTAGATCATCGTGACCCTCAAGAGTGTAGAGAAACTCGCTCCAATTTTCAGGCATTGTTGGAGTGGACTGCATCCACTGCGGCACCTCTTCCTCTCCATAGGTTTGCCGTACTTTACTACCGCTTGGACTGAATAGAAGGGCCGAGGTATAGATTTGTAGCGGAGTATTTTGTATAACGGCTTTGTGCGATAGAATGAATCTGTCTATGTCATGCAACCATTCGAGAATCATGGTTGTTGTTCCGGGTTTGGAATCAGCTGTGGGGTTCATCCCTGCATTCGGTCCTATCTCATGATCTTGCACTAGCGATTTTAAACTCTGTAGGGTGACCAAACCATCGTTGACCATACCCATCAAACTGAGCGCTTCTAACCAGTGCAGTAAATGGTTTTCCAAGAATTCAAGTATCATAAAATCGTCTTCACTGTCATCGATCCGCCTAATAGTATAACGAGAATCTTGGAGATGTTCAACCCAATGGCGACAGGAATACCGCGCGCAGGAGAGCGGATCTTTTTCGTCACTATACTTCTTGTCCCTGGGACCTTCAGCACCGCCGAGGCCATAAATGTTGCGTTGGAATGTAGAGAACATTCTTAGGGACTTTATGAATATTTGATGATGCTGGAATTGCAACCCAAATGGTAGTATACGGTCTGAGAGGTTTGTAAGTAGGAAATCCGTGGCTGATTGATTCACAACTTGAACGGCGTCTTCTATAAGTTCCAAAAAACCCCCGCAATTCTTTATGCATTGGAGAGTGTCGCAGTAGGATACGCGGGAGGAGCCTAGGTAATATTCCAACTCGTATAATGTAATTGGGCGGTATACGACTAGAATTACCCGCAATATCTGACAGAACTGCCTCATCATGCCGGCATGAGATTCTATTTGTTGAAGCATTTGATTGTAAAGATCGTGAATGTTTGGCGGGAAGACTTTCCTATGGTCGAAGATACGCAAACTACCGTCTGATTCATTAATTATGGGGGCTCCCATGCGAGATTGCATCTGAAGCTGCTTGCAGACCAAAGAAACCCAGAGAAAGGAACCCCGAGCGTTTTCGGATAGGTATCTTTCAAGATTGATGATAGTGTCCTTGTCCAGTGCCTGTTCATTCGACAAATGGTTTACTTGAGAGGCAATGTATGTATTCATTGCCTCGTGAGTGAAAAATTGATTGTTTCCGAGGGACACTTTGATAGTTATTGGGTTATATGTCAGCGCCTCGACAACATCTGCTTTTTCAGTACTTGATATGATCCACTTGCACCTGATTTCAGGTTCAGAAGACGTCGACAGAATAAAGTCGATTAGCTCGTCGCGGCCTTTTTCACATTCCTCCAAGGCATCAATGATGATCGCGTTGTCTTCGTTCCTTGAAAATCTCAACATATCCAGGAGTCCTTTCGTCAATTTGCTATCGATATACTTTGTTCTAGAGTGTTTCTCTCTTGGTTGTTCGATATTGTATTTTTGAGGAGTAAAGCGGGCCAAGGAGGGGTCTCGCTCAACAAATAGCAACATAAGGCCACGCAGCACAGCGTTGGCATTATTCAGCCTACTATCGGCCGCCTGGCAGAAGAAGTAGGAATAGGAAGCCAAGTCGTTACTGGTCTCTTCCAGCTTATTGATAATGTCACATATGAGCATTGTCTTTCCTGTGCCAGCGCCACCCTCGATCCATAATAATCGATTTTCTGGGTGTTCTCGCCAGTGAACAAAGTCAGCATGATTTAATATCCAGTTATGCAACCCAGGTATATGGCCTTCTTTGGTCTGTTCAATTCGATATTTTTCTTTACGGGGATCTGTCAAGAACGGTTCCGTCTCTTCAGCAACACGATGGTTAAAGTCTATGATGTGTCAGTAATTCATTCTTGGACTAATACAAGCGCATATACCATACAAACATCTCCTATATAGATATTGCCACCACCAGCTGTTTGAATGCCTTGTCCTGAAAAGTAATTCTGACTACTAAACACTACATACTGTGTCAGCACTGGGTGTGTCCGATTGCATGCATCGTCATACCATTGCCCACATGAACCCGTGAGTGATCGTCAGCCTCAATATGGTCAATAGTATTCATCTCTGCGACCATATTCAACAGAGAGAGACTGGAAGTGAAATTACTGGGCGGCGTATCTGTTCGATGGCCAAAGTGTAAGACGACTGAATGATGAGTTTAAATTAATTTGCGGCGCCTGTGCGGGGTTCAGATGATGTTAGCAAAGTCCAATCCCATCCTCCTATCTCATGCTTACTAATGTCGTTTGATTCGACATGCCATGGCCAGTTACGTTCGTACAAATAAACGCCACATTTGTGCCGAACATCAGATGCTGCAACGTGTTCATGCAACCATGACAGCACCATGAAAGCCATCTGTCTGCCCTGACATGAACTATCCTGTCCTGATTCCCTCAAATTTGTACCGGCGGACTAACTTGAAACGCCTTCACACACAATATAACACATCATGTCCGAGCAGAAGCGTGATCAGGTGACGGCACGATGCCAGTCTTCGCCACGGAACGTACACTATGGCGATGGACCCCAGAATAATAATAATGACGCTGGGTTCCAAACTAATTACAACGCTCCTGTTACACAAGTCAATTTCAGTTATGCGCGCCCAAATAGGCCAACGCCAAGAATATCACTGTTGACCTGCTAATGCCTCACAGAGTTCCCAAGAGCAGAACAACCACCAAAATCCACAAATGGTTGGTTTCATAGCTTTTGAGCTTGTCTTCTGGAAGCTTATTTATCTCAGCTCCGCTACGATCGCTTATTTTTGAGAAGATGAATACTCGCGTTGATGACATACTTCCACCACAGAAAGGAACATGCCAGTGGATATTCGATACTAAGGAATTCAAATCTTGGCGTGGCCGTCTTGACCATGACGTTTATAATGGGATTCTATGGATCAAAGGAAACCCTGGAACGGGAAAATCTATCTTGATGAAGCACATCCACAACCACCTCGAGCGAAGTGAGAGTGTTGTGTCTTGTTTCTTCAACGCATCGGGAAATGCCCTAGAAAGATCGGTATTGGGCATGTTACGCTCACTCTTGCGCGCTTTAATCAAGGATGATGGGTCCTTGCGACAAAGATTCGCAACTTACTATCAAGAAAAAGATGAAATTAGCCCAAGCGAAAGATGGGGATGGTCTGTTGACGATCTAAAACGATTCTTTCTGTTAGAGGTACTGCGACATCGGTCAGCTCCGCTATTCGTCCTGATTGATGCTTTGGATGAGTGTCAAGAATCTGATATTAATACCTTAGTCGGATTCTTAGAACAATTGACCTATGAGGCAGGGCAAAGTAACACCGATGTGAATATTTGCCTTTCTAGTCGCCACTACCCAAATATTCCCGAGGTTAACCATCGAGAGATTATCTTAGAAAAAAGAGAGGAACACGAAAAAGATATCGAGATGTATGTCGACGTCAAGCTGCTGGGAAAAGACAACCAAATCAGGTCAATGATATTACAGAAAGCGTCTCATAGCTTCTTGTGGGTGTTCCTTGTTGTCCAACAACTAAACAAAGCCTTTTCGGATGGCAAAATCGAAGAGATGTATCGGATATTAAATGAAATACCACCAAATCTCGAGAACACATATGAGACAGTCTTGAACAAAAATGAGAAGGACAGGAACGAGACCACAATCATCACACAATGCCTCCTAGCTGCAATAAGACCGCTCACTCCTGTAGAGCTGTATTACGCTATGATGGCCGGAACTTCCCCCGGAATCTTGAAAAGGTTGCATACATACAAGGTACCAGATGAGGCTATCCGGCGATACATTACTCATACCTCAAGAGGCTTAATAGAAGTACGAGGAACTAATATGGTACGGTTCATTCACAAGTCTGTGGTGGATTTTCTTTTGAAAAACCATGGACTGCAAAATTCACTTCAATCACCGGAATTCGGCCAAATGGCCGGCGGCCATAGATGCTTAATGGAAAGCTGCACCACCTACCTTGATATGGACCTACTATCGCATGTAAACGGTGACGAGGAATACGAAAGCATTTCATCCAAATTTCCTTTTATTCGATATGCCTCTTGCCACGTTCTTGAGCATGCTGAAGCTGTCGGTGGGCTCTTTGATGTGCAGGATGAAACTGCATTCCAGCGAATTGCAAAAATGCATGGTGTTTATGGAGACTGCCAGATCTGTGGGCGCCATGCCGGTCTGGTTTATATATTAGCAGCTCATGGTCATTTAAAGCTTCTTCAATATTTTGTTGAAAAGGGATACAACCTAGATAGCGAAGGGGGGATGTATGGTACATCATTACAGGCTGCTGCGGTTAGTGGACACAAAGAAGTTTTAAGCTTTATATTGGCAAACCAAGCCGATATAAATGCCCGCTGTGGATATTATGGCACCGCTCTCCAAGCTGCAGCAGCAAATGGTCACGAAGAAATCGTGAGGGAGCTTCTAGAGGCGGGTGCTGACCCCAATATCAACAGCGGCTTCCACAGTACTGCGTTGCAGGCAGCTACAGAAATAAGCAATCAGAGAATCGTGGAACTTCTTCTTGCAAAAGGGGCAAAGGCTACTACGGGCAAACATTACGAAACCGCCCTGCGAGCGGTGAAATATGGGGGAGGTCAAGAGATTCTTTCAATGTTGCTCATTAAGGGGGATGCCAGTGTATATAAGACGAATCCAGCTGGGTAGTTCTCAGATCTTAAACTGCTAGTACATGGCCGCCTAATATCAGCATAGCTTTGAAGTCCTGACTCAGAGACTCAAGATATACGAACTCGCAAGCCTTTAGCACCGCGCTTATGGAACCCTACATCACTATCTCGTACAGGGACAATATCTGACTCCTCGCATTCCAAACGTATTGCATAGGCGCCAGGACGAAATAAAACACCCAAAAAGATGTACATTTCAGCCCAAGCAAGACTAGCAAGCATTAGGTTAGCGAATCCCTCAAATACAGACGCCCATTTTCACAAGGGGCTCTTACTTCATCCCTAAGCAATTACGCGATCCCTTGATGAAGGGTACAAAGTTCCGGTTCATGCGGGGGTCATATTCTCCAAGCCAACGCTCGGGCTGGAATCTATATGGGTCTGGATAGACGTCTGGGTCCATGTGCATATGACAAACATGCATGCCCACCGGAGTCTGTTTCGGTAACTGGTTACAAGCAGTTTCTTAGGAAGGATTGAACAATCAGAAGGGACTCACATTTTTCGGAATGGTCCACTGTTTATACTGTAGGTCCACATCTGGTGAGATACGGCTGCTGCGTCTCATGAACCGAGCGAGACTATTTTCTACAGTTAATTTCCAGTCTATCATCAAGTGAGAAATTCAGAAAGGCTCACCGTAAGCCTTCCTTGATGCAGGCTACAAGGTAGGGAACCTTTTCGAGATCAGCCCAGCGGGGAACAGTCTGTGGATAACATGACATGACGTCTTTGAGTTCCTCGCGGAGCTTCTTTTCGATCTCAGGGTTCTGAAGGACGAAGAATGTAACCAAGGTCATAGTGCTTGAGGTTGTGATCGTTCCAGCCGCCAGCAGTGCGAAGGCTTCTCTGTTGAGGCGGGCAGTTTCCTTTTCAGACTCCGGCAGATCACTACTTATGACATGATGAAATATGGAATCATTAGCAGTTTTGTCATATCCAGGACTGGCCATTTCCTTCTTAATCCCGTCGATTCGTCCTTCACTGAACTGTGGGGTTCAAGCATCGTGTGAGCACAAGTAGAGGACATGTTAACGGGCCATTTGCATTCTACTAACCAAGTGAAAGATCCTAAAGCCAGCAAATTGGGGGTTCAGGGCTTTCAGAATCCATACTGGAACTAGACTCATAATGCTATTGTACGTTATCATCAATCATGCTTTGTCAGGATAATGAGCATCGGCAAATTCCTTTCCTTACCTGTTAACCCAAGTAAAATTTCGAAGATATGGAACCACAGTTAAAATTCCCATGAGTGAGTTGTGCCTGATGGTCGGCGGTGAGCTCGTGATCTATCTCCTATTATTTTCATTCATAGCGAACTTACCACTCAGGGTTGAATCCGGGCTCATTAATGAATTCAGGGTTCTGGCCGCAGGCGAACGACGCTGCCATATCACCGGCCAGACTAGAAAACGCGTGATCAAGCGAGACGACCTGGTCGGTCCCCTTTATCTCCTGCAATCTATAATCAAGGCTCCTTGCCTCTTCATGAATCCTAAACTCAAGATTTGTGACATTTTGTCTGGAGAGGAGATTTTCTACTGGCTTTCTTCTCATGTGATGTAGCTCATGCTGGCTCGTTGTTGAGATGGCATCTGTTCAAAGAGAAAATGAGTCAGTCAAAGTCTATTATCGCAATCTTTTAGGGAACGGGAAATGTCTCTCACCCGACATGCCCAGGCCGTCGCGTAATCCAGCGATTGTGTGCGTTCTTCGCTTGCCGGCTGAAACATACAGCTGATTGTAATAGTCCGCATCCTGGATCACAAGTTCATACGGGTTGACGCGCACAATTGGGCCTTCCCAATGTTAGTTAAATCCTCGGCGTCTATTTCGGCTCTGTGGACTCTTACCGTATCTCTCATGCATATCCTTTATGACATCAGGGAACTGCGAGTTCCAGATATCCCAGAAACCCTCGTACCATGACGTCGCGGCCGCAAGCTTCGGGCCAGGGAATTTTGCGAGAGGAGAGAAATAAAGACGGTAGATTATTACGCATATTCGGTGCGCAACAGTGATGAGTATTAGCCCATATGTGAGATGCCATACACTGGGAACATTCATCATCCTATCCAATTCAAGACTCATCTTTGGCAGAAACGGAAGCTTACTTGTTTGTGAACCATAAAACCGGAACTGAATTGAAGAAAAAGATTCTCCAGGAGGAGTGTTGAATTTAGAAGGGCGAGGGCAAGGTAATCCAACGCTTACGGTGCGAACTGGACCCGGAAAAGATGGCTTATGGGTTTTGGTCCTTTTGTCGTCTCTTTACCCGCCCGGGCCGGCGTAGCGCAGATTGTAGGGCACGGGGAGGCGGGAAGGCAGGATAACCGAGATCCAACATGCATGTGCTGATGAATTGACCAGGGTTGATTGGCGATATCGTTTGCCCGACCGAAAATGGCGCCCGAATCACACAAATGCCGTATAACATCACGAAACTCAACATCCTCATGGAGCCTCTGAGCTGCGGGTCCCTAGAGATATGCTAACGCCATATGACTAGCCGAGAAGCTCAGCCATCAATCTGATGACTTCATCCTCCGGACGTCACGAGAAAACATGCAGGAGGACTATGTTCGCTAAGAGTTTGGCGAGCAGTGGCTACTGCACGCCAAGGCTCCACAGTAATATCAAACCGCCCTGCACCTGCATATAACAAAATGTTCAAGGATTGTCAGATTAAGCTGTTGGTTGCGACAAGAGATCATTTTATCCGTGGTACACTGATAGTGTTTTTTTCGTGGAGATCACTAAGAGTCTCGGGTGCGGATTTGCGTTGTCTTAAACGCCGTTGGTGCATGGCAAGGAATTTAGCAGGGGAGTCATATGTTGTATCTCAAAGCTAGCAAGACTAGTCACGTGCACATTATATCCAGCAGGGCCATGATCTGTTGCGGCATTTGAGTGTCGTTGAGCACCATAGGGGCGTAGAAGATCTATCAAGAAGCGGGGAAGGCATTTGCATCTCAACTCCTTGTTGGGGGCGCATCGTTGAACATCTAAACCTCCTGCACAACGCGCGGCCTGCATTGGTTATCCACTCCAAGCCTCGGTTGGCTAACGCGAGCCAAGGCTGGTCATTTGAGCAGCCATTCACATCGTGCTTTCGGGACACTTCCGGCACTTGTTACTTAATCAAACCACCTGCCGAATGCAGCAGCGCTATCCATTTGCAGTCGCACTGAGCGCCATCCTGTACCGGAAATCTGGCCGTTTTTTGTCGTTTTACTGAAATTTGAAACACTCAATGCAGCCGAATGCTTGTCGGCTTGTCGCTTAATGTCTGTTTTTGCCATGATCACCTTATTGCGGTCAAAATCCTATCTAGGATGTTTGAATATAATAAACAAGTGATGGGGGGATATGCGACAAGGGGTGAATGTAAGGCAGACCAGACTCATGCACCCTGGAAATGAAAAGACTGTTGGTTCGACGAGATCGTTGGTACTTGCGAGGAGAACTTGGAAAGATCGATGCAGGAAACTATTTTAACAGGCCTTCATCACCCCGCACTTTCAATCCTTTGCAATCAATCCAATCTTATTAAAAACAATTGTCAAAATGACGACAGACTTCAAAGCTGTAATTTTCGACCTCGGTGGTGTTCTCTTAGAATGGGACCACCACAATGTCACAAAGGTGGCCCCGCATCAATTCCTCACTATGATGAACTCAATCGTTTGGCAAGACATGGAAAAAGGCACATTGACCGTCAAGAAAGCTTGCGAGGTGAGTTGCAGCCCGATGTTGCGAATACATGACCAAAATAGACTAATACTTTTTGTGTCTACAGCACTTTAGTTCGATTCTCGGAATTGATTCAGGTGTGATAGAGAGGTCTCTCGAGGAAGCCCAAAGCTCCTTGAGAGTTGTCAAGCCATTGGTCGATATGATCTACGAATTGAAGGCCTCCAACAAGGAACTTCAATTTTACGTCATGTCCAACATTTCCAAGGTAATCCAGGGCTATTCTTCTTGTCCTTTTCTCAAGCTCCATTGAGTACTAAGCTAATTGTATTGGCAGGAACACTATGAAATTGTGCGTCGAGACCTTGACTTGCCCTGGTCGGAATTCACAAGTATATTCACCTCGGGACACTTGGGCACAAGGAAACCTGAGTTATGTTTTTGGCGCCATGTCCTCGATGAAATCAAAGTGAAACCTAACCAGGCAATCATGATTGATGACAGAATTGAGAACATATGCGCCGCTCGGTCGCTCGGTTTCCACGGCTTGCTGGTGGATTCCAAGCACCCTCAGCGAACATCGACAGCCCTCTGGAACCTGCTCCAAGATCCTTTGGCACAAGCTGCAACGTACTTGAAAGTCAATGCAAGGCAGCACCATAGTACTGTCACAGGTCATCGAAATGTCGCTCTCAAGGACAACTTTTCCCAGCTGATGATCTGGGAGCTCACAAATGATGTGGACATTATCTATCTCAGGTGGCCGTCCGGTGTGGTACAAGGGACCGACAAGTTTGCTACCAATGATACTTCCAACCGCGCGAAGGTCTTGTCCTCCGGTGAAGACAATACTGCCAGTGCAAACGAAGTCAATCGTGGCCTTTGGAATTACTTTTGCGAGGCACCCATCTTGACAACCAAAACCTTCCCCCCCGACGCCGACACCACTTCGACGGCGTACATCTCGCTTCCTGAAGCCTACCTCAACCGAGTCGCGCCTCCACGTCTAATTCTTGACGAGATGGCTGCTAACACAGACGTCGATGGCATTATTCAGACATATTTCTGTGCAGAGAGGCCTCGCACCACACCGGAGGTTTGTTGCAATATTCTGCGCGCCTTCTACCGCTTTGGCTGCGGTTCCGACCTGCGACTTGAAGCGACCAAGAATTGGGTGGTAAACTGCCTCAAGAACGGAGCATGCCTGGATGGCAGTCGGCACTATGCCACCCAGGAGTGCTTCCTCTATTACGTTGCTCGCCTATACGCAGAGTGTGGCCCAGGGCATTTCAGGCAACAGCTCGAGCCCATCAAGGAGAAGCTCGAGGAGAGGATCGGCACACCTGCCAACCCCATAGCTCTTGCGCTGCGCATCTTTGCATGCCAGACAGTCAACATTGACCCCAAGCTCTACCGGAAAGATTTGAAGGTTCTTATGACCCTACAGGAGAGGGATGGCGGCTGGCCAGCGGGGGACTTTTGCTGCTACGGCAGAACCAGAGACATGATTGGCAACCGTGGGTTGACGACGGCTCTGGCAGTTAGAATTATGCGCCACGAGAAGGAAAGCCAACCAACACTTGGGCATGACTAGCTTTGCTACATTAGCTACTTTGGGTTATTTCGTTCTCTGCCAGAATAAACCACGTGCGATGGACTAGAAGACAAAATTACGTTCCTGTGACAAGGGCCAACTTAGCGTAGTACTATCGTACTTCTAGCCTCCAAAACTACACGTAGGCATTCTCGTCATAGTAGGTCAATTCTTGAAAGTGATCAAACAATACGCGTTAGGATTTGGTACGTTATTCTTGCGCAATCATCTGAACAATGTACATACTGGATGACTTGCTATGCTGCATGCTGGGGAACCAACAAGATTTTCACGAGAGGCATCATAGGTCATCAATAATCACATATGCAAGACTAATCATCATACTTGATGGCTGTGTATAGCCTCCCACAAGGTCGCTTGATCACTGCCGGCGGCACGGTTGGCCACGTAGCCATCATGTTAAATTGGCCGGTCAAGGCGCGGACCGAAGCCGTCTGATTGAACTACTGCATGTTGGTTGTTTTCACTTTTATCTGGTGTTTTAGAAACTAACTTAGTGACGCCAATCTGGCCGCTTTCCGATTGGTTGGACTGGTTAGCTGGAGCATCTGGTGATCAGCGCCTGTTTCGGCAGGTCTTGAGCTGATCAAATTGACAATAAGCTAGATGACGTAAACGAGAAATGCTTCCAGAACATCACCCAAATCAGCGCATGTGTCCGATAGGCGCCTGCCAGAACTTTAATCATAGTTGTGTTCGATCAGTCTGAATATTTAATTGCTATCACGACTACTACAGAGTAGAGAGAAATGAACGAAGGTGTCTACTAAGGTGAACAGGTTCACAGATGCCATAAACCATCATAATTATGTCTGAAAGCAGAGCCAATACGCGTGGCGGCAATTTTTACAGTTTGACTTGAATTGGCAGACTCCAGCAGAATAATATCCCAATCATTAGAATGAAGAGCAATTAAATTCGCAACCAACTGGCTGGGTTGGACCTTTGTAGTTAAAAAAATATTGTTGCGTTTAGGGTAAGTGAACGGCCAGGGAGAAAACAAGAGAAACTTCGAGGTGTCAATTACACGGGGAGTCGTCGATACCACGTTGAGAGAACAGTGGGGCTAGTCCTTGCAACCCCTGTCACTGCACCACCCTCTTGCGCGTGTTGATTGGTGGCTCTAGTAGAGAAAACTGGAGAGACGACATTGTCAAGGATTCATTTACACTGGCCGGTGCTTTCTGAACTTGATGTGCTGTGACTGGCAAATTTAACTTCATGCTACCCCAATTAATAATACAGTGACTGCTTGGAAATACTGTTCTTTGGCCATTCTGTCGTTAATCTAAGGGGCATTGCCGTCGCTTTCGCGTCGTGCCTGCTCGCTTTCGGTTTTGGAGTTTTACTATAAAGATTTCTGCTTGTCGAAGTCGAATGGATGCCAACACACATCTTCATCAGCATCTTAGACGGTTTAAATAATCCGGGTCTACTCACGAATATGTTATCAATTCGACCTCTTATTGTTGCCGCGCTGATTTGGCAGGCGCCCTTTGCCTCCGCTCAATACGAAGAGCTGTCCTCGGATTTCAACTCCACCTTTTCCATCACCAGTTCCCAGATTGCGGCACTGAACTTGACAGCTGAGGACGCAAATGATGTAAACATTGTCGTCAGGCATATGAAGTCGCAGCTTGCCAATGGCGGTGTCAGTCAGGATTCCTTCTACCAGCTACCGCCACTCGCAAATACTTCGGGGCCACTTGAGCCGGGCCAGATTCTCAAGGTCCAACAATTCACCAATACCTCTAGCTTCAGCCTACCGGCAAACACTGCTTTATCACGTTTCATGTACACCACGACAAACGCGAATGGTACAGTGATACCCGCGACCGCATTCATACTGTGGCCATACCAACCAAGGAGATTTGAGAACACTCAGACCCATGGTAATGACACAAATATGAAGGCCCCCGTAGTTCTCTGGACTCACGGCACATCTGGCGTCTCAGCTGAGGCCGCTCCATCTACAGACCGGGTGCTGTGGTACGGAGTTGACGCCGTCTTTCCACTGGTTCAGGAAGGCTACGCAGTGGTGGCACCCGACTACGCTGGTCTTGGGCTTTTGCGATCCTGGGATGGAAGCGAGATTCCCCACCAATATGGCCACGCGCATACACATGCCCATGACGCTCTCTATTCACTGCAGGCTGCCCTTGAGGCGTTTCCAGACTCTCTCGATGACAGATATGTCGTCATGGGACACAGTCAAGGAGGCGGCGTTGCATGGGCTGTTGCTGAGGCCCTTGCTACCGAGGAGGAAAACTTTGAACCTGTAGCCGGTGGATATCTTGGTACCATCCCTGCCAGTCCAGTCGTGGACATTTTCAACACAGTGCCAAACAACATTCGCATTTTCGTGGGTTTGGGCCTGAGTTCAATCTTCCCGACCTTCCAACTTGGCGACTGGCTCACTGATCTCGGTGTCGCAAGAGCATTGTTCCTCAAGAACGAACTGGGAGGCTTATCCACTCCTGCTTTTACCCTCTTCAAAAATCCGTCGGAAATTGTCGGGTTGCCTCTCAACGCAACATGGTACGCCGAAGCATTTGCTAAAATGGGCAACCCAAGTCACAGGGAATTTAGGGGCCCGATGTTGGTTCCGCAAGGCACCAACGACGGCTTTGTCAATTATGAGCTCGTCCAAGAAGCTGCTCAAGAAGCTTGCAAAATCACCCCCGACGGCGACTTGGAGTTGCACCTTGTTGACGGTGTTGGCCATGTGCCTGTATTGGGCGCTACTAGAAATATTTGGATGAAATGGATTGAGGATCGGTTCGAGGGTAAGCCAGTGAAGAATTCGGGCTGCATCACAACCGAAGTTCAAAGCTGGCTTCCTCTTGACCGATACGCCCTTACTGGCGGTTCATTCCCACAGTGGGTTGGGTCCGAAGCCAAATACTCGTACGCAGAAATGATGAATGTTTAACGCTATCATCACTATGGTATGCAGATCTCACCCCTTTGAAGGTTGCTTCAAAAATAAAGAAGCCAATTTCTACCCTTTTCCATTCTCTCGGTGGGAGTAAACAATGAACTTTGTAACCCACTATTTGATGTTTATAGATAGAACAACACACTGCTAATCTTCTCCTGTTAAAATTAAAATATAGAAATCGCTTTCTTAATGGATACAATAATACCATTAAGAGCTAAAGTTACTATATAAATAAAGCGATTAGAACAGAAATCCTAGAATAGTGTGAATACAAATATCTACATAACCGCTATCCTCCCTTACACAAACTCTCGTGATTCTATGCACGGACTACATTCAAGTGGTATCTACTAATAGAAATAACACGGCGCAATTAGACCAAATGGCTTCGAATCTCTGCTGTGTCAGCTTTTGATATATATATCTAGAGATATAGTTACATCAAAATCTTCACGGAGGAAAATAGTCACACCACGCTACCGCACACAAGGATTTATGTCAAGATAGTCAAATAACACGACTAATATAAGGAGAAATAGATTTAGGTCATCCATCGCCATTCGAAGGGGCTCGGGTTAATTTATAGAGAAGCAGGCTCCATCGCGTATGACGGACAGTGCGTGCAGAACAGCCAACCATTTCAGCTATCTGGACGTCTGTACATGAGTGAGCTTTCGCCTTGCTACTTATTACAGAGCATGTCAAGGTGCGCCTGGGCAAGATTCGGTGCCATAGGCCAGAGAGTCAGAAATTCAGATGGTGGAGGAGTTAGGGCCACGATTTGGAGAATCCTATCATGTCACCCCGGAGCCCCGTAGATAGATTATTCAATACCCTTCGGACCGACTCTCTAAGTCATGAAATTTCAAGTAACCTATTTACATTTAAACCTATAGACTTAAAATTTCTTTTATATCTTCATGCCAAAATTTTAATTAGTATAGAGGAGCCTACAATTTATAAATACAATAAGTAGTAGCTTCCCACTATAGAGGTTATATTATATGTTTAACCATATTCAATCAATTAGGAAGGCGGTAAGTTTAAAACAGCTGGGCAACATAAATATACCGGATATAGCTTTACGCTAATCTCGCACAAAACTTCATTATTAGGTCAATAATAGTCCATAGAGTTAGTTGCCAGAGATATAACATATATACTTGCGCATCTTTGTATTTGAGTGTGCTATGTCCTTTTTTATGTGCAGAGTCCGTTTGTGGGGGTGCGTCACCCTCGTATATCATACAGCGTTCGTACGGCATCGTGAATGCTGTGTGTTTTTTTGTTTGAATTGAAATGTGCAAATTCTGGCTGGTAGGAAAGCCGCGGTTTTATCACTTCTATCAAAGTTTTCATCTTGCATTGCCTTTAGGCTTCAAAGTTGACTGCTGGCGCGAGGGCAATCGTGCCACAGGATTTGAAAGTCTATAGGTTTGACCCGCTCCTAGGTGTTGCCACCTTGTTGAGCC
>JAHVYC010000046.1:368971-405060 GCA_020623665.1 Calonectria multiphialidica | reverse complement strand
TCTCTCTCTCTCTCTCTCTCTACCCTTCTCACACTCAGCCGCTCAGCTTCTTGTCTTGCTTGACGCACCTTTGGCTGGGCCTGCTTGTCCTTCATCTCGCAGAGCACAAACAGGGTAATGTAGTGTTTCTGGGCGTCCTCGAAGACGGTGTTGGTTACCGCCACGATCTTGACGCCGCGCACCTCGAGCCCCGTTTCCTCGAGGACCTCTCGCTCCGCGCAGGTCTCAACCTCCTCGCCGTACTCGAGATGACCGCCGGGCAACTGCCAAGTGCCTTTAATTTTGTTTAAAAAAATGCCAAGTCAGACATCGCCGCTCTGGGCTTCCCTTTTTCACCAATATGGCTCTAGTTTTTTTTTTTTTTGGTTGCTCACCTGCGCCATGGCTGCCCAGTCGCTTCCCTGTGACCAACCTGCCGTCGGGTCCGTAGATAATGGCGCCGACGCCGACCCGAGGATGAGGCTTTTCCGTAGCCATTGTGAACGTGACCCGCTGCTAGCTTCGGTGTTACGGACGATAGAGTTCAATAAGCAGGCGCTTGGCCAAAAAAGAATATCCGCCTTTCAATCAGTTTGGCCGTCCAGTGTGGTCCTCTTGGCACCCAGCTCCAGAATGCGAGTTGTGGGTTGCAAGGAGTCTCAGTAACGGGTTGTGCAAGTTGGGTGAAGTTGCGATCTCCGCCCACTCACACAGGCGTTAGTTAAACTATGGATGAGTCATCTCCGCCCATCATGGCCTGCCCGCATAATAAGCTGCATTCATCAAAATTACAGGCTGCAGGTTGCTGGATCGAAATTGTTCTATTTTGAGAATGTGTTTTGGGGGGTAATTGAAGGGGACTCGAAGGGAGGAAGTTTCCAGCTCCCCTGCTTTCGCCACGTTTGTCTCGTGCTTGTCCGTATGGTTCCACCAAGCAAGATCTGCATTTTTTGGGAAGTTAATTGACAGCAACTATTGTTACAGTCCTGGATGATCATCGATCTGTGGAGATTAAACTGGGCAGATCTAGGGACAAAAAAAAAAAAGATTTCACATTGAATAAAATGACCGATCATTGCAACCAAAATAGCAAATGGCTTTTTTTCTCGAAGCTTGAAAAGCCCTGGCATTGTAAATGTTGTATGTAGTCTAGGGTAACACCACTTCACCAGCCTCTGAATTGGGCGGTGTTCCAGTAACACACCACCAAGTTGTCCCCCCATCCGGCCCTTTTTCTCCCTCTCTGGAATAATGCATTATTCTGTAATTTCCTTTTTAAACAAAAGCCAATATTCTTGGCAGCATTCCAGTTCACTCATGCATGCATTGTATCAGCCCTCTCTCGCCTTTGTCATGGGCGGTCAGAATCTGACCGTGGGTCATGTCATGGCCGGACCTCGTACCCGGCTATCCCAACTGGGCAATTTCCTTACTTCAACTTGCCAGTGTCATATCATGATTCATGGTGCGAAATTAACGCGGCAGTTTTTGACAACTCATAAATGTGCCGCTTCATGCAGCCACATCATGGAAAGTCTCCATCAAGCCTGTTTCTCCTTGCGGCTGGGCTCAAATCGGGCGATATGGGTGACAGATTGACCCGTTCATCGCGCGCCACCAGAAGAAGCAATTCTCCTCAACCACATGAGCATTTTTCACTTTCCGCCCAAAGCTTAGATGCGGTTCCTGTGCCTCCACCGCCATCACGAGACCTCGCCCATGCTTAGGCTGGGTGCGAAATTGCTTCGGGGACGAAGCCGACCAATCGACCGCCATGGTGCAGGTGACACCGGCATGAATTGCTATCTATCATGTCCCTGCTAAGATGAGGTGGAGACCCTGCCGCAGATGGGATCTCTCTATGCAGGCCATGTGGGTAGTCCAGTGCATAAGCGACGATCAATCCGGAGCCGAATGCCCACCAAGCATTCTAACATAACCCATGTGTGGTGCGGGTGGCGTTGGGACACAGGCGCCGTCTGATATGACAGCTCCAACTGCTTTCCGCAGGCACGAGGGCATGCCGCTAAACTGTCTGAGTGAGTGAGCCAAAGTCTGAGCCCCCAGCCTACACCTCATGAACCAAGACCCCCTTCGCATCCTACTGTCTCATACCACGTTGCGACCCGACAAACTGTGTGTCCTGCGGAAGCGCTCCGAGAACTACCGGGCTGGGGCCACTCAGCCGGCCAAACAAAACCTGTAAAGGCCTGCCAGGGCCCGGGGCTGCTTCTGCCGAGACCGAAGCGTGACGGCTTCACTTTGAACACTTTCCCGCGCGAAATTGACCGAGCTGATAGCCGGGCAAAGACAAGTCGCTCACACGTTGCGATACCCTCGTTCCGATTAGCCTTCCTCTTCCGCTTCATGTGACGGAAACCAGGCACTTGGACCCTGGAACCAGTATGCCGACTCCTCCGCAACATTTCGGAATACCACGTTGGCACAGGTGCCGAACACCGACTCTCGGCCAAACATCCGACCATGGGTTGCGTCGTCTTCTAGAATCGGCCACCGACATCGGGAAAAGGCAACCTTTTGCTTGATCATGAGTCGGGCAAGGATGATGATAGCCACACCAATCTGTTGGCGTTGGCAAGTGTGTTTTTACTTTGCAGCATGGCAAACGTCATGCTCGGGTGTTCGAGGGCTTGATCTCACATCGCAGAGTGCCTTCCAGCGTCCGCATTCTGATTTAAAAGCGCCATTTCATCATTATTTCCGACGGATATTCATGGGAACGGCTGCGATGGAGCAAAGAGTCCGTACAGTGCATCTTGCGAAATATCCTTCTCCTGATCGTTCAGGAAATCGAGAAGGCCTGGCGAAGTTCCCCAGGCCGGGTCGACATGGTCAATGATCCCTCCGATGTACTCCGAGGACACAGTGGGCATGTAGTTCGGGGGAGGGTGGGTGGCCGTCTGCGTCAGTGTCGGGCCGGCGGCTGAAGGGGTCATGGCAAGTGGGAAGAAGAAGCTCTCGTCCAGACCGGCTGGCTGGGGCTGCTCTGGTCCAGCGGCGCTGCCCTCTTTGATGCTGACCTGAAATTCACGGACCATGTCTTGAAGAACACTGAGGGGCTTTTTAAGACCGAAGTTGCACCCCAGCTGAAGCTCACTGAGACACGTCCAGAAGAAAGAGATGGGCTCGATGAACTGGCCCCTCTCGCGGCGCTCCTGGCGAAGAATTGCGATGACGGCCGAGTAGACTGCGTACGAGAGCAGGAAGGGGGCTCGGCGCAGGGTGAACGACTCTCGGTATCGTCGCACGAGCTTCTGAATCATCAGGGCGCTCTGGACGCAGGCCTCCTCCCCTTTACGCTTGGCAGCCTCGTCTGAATGTCTCCGGAGGTGACCCTCCTCCAAAAAGGCGCGGTGGAGAAGGATAGTCATGGCGTGAAACGTCGTGCTATCAACGTGGTTAGCATTCTGCCTGTGCAGTCAAGCAAGGGAGGAGAGGGGGGTTGCTCACTGTGGGGTGATCTGGTGGGGCGGGGGTGTGATGGTGATGGTATCGTCGGGGTCAAATCGCAAGTGGCTGGGCAGGCTGGTCTGCCATTTTTCCAGCTCCTTCTCGATCGAGGCCCTCTTCCCTAGAAGGTACTCTGGCGAGTGTTTCACGCACTGAATGCCGTACAGATCGTTGATCCTTGTCGAGATCTGCAGCAACCTGACCAAGCTGCTGAAGGTGGACACTGCATGGGCAGGTTGAGGGCCGTAGGCCGGTGGCGCCTCGGCAGGGGATTTTGGATCGGTGTACGGCTCCCATTCCTCAAGTTCTTCAAACGTATCCAGCAGCTGCAGCGGCACCCTGGCCTGCGCCGAGGCGAACATGCATGGTCGGCCGAGGTACAGGGCCTGGGTGGCATCAGTCGTGAAGGCGGCCCAGTAGAGACGCTTGCGCATCTCCTGCTCCAAGTCTCGGCGAAGCATGCGCTCATTGTTGACACCGCCTGCACTCTGGTAGTCGGGGCCAAGCATAAGGTGACAGCCCAGGTCGATGATCATGCGATGAGCGGTGCCCGACAGACTCCAACCTGCGCTGGGACGTCCCTGAGAGACAAGCGACACGCTGGTGAGCAGAAGGGCAAGGGCTGATGGAATACTAGGTTTGTCAAGTTCGTCGATCAAGAGCTCACGGAAGCGGTCATAGAAGCGCCGGCCCACAGACCCCGGATCTTCAGGATCGGCGCGCAGACACAGTCGATCGCTGTAAAGGGAGGTTGAATAAAAGATGGCGTTGAGCAGGAGCTTGTTGACAAATGGTCCACCGCCACTGGCGAGACTGTCCATGAATGCGGGCCGGTAAGAGATGAGGTAGGCGTAATGCTGGCGGTTGAAGTGCAGGTCCAGCAAGTGCTTGGCCAGCTCGGGGTCGCAGCCGTCGAGATCCATCAAGTTTTGGGGTTGTCTGAACATGCGCGCCTCCCTCTGGCGTTGCAGCGCGGCGTTGCTGATGAGTCGAGCTTTGGAGGCGGCAATGGCATCATCGCCTTTTCGGGTCATGGTGTTGATGTTTTCGCGGTGCTGAGCCCGGGATGTGGGGTTCATGATGCTGGCAAGGCCGTGGACGGCGGAAACGTAACCGTTCTCATGGAACACGCCGGCAACACGGGCCTCGCTGGGCGACAGACCAGAGACGCCATCGCCGTTTCCATCGTTACTGATCGGGCGCGGGGGCGGCTTTGTCACAGCACTTGATTCCGAAACAGCTTGATCGGCGGACTGGCTTGAGGCGGAGAGTATGTTGCCAAAGCTGCCGACGGACGGCTTGGTGTCGGGATCGGTCGGGCCAACGCTGCTTCGGGGAGGCGAGGAGAGGAAATTGGCGCCCATGTCGTGGTTCACGGTGGATGCGGTTGGGGTCGGCAGCGGACTTGCGATGGCGGCAGTCGAGGCCAGGCGACTCAGGCCGTGCGAGGTGTAATCCTGGGATGCGCGAGACGAGCCGGCGTCCATGAGCTCGGCGGTCCAATGCTCCTGCATCTCGGGGGAGAGGATTCCGGAGGCCTTCATGTGGTCCAGCATGGCCGAGACGGTGGCCTCGAGGCTCTGGACGCGGGCGCGGGAGGGCCGCGGCTCTCGTCTTGCGTCATGAGGGTAGATGCACGGCAAGCTGTTGTTGGTGCACTCGATGCACTGGGGGCGCGCGCCGTCGCAGCGGACTTTCTTTTGGCGGCATGGCGTACATGTCTTGCACAGGGTCCCGCCGGGAGAGGCCCTCGAGATGCGGTTCTCTCTCGGGGGGCGCTTGGTGACCTTTGAGTTTGTCATTTGTATGGCGGATGCGCGGCCGCCGGGGAGGCGAGAGTGCGCGAGTAGAAGCCGGGTGGTGTCCGGGGGTATCCGGGGGGTTCGGTGCGGCGGGCGAGTGTCGTGAAGGTCGTGGGAGTCGTGAGGAGGGGAAAATGTCGTGATGCCCGGCGTGGTGTTGAAGAATGGCGTCGGCTATTACACATTACGCATCAAGGCGTCCGGACGGAGCAGTCCCGTACCTGCCACCGACAGACCAGGCTTTACCTTGGCTCCTGGCTCTAGGCCCTGGGCCCTGGGCCCTTCAAAGTCTGACAAGCGGAATGAACAGCCGAGGACGTCGGCTGGCCTAGGGGCGGCGCAATGAGGGGCCGTTGCACCACGACTTTTTCTGCGGGTGGGCCCGTTAGAGTTTGCATGTTACTGGCTGCCAGCGCACACCACCCACTGAAACTCAGCGCTGCGGCCACTAGAGATGCCGCTGGGTGCTGACCGAGCGCCTCCAGCCCGGGTCCACCCGATGTCGTCCCGGGTTTGGCCATGGAGGGATGGGGGGGATGGGGAGGATGTGCGTCCAGGGCACATCCAGGGCAGGGTGCGAAAAAGGGAAGCGAAGGGGGCCGGCGGGGACGGCATTCGGAGGGGGAACGCCGAGCGAGCGTCCAGTTGTGCGGCGTCCGCGCTGAGAGGTGAGTTGGGAGGTGAGGTGAGGGTTAGGTGAGTGTTGAGTGACGGTGAGGTGTCCGGTGAGCGACGTCAGGCGAGCATGAGCCTGTCTTGTGGGAGTGGGAGCACCCGTCTGCCCCATGTTTGGCTCCATGTTTGTGATGGCGACAAAGCCCGAGGCGGATCAGGTGGGGGACCAGCTTTGCAACCCACCCGATGGAGGTCTAGACCTTTTGCTGTACAAAGACATGACTGCTGGTCTGGTAGGGACATGTAACGTATAATGTAAACACAGATGCAAAGCTTGCCTGCCCATCAACCAGGATTTATTAAAGCAGCCGACAAAGAATTCAAGCCGTGTGTAACTGTGCAAATCCCTCCAGCCCACTCGGCAACATTTTAGTCACGTCACAATCTCGCTACCCATTGGCCCCTCGCTTGCACTGTGCTCCCAATCTTGGTCCGATGGCATTCCAAGTCTGTCATGAGCAAAGCCAATCGAGGAAGCCTGCATCTGTCATCATACATACGTCCAACCTCAATTTGCTTAGCCAGGTTTTGCCCATCTGAAGCTCAAGCTCCCAAGCCTTGGCGGCTGTCGATGCCGAAAAGCCGAGTTTATTCCAGGCTGCACCAAGTAGTGTGGTGTCCAGCCATCCATTGCTCCGGCGCAACCACAATGATTCCATACAATCCGTAGCGCTGGTATTGCGGCCTCGTGACTTGCCTTTTGGTTTCATTTCATGGGCAGCATTGCCTGGGAATGGAAAACTTTGCCGGGAAACTTTGTTGAACCCAACCCGTCAGCAAAGACGGCTTCCTAACCAGGATGCCAAAGAGTAAAAAGGTAACATAATAGAATAAATATTAACCCGGAGAAACCCGATGGCAGCCGTTGAAGAAAAGTGAAAGAATGGGACGGGCAGTTATGGTAAATAGCTACAAAATATTACCTGGGTGTTCCCGTTCACACATACGAACTATTTAACTTGGTAAAAATTTGCATCACCAACGATAAACGGTCACCAGAAATTCAAAGTACCCAGACGTTTTTTCCATCTTTGTGGATTTTTTTTTTTAAAAAAGAGATAAAAATAAAATAAAATAGAGAAGACGTAGGAAAAAGAAGTGCAGCAGACTGCGGGCATGTTCATCGTGTAGTTCGCGCTCGTTTAGGGTAGCTGGTGGATGCCTCGATTCACGTGCTCCGTACATCTGAGCCGTTTACATCATGTCACTCTAAGTTACAATCTGAAGCAACCACGGAAAGCCACCCAGGTTTCTAATTTAATCGGACTTATGCCAGAAGCAATGCAACTTGACCCTGGTGATGCTATGGAGTTAAGGCAACCTAAACTACACCCCGCTCATTGCGCAAAGCCTATTCATGGGCCCCACTCCACTAAACTCACATGGCATTTCCAATTATTGGAGGCATTTATATCCTCTAAGTCCATTCATGTCAAAACGGTCTTCAGTTAGAGAATACCGGTGATTTTGGTAATACTGGAAGACGATTAATTAGTTAACTAACCAGTTTCGAGACCGAATAAAAGCCTTGGTTGAGAAACCTGTCTGATGCCGGATTTGCTGGCTGCTGGTATTCAAATGACAAAGTGTACACTGCACTGGTTATTGATTGATAGAACCCACGCTTGATGTAAATATTAACTTTCTGCAAGCTCAATGACCTTGCAAAACGTTGCAAATTCGCGGAGCAAAGTGTTTGATCTGGCTCATCCCGCCGCTTATTAAGGCGGAATGATGAAATATGATTGGCTATTGTCGTTGATCGGGCTTTTTCCCCATTTATTCACCTCCCTGGCTTGGTGACGGTTTCGAACTGCCGTGTTCGTATTTAATTCCGTTGAAGCCCAGACCACTCCCTGTCCGGTACATTCCTCAAAAGGGCAATGTTGGTCTGGGCTAACTGTAGTTTGTAGTTCCCCCGCTGCCAGAAAGAGGCACCGCAAAAAAAGACAGGATTCCCCCCCGCCCACGGGCCGTATCACTGGCTGCTCACCCCGGGTTTCATGGAAGGGGTGGTATGTCTGGGAAACCAGTTCGCATTCCCCGATTCGCCAGTTGCGGGAAAGGAAGCTGCCTCGTCATGTGATTGGATTGTCTGTACCTCATGCTGCAGGCGGCCCTCACGGCACCCGTTCCCATTGGCGCGCGGCTTTTATCCCAACGGCTGCGAGAGTGGGTGAAGAACTGTGATCCCCTGGCCACGGGAGCGGAATCTAGACACGCGGCCCGGTGTTGGAAGGAAGCATGGCCTGATGACAGCAAGTTGAACAGAGTGGGGGGTGGGGGAGACAGAATAAGAGCGTTTGGCGACGGTTCCCCTTCCATTTTCCTGCTTCTCACTGGCATCGCTTCGCGAGAGATCTGCAAATCATGGCTGAACAAGAGAGACCATCGACCCCCCCGCCGGCCACCAATCAGCCCACAACTGAGCAGCCGACTCCTGCAACCGAGCTGCACGAGGTTCTGGCCGAGAACCCATTGCAGGCAGATGTGAGCCATCAGTCGTCGCACACGGTTGGCGCGGATGCTGACGTTGGAAACTTAGGATGTTGGCACGTTGAGCAATGACTCTGGCTTTAACGTTTCGTGAGTCAACCGCGAGCCTCAGTTCGGCTGTGTCAATTGACATTTTATAGCGAGGGATCGGCCAGTTACATGACGTCTTTGAACTCGAGCATTTTGAACTACAAGTAAGTTGTACAACAAATGCATGTGCTAGAGTACTTCTAACGACAATGATGCAGATATGAGGTGCGTGGCGTGGAAACGCTTCACCCAAAAAATTCTAACTATAACAGAACGGTCGCCGTTACCATGCCTTTCGCGAGGGTGCTTATTTAGTGGTACGCAAGGATAAAATCCTAAAACACCCACCTGGAAAAAAAAACGCTGAGATCGATCTATCATAGCCTAATGACGATGAAGAGCAAGATCGTATGGATCTGGGGCACCACATCTACCGCTTGATGCTCGGTGGAAAGCTCCACCTCGCCCCAATTGGCACGAAGCCCCAGCGCGTTCTGGACCTTGGTACCGGTGAGATGGAACCGCAAGCCCTTGTTCTATTCCTTCAAGCTGACCAATTCGACCAAAAGGTACCGGAATCTGGGCCATGGATTTTGCCGAGTAAGGCGCCGTTCCAGCAGCCGAACCCGGTTCTGCTTCTAACCTGTGTATTTTAGTGACTATCCTTCGGCTGAAATTCTGGGCACCGATCTGAGCCCCATCCAGCCCAAGTGGTAGGGTTGCCTTTCTCCCAGACCCCTGGACACTGCTTACATGGATGATTTAGGACTCCCCCGAACTGTGTGTTTGAAGTCGATGATTTTGAGTCGGAGTGGCTGTACCGTAAGCCCTTTGACTTTATCCACGCCCGAGAGTTGGAGGGCTGCATGAGCAACGATGTGAACTTCTTCCAGCAAGCTTTCAAACACTTAACACCCGGCGGATACCTCGAAATGCAGGCGATTTATCCCAGCTTGAAATCGGATGATGGAACGCTCGCCAAGGCCGAAAATGCCTCCAGTTGGATGTCAACAATCTGCGAGGGCGCTGCCAAGTTCGGTAAGCCCTTGGATAACGCAATTACCTGGAAGAAGAAGATGCAGGAAGCAGGATTTGTCGATGTCCAGCAGGAAATTTACAAGGTTCGTTTTGAAGCCTCCGTTACTAAAACTTGAGCGCTAATTCCCTAAAAGGTTCCGATTGGTGAGTGGCCGAAGGACCCAAAGCTCAAGGAGATTGGGCGCTTCCAGGCAGTTCAGGAAGCCCAAGTCATTACCTCTTACACACCTGGAATCTTTTCTCGTGTTCTCGGCTGGAAGGACGACGAGATTCAGGTCTTTATGGCCAAGGTCAAGAACGATCTTAAGAATCCTTCGATCCATTTGTATCTCCCCGCATACTTTATCTGGGGAAGAAAGCCGGCCGAGGAGGCGACGGAATAAGTTGAAATGTGGGATTCAAAAGCACGAATGCACCAAATAAACGCCTTTAAAAATTTGTATTACCTTTATAGGTTGTCTAGTGTGGCGTCTTATGAAACGCACACTGATATCATTTTCCATGAGTAGTTGAGAGAAATCGTATAATATTTGGTAGAAACCAAGCTGAATGAAAGTGTTTACGAAGACATGGTTTATTTGTAAGTGATATGTGATTAACCCAATTTGTGTATACGTGAATTGAATGCAAACTTCATGAAAGACCTGCTTTATTTTAGGCACTGAGAGCTCCATTGTCCCCAAAGATGTCCTGTTTCGAGTCGGACTTATGCAACGTCTTGGTTCTGGGCTGACTACGCCATTCCTGTTCTGGAAACCACTCTCTGATACGCTAGTTTACACAGCGGAACCCAGCCTAGGAATAGTGGCGGCACCGAGTGGCTGGTTCAGGCACGGCATTAAGGGAAAAATACCGACGCTAAAAGCGGAGATAGTCGACTTGGTGGGAGAGCCTAGACTTTCATTCATTCCGCCTCTACCCAATTTGGAAAATGCTCTCCCGTTGGCAATGTTGAAGTTATCACGTCGCGGCACCATGTGCGGGAAAGCCACATCCAGAGCCGAAATGAACCATTTCTCCGCCGGCCAGCTTATAGTATATGGAAACCGGATTTTAGAAGCTGAGTAAAGCAAATATGCCAACCAGTTCAATCCGTAAACTCCGACAGAGGTGTCGCGATGTCTCTGGTCAGGTTGATATAAATGTAGATGTGTGTCCAGACTGGATTCAAAATATTCGAAACAATCACAATCTCAACTCTGCAACCAAACCAAAACAGTTTCAACCAGTTTCATTCAACTATCTGAGAATCATCTTTGTCCTTCTACTAGCCCATCATGCCGACCGATATTTCAGACCAGCCCCGCGGACTTCCTCTGTACGCTACCGTTGAGAGATGTTCTGGAGGAACATACATTGTCACTGGAGCCAACACAGGCCTTGGCGTTGAAGCCGCAAAACATTTGGTGGCTGCGGATGCGGCCAGGGTTATCATGGCCGTCCGAAACGTCGAAGCCGGAGAGACAGCCAAAGCCAGAATCGAGAAGGAGACCGGCAAGCAGAATGTTGCCGAAGTGTGGGCCCTCGACCTATCGAGCTACGACTCCGTCAAGGCATTCGCGAAGCGCGCAGAGACGGAGCTGGATCGAATTGATGCGCTCATCGAGAACGCCGCTGTTGCCGCTTCAGCGCGAACTTTCTCTGAAGGCCATCTCACACCCGTTACCGTCAACATTCTCAGCACGCTCCTCCTCGGTGTACTTCTTTTGCCTAAGCTGAGCGAAAGCGCGAAGAAATTCGACATCTTGCCTCACATCAACTTTGTCGTGAGCAGGGTTGGCTTCGACTCCAAAGAGGACTTTGATAAGATCAAGGATGATCCATTGACGGGAATGGACAGCGAAGACTTGATGACGATGAAAACGTAGGCGCCCCATCAATTCATATGACGCGTTGGATTATGCTGACCAAATGCGATATAGGTATCCCTTGTCCAAGCTTCTAGAAATCATCGCCGTTCGACAGTTGGCTGGCTTGGCCCCTGTTTCTCGCACAGGTGTTGTTTTGAACTATACCTGCCCCGGACTTTGCAAGACGGAACTTGGCCGCAACGCGCCGCAAGTCTTCAAGGACAAACTCAAGGAAATGCATGCGCAATACGGTCGAACTGCGGAGGATGGTAGCCGCACGCTCCTGTTCGGAGCAGTGGCAGGCAAGGAGAGTCACGGATGCCTGCTAGATTCTTGCAACATTGACGAGTAAGTCATGCCAATGGTGACTTCTTTTTGAGTTTTGAAAATGCTAACGATTTTGCTTCTGTAGCGAGAAAATGCCCAGCTGGCTCACAGACGACGAGGGGGTGAAAACGCAGCGTCACATTTGGGATGTCATTGCCAAGGAGCTGGAGGCGGCGCAGTCTGGGTGTATCACCAGCATTGTACAATAATGAGGTTGAGATTTGAAGATGGAAGCATGCCACCTGGTTCCTATATCCTGCACGACGCTTCACCTACTCAATAATGGTTTCATTTAGAATTGAAAAACCCTAAAATTTCTCAATTATTGCCTCATTAATCCTGTAACTTTTGTGAAAGAGTGCTTGGCCGTCTGCGTTATGGAGGCAATTGGCCCACGGGAAAACGCTGAAGGCCTGTCGCACTTCTTCCCATTCTTGGAATCCCAGCTTGAGCATAGTGTGCTTGATTTTCGGAAGCAGCCATTTATCATCGGGCTCCTTGAAGATTGTACTTCTACCGAGGTAAAGAAACCAGAGTAGAGCTGTTTGACTCTCCTCGCGAGGGTCGGAATGTGATCGCATTGCTGTGCGAGCCAAATCGGTAAGAAGCGGATTTTCAACAAGCAGCCGATCCATTCCCCTCAGAAACGACATCATAAACACAGCGAGGCCCATATGAATTATGTTTTCTAAGCTGCTAATGAGATATGGACCGCCGAGAGGATTGATAGAGATCAGGCGATAGCCGAATGATATAATTGCGCTGTGGAATTCGTATCCGTTGAGCTTGGGCAGACGACTGGTTCCCGACTCGTTGAGCTTCAATGCGATATATCTCATATCTAGGAATAAACTCCACAGAGGGGCCTTGAGGTCCTTGGAGAGCTTGGAGTCAACCTCATTGATAAACTTGTGGTCGTTTGGCCTCTTGAAAGTATCGGGGCTGCCAAACATTGTCGTACTGCCAAGCTCGACATCTTGGAGAGTGAATAGTGTAGTGGAGCCTAATTGTAATGCATACTCGAGATCTACTCTGTATAGGTGTCAGTGACATAATTGAAGAACTGGGATGGCGCTTCGCTTGCCTGAATATTTTCTGACTTAACGATGGCTTCTCGCGTGCAAGCATGGTGATGCCACCTCGTACTTCCACCATGCGGCGAAGACCTTGAATATGTATGAAACCTCGAGTATACTGCCCCTGGTGTCGCTCATACTGTGCTAGACTAACCACAGATGCAAGAGTCTCGTCGGATACGGCGCGATTCCCGGCTAACCGCTCGTTGACGACCTGCATCGTGCGTGACAAGTGTCGCATTGCATCGGTGGTGTCCTCTTTTTCACAAATGAGGTGATTCATTGAGTTGATACAAAGGGCCAAGGCGCAATGAAAATCTGGATAGGCATTAATCCGGCCTGCACGAATAGAAAAGAGTAGAGACGGTGGTACGCACAAGCTTCGTCCACAAGCATATACTGTACCCATATTGAGACTGATGTGCTGGTACAGTCCAGGATTCCGTTTAATTCAGGAGCAAACCTAGGCCCACTGAGATAATGAAACACTATATTATCTAAGCCTCCAATCAAAGCGAGTGCTTTCTGGGATGGATACCTCTTTGGGCAAGACGCCTGGACTCAGCAGCTAGGCGGACTGGGAAGTGCATGCCGTCGTCCACTTGTCGCTCAATCTCTAGAGCCTTATCATCATGTCTATCCTCCCAGAATGCATATTGTATGGGCTTTGGGACCTGGATAAGCGTGCTGGCTGTCATCGTTCTTGGTGCCTGAGCCTTCTTCTTGGATGGACGCGAGAGGGTCCTGCCCGCATTTTTGCCCATAGCGGCATGGCTGCGAATGCGCCGCCTTGTGGCTGGGTCGATGGTCGAGTGATCGATAAATTCGAAAGGCATCGTGGAATCAGAATGCCGTAACCCCCATTCGTGAATTTCCTAGTAGAAAGACGGGCCTCTTGCTCGATGACGAGTTCAGTCAGCCGTGGAGGAGGATTTTGGCGAAGGATGACGGAGTTAACGGACCTAGCGGGGTAAGATGATACTCCGCTCGAAGGATCACTGACTAATTTTAGCGAACCTAATGACGGGATGCCTTTGTTGTATTGAAGTTATTTTCGATGTTGTTGCATTCATTGTCTAATTGAGATTAATTGAGGACGCCCCAAGTTGCAAATATGATGTGACGTTGTTTGCCATGTGCGTTAGCAGTTGGGTAACCATCAACCGCCCAAGCTCAGGTTGGATTGCAGCATTATAGTGCTCTCTACGACTGACAATAACCTGGAAAAGACATGGCGGCGTCTTAAATTTCGGGGATATCTTTGTATTTTTAGCTGATGAATTATCTATTATTCTACAAATGGCTTCTTGCCAGCATTAAAATGACCCAAACCAGATGCTGTCATCCGGGCGCATGCCCGTCTCCACACCTTGCCGTGTGCACATCTCTCTATGCTCTGGATCGACTTTCCAATCCTTCATTACGTCGGAGCGAACCAGCAATTGCATCAGCATTCCGGACTCGGCGTGCCAAGTATTGTGGCAGTGGAATGCCCAGAGCCCTGGGTTGTCCAGCACAACGCGCAAAACGACCCAGGCATATCCTTCAATCGTGACCGTGTCCCGCCGGAGCGGGTTCTCAAGTGCACCGTGTTTTTCCAGGTAGGCGGGCAACTCCCCTTGGGAAGGCGGGTAGCCGGTGGACCCCTGTGCGAGCACGAAGAAATGGTGCCCGTGAAGGTGGAAGGGATGCGCGCCGTCGTCGAAGTTGCTGATGGAAATATCCAAGGTCCGGATTCCGGTGGTCTGGAGGACGAGCTCGTTCTTGCTATTGAACGCCATCTCATTTACTCCAAGTGGGGAGTCCAGCGTTCGGTCGCTGGAATCGGAGTCTAAGAAACGATGGAGAGATGGGTGTGTCGCATTTCCGTGGAACGTTGACTCGTTAAAAAACCCCCTCGCCAGTCTCCATGCTCCAATCTCGAAATTGGCGCGGAGATAGACAAAGTCGTCTGCGGGCGGAGGCGAGATTGGCACCACGGGATGGAGAGCACTGGTGTTGAGGTCGCGGCAGATGATCTCAATGGCCTCGGGCCAATCCTTGCTCTTAGGCTCCTCGACTGCGGGCTCCTTGTCTGCCGATGCATACCGCATGATGGCTCTGAGCTCTGTCTGGAGGTACTTGTTCGGTTTAGTGAAACAGTGAGCCACCATCCGAGCCCTCACCCAGAAGTTCTCGGCTGTCGTGACATTGGTCTCGACCACAACGCTGTATCGCTGTGCGGGCAGAATGTTGAGGCGATGGAAGGGCTCCGGATGAACGTCTGTGCCGTCCACCTCGGTCACGTAGAAGGGGTGTTCGTCAAACTGAATTTGGAATTCAGCAAACGCGCCCACGTTAATGAAACGGAGTCGATGTTTTTTCCCAGCCGCGAGATCAAGCGTCGGTGTTGAGACATTGCTGGCGTCGCACGGCCAACCCTCAAAGTCGGCGCAATCACGGACGCCACGGCCATTGATCAGCGCGTTGTCGGGGACGGGCTCGTCGTTTTCCTGGTCCGGACCCAGGTATTCCATCAAAATATCTGACGTCAGGTTGTGGTAGTGATCCTGCACCATCACAATCCTGTCGCTGTCGTATTCCAGCTTTTGAAGCTCATGCTCCTTCGGGGAGTGGATAATCATTGGGCCTAGGAGCCCATCTGACGCCTGCGCGCTGTGGTGCGCGTGGTACCAATAAGTCCCAGACTGGCCTCGCACGTCAAAGCGAAGCGTAAAAGATGAGTTCGGCGCGATGGCGCACTGCGTAATTCCAACGGTGCCGTCCATCGTGTTGGTGCCGTTCTGGTACATGCCGTGAAAATGAATGGACGTCGCATTGATCATTTTGTTTTCAATGTGCACGATGATCGTGTCGCCCTCGTTGCACTCGACCAGCGGCCCCGGGAACTGGTTGTTGATGAGCATCATGGGACGGTACACTCCGTCTGGGTTGAGGTCGCCAGAGACGATGGTCCAGTTGTATTCTCTGGTCGTCGCCGGCGCATTGAAATCCCACGAGGAAGAGAGGATGTACTCTTTGGTGTCGCGAAGCTTTGGCTGTGCGGGAATATCTTCGTGGTACTGGATGACCGCTGGTGCCTTAGAGGGCTCTGGCTCTGCGTGCTCTGGCTCTGTGTGCTCTGCAGCTGCATCGTCGTGAGGTTTCGTCGTCGTGGCGGGCGCGAATCCCAACGTCACCGCCGAGAGGCCAAGCAAGGAAACAACAACGATGATTCCAAATAGAGCCATCACTCGGAAGCTCCATAATGAATTGGTCGGTGTTTTGCGGTCGCCATTGCCGGAGGTCTCCTCAGCCTTGAGGAAAGGCTGGTCCTCTAAGTCGCTGTCGTCTTCTGTTGAAGCTGTCGCGTGATCAATTGCGCTGGAGGCCAGCGCAGCCGGGTTCGTCGTCTCAGACCGCCATGGTCGGTCATTGTGAGCCTCTTCATGCGCCATACTCATCGCATCCATGGCATCGTCACAGTTCAACAAGGCGAGCACACAGCTGGGTGGGCTCTTTCAATCGGGACGCGAGTGTATGGAGGAAGCTTGCCGAACCAAGACAACGGCAAACGTGTTGTAGACCGAGCTAACGGATAGTACGATGGGGAGACAGGGTACTTTTGGCCGCATCTGTACCCGAACGTGCGGATGTTTTGGTCCCATTGTTGGTGGAGGGAGGGATCGTCAAGGTGCAGGCCGGATCAGACGGCACATCGGCACAGGCCCGCCCGGGCGTTCACCCCATCCTCCACCGCACGTGCTGGAGACTGTGCATGTATTTGGGCTTCTGCGCTGAAATAGCGATGCCCGTGTACCTGTCAATCATGGTCCCTGTAAGCCCCATTCAGGATCTAGTCACCGAGATGTGGAGTTGGCGGGAACAACGCCCGGATTCGCGGGCATATGCACGCCAGCAGCTCGGTGGCGCCGCTCTGGCACGTCGAATAGGATGCCTCGCATACCTAATATCAACCTCGCCGTCCCCGTGTGTGGGAGGAGCTCTCGACAGCACTCACCACTGCCAAGTCAATTGAACAGCAACCGGTCCTGACAATGTTGTTTCACACTGCCCTTACTCTGGCCGCCGCCGGCCTTGCTGTCGCTCGGCCCTCCAAGTCTGAGAACAAGCACTCTCACAGCTCCGACTCTGGCTGGGAGACCAAGTACACTGCGACCCCTACCGCCGACGTCGCTGCTGCTGCTGCCACGGCCAAGACCAGCAGCCCTACCAGCCATGTGAAGGGCAAGGCCTTTGACCGAATTGCCATTGTCTACTTCGAGAACCAGAACTACGACAAGGCCATTGGCGACCGTAAGTACATTCTCATCCGCAACGACAAGCAGACACTCAATTGACCATTCATTAGCCAATTTCGCTTGGTTCACCAAGAAGGGCATCACGCTCTCCAACTACTATGCCGTCACCCACCCTTCGGAGCCCAACTACTTCGCCGCCATCGTCGGCGACTACTTTGGCATGCAGAATGACAACTTCAACCGCGCCGACACCAATGTTTCCACTGTCATTGACCTGCTCGAGCACCGCGGTATCTCGTGGGGTCTTTACCAGGAGGACATGCCCTACACTGGTTTCGAGGGCTACCAGTATGTCAACACCGAAAACGGCGCCAACGACTACGTTCGCAAGCACAACCCCGCCGTGCTCATGGACAGCATCGCCAAGGACGAGCGCCGCTTGTCCCAGATCAAGAACCTCTCCATGATCGACACCACCCGCTCCATGTTCCACAAGGACCTGAAGGCGAACAAGCTGCCCCAGTGGATGTTCATCACCCCCAACATGACCTCTGACGGTCACGACACCTCCATCACCGTCGCTGGCAAGTGGTGCAAGGCTTTCTTGACCCCTCTCCTCGAGGACAAGAACTTCATGCAGAACACCCTCGTCGTCGTCACCTGGGATGAGAACGAGACCTACGCCCTCCAGAACCAGATCCTGGCCATTCTCCTCGGCGATGCTGTCCCCGAGCACCTGATCGGTACCACCGACAACAGCTTCTACAACCACTACTCCGAGATCGCCACCGTCCAGGCCAACTGGGACCTGCCCACCCTCGGTCGCTGGGATGTCGGCGCCAACGTCTACAAGATGGTTGCGGAAAAGACCGGCGACAAGATCCGCGAGTGGAAGGAGTCTGAGTTTGCCAGCATGTTCTGGAACTACTCCTACGCCGGCTACTTCAACACCGACGGCGGCAACAAGGAGTACCCCAAGCCCAACCTGAACCTTGACAAGTGCACCCACGGCCGCGAGATCTACGAGCCCATCAAGGAGCTCTGGAAGGACAGCAAGAACCCCACCTACTACGAGGACTCGATCAAGGTCAACGACGGTCTCACCCCTCCCAAGGGCTATGCGCCCGTCGCCTAATTGGTCGTGTAATTGTAGCCAATTTTAATTTACGCGTACTATGTAGCCCGTAGCGCATGCATCATGAGCTTGTACATAGGCATATTAAACTTAATTCAATTAAAAGACCTTCTTTTCCCCCCCAAATGGCACGCACACGAGCCTGTGAATAAACAATGACGTCGTGGCTATTCCCGGATCTTGCCAAGAGATGGAAGATCGGCAATCAAGCTTTCAGGTGCTGGGGTTCTCCACCCACGTGTGGTAAATCGGCCCTAAGAATGGCTGCCGCCTCCGAGGACAGCGTGCCCGAGTGCGCGGCCCGGTGGCAGGGGTTGGACAGCGTTCAGCGAGAGGCGAATGAAAGCCAGTACATTGATAAGCCCTAGCAGACACGGGCATGGAGCTCACGCGCGTCTGGCCGCTGGACCCTTGCATAAGCAAACCCTTGCCCGAATAACGCTCGCTCTGCACGGCAGCAAAATGCCGAGAAGGTTGGACAGCTATCCCAGGTCGTCACCGAGCTTCTGGGGGCCTTTGTCAAAAGGGAATGAGCAAATGTAAGCTGCATCGCCTCCACTTGACTCTGCAAGGCTCCTCGGAAGTCAATGCCGTGCATTCCATGAACTGTAGAATCGGCAACCCCGCCGCTTTCCTGCATCCTGTCCAACTATTACCTGAGCTTCCATCCCCAAACTTCTTGAGTGGGCAGAAAACAAGATGAAGCCCTCACAGAGCCCTACTCTCGCCCGCTTCCTGTCGGACTTTACGCTGGGCTTCTCGGATGGCCTGACTGTGCCGTTCGCCTTGACGGCAGGCCTCAGCTCTCTGGGCAGCACCGGAACCGTCATTTCTGGTGGCCTCGCAGAGCTATGCGCTGGTAGCATTAGCATGGGAATTGGAGGTTACCTGGCGGCCCGAGATGAGCTTCCTCAGTCACAAGGATCCCTTCCCCAACAGGGCGACGTGGATGACGAGGAAGAAATGAGAGGCATGCTCAGCTTCGAAGGAGCAGAGCTCGACGAGAAGAGCATGGCCCATGCGGAGGAGCTCCTTCGAAAACATCTTGAGCCTCTAAGTCTTCCCCGGGACGTCACATCAACAATTCTCACAACTCTCCAAAACACGCCGGGAAGCCTGGAAAGAGCTGCCACCAGCCTGCGATCCTACAACGACAGCCTCGCCACGGCGACAGCGCCTGAATCACTGCCCATCTCCCCCATTACCTCTGGGCTCTCAATCTCTCTTGGATACACAATCGGCGGTATTATACCTCTGAGCCCGTACTTTTTCGCCAGCACCGTCGGCCTAGGGTTTCGTTGGAGTCTATGTCTCTGTCTATTTGCGCTCTTTGTGTTTGGCGCAGGTAAGAGCCTGGCGCTGCGTGGTGATGGTTCGCGGCGGCGATGCTTCTGGGAGGGTGTGCAAATGTTGGTGCTGGGATCACTGGCAGCTGCGGCCGCAGTCGGCTGTGTGACTTTGGTGGAAGGTAACATGGGAGAAGGTAGAGGATCTTAGCAAAAGGGATGGACAAGCTGAACTAAATAATGGGCAATACAATTCCGGCAGGGGCGTTTGGGTAATTAATAAACATTGAAATTGACCAGGAAGTATGCTACTAGCATGTCTATGGTGACATTCATAAATGCTGCACTATGGTGTCACTACACTGCTAGTTTCATAAACTTTCCGATTGCATTGCATGCCTTGCTGCCTGTTGAAATTTTCTTAAACGCTATCCTTATTTTAAGCTTATTTGCAAGTATACTGTCTGGTGATAAGGATTTTCACCATCCGGACTTTGTGGTGTCATGACCAACCAACTATGTTCTACCTTTCAAGAAAAAATCAAGATCTCTCAATTGTGCGAATTAGTTAATAATGAAGGCTCTGTTTCTTTCCCCCATCATTTTCCTATTCAAATCGCGGATATTACGACATGTAGTAAACTGAGGAGTCTAGAAAGCTAGTACCCAACTAGTTCAATTAGTCAAACCAGCACCCGCCCCCTCCCCTAATTGCTATTGATAAGCTGTGTAGCCGAGGTTTTTTGTCCTCATTGTGAAGGTATATTGATTGCTAAAACTCACAATGCGAGCCTCTATTGTATACAAACTCATTGTTTTCGGCTCTGTGCGACAATTTGTTGTTTTCTCTTGTCGGAGAAGTGCCCTCCATGAAAGAGAATAGAAGAGCCAATGATCGATGTAAAGTACTGGTATAACTTATATCTACTTTGGCGATTAAAATTGCAACAAAAATCAATATATTATTGAAGTCATATTGGGTGTTGTATCATTTCGTGATCTGGCCAGATCATCTAGGCACAGTGGATATGTCACACAATATCCTATTACACACATATATAATAAGAGAAGCTGTTATTGGAGACACATCTATGTATGTGCAAGAAACAGTAACCCATCCTTTTGAGACTAAGAACATGTCAACCTTAATGCATACGCCGCCGCCCCGCAGCGACCTTCTGCACACCGAGAGTCCTTAAATACGAAGGACTGTAGAGCCAATCTCATGACTGGACGAGGGCAGGGTTTAGATAATAGAGTGTAGCTGCTATTATTCAGTTTCTATTATGTGACAAGTGAGGAACAAATTGTCACAAATTGTTTTGTGATTCTCTTGCGTAAGGACGAACTTGGCGGAGCCCAACTTGTTTCCGGGTCCGCTCATAATGCGACAGCGCATTATTGATCTAGCTATCAAGAGTAGCATTAAAAATAACAACCCCTGCCACGGTGCATTCATTGTATAGCTACTTATTATTTCGGCCACCAGGGAACGAGGTCTGGTCGGCTGGTAACTGTTCAACTGAAGCTAGTGGCCGGCTCTATGAATCGATACTCAAATTTCTCCAACCTGAATTGGGTGCATGAAAGTAGCTTTAAATAATAGGGAAGCAACTATGCATTGAACGGGGTCTTGTTAATAACTATGTTATGATGAATGTTGCGCCACGAGCTGAATGCTGACTTGAAGCTTTTGTGTGAAAGTAAAACGAAGGTTTCGGACACCACGGGATCGCTGCAGGGAAGTATAGACACTGGAAAACGATGTACAGGAGAGAATGCCCCAAATCACCCATTCATAATTCATTCGGCTATCTCTCATCTGCCGGCACTAGGCGACAGTAAAATCCATGAAAATCGGAGGAAAACTTCTTATGTTGAATGTGGTGATTAGTTCATATCAATATATGGCGGCCGAATGATGTCGCGAGTTCTCCTCATGAGATCTGTCTTTTCATTTCATAAATGTGGCATAGCGACATACGGCTTGGAGAGGAGCACAAAACAGCCACAGATTACTTGTTGATATCACAATCACCATTCCCCACAATTTAAGTCAAAAACAAAATATTGAAGTGTAAAAAGATCCAGGCGGAATTGATTCCGTCGCCTGGAGAAATACCCACAGTCATCACTGTATCTGGTTAACCGTAATTGAGTAGCTAATCACGTTGAGCGCTGTGCCGCACCAGCTGAACTCTCATGCTACCTCAGCCAGCATCGCCTTGTCTAGTGCCTTTTTTAATCCCTAGGCGAACCTATCAGGCACCCCACGGCTTTCCAGCCCTTCAAGAATCTGGCGATAGCACCGTTCTGGATTAGTGGAATAGCATACTTAACAAGCAATGAGGCCCCAGGCCACTCTGCCCCTCAAAATTTCCTGTTCGTCTCCAAAATTCCCAAGCATCTCAGGTCGAGCTAACATGTCGGCCCAAAAATACAGCACAATCCATACCAGCGGCGACATTGGCGAGTTTGATATCGTGCCGTTGACGACAGTTTGGGCTCCAGCCAAAGGATGCCCGTCAATTGTGACATTTGCGGGCTCTACGGAGGACCCGTCTTGTTATCCACCTGACTACACGTCTGTTTGGTACTCCTACGGCTTTTACTCCCCCGCTGTCTGCCCGTCAGGGTACACCTCAGGATGCAAGCCACAGGCGACTGATACATACTTTGGTGGCCCCATTCGATCGACAGAGACAGCGGCGATCTGTGTCCCCAGGTAGATGAAATACTCATGATCTATCCTGTCGCTGCCTCTAACCAATACTCCTGCAGTTCGTACTCTTGCGCCACCTTTCTCCTCCATGCTGTCTCCGGTTCTGGCGGCAAGACCGTTTCCGTTCCCGCGTTCCAAATCCGATGGGCCGAGTCCGATCTGTCTGCCCTGGAAACGTCGCCAGCACAAGCGAGCGGCGAGTCTTCGGCAGCGGCGCGTTCCACTTCGGCAGTTGCTGGTGCAAGCTCGACAAGTGAAAATTCGTCGGCAGGATCCTCAGGCTCATCAAGCTCTTCTGGCTCATCGGGTTCATCGAGTTCATCGGGTTCATCGGGCTCATCGGGCCTTCCTACTGGAGCAGTAGTAGGAATTGCCATCGGATCTGCAGCATTCGTCGCCATAGTAGCCATTGTGTTATTCTTACTATTTAGGAGGCGAGCCCAGAACGCACGTCGAAATAAGCAAACCTTGCCTTCGCCAGACCAGTCTAGTGGTGGAATAGCAGAACTGGATACATCCGGACAACCAGTTAACGTAGTGAAGATGCAAAAAGAACCTCACCTGAGTGCTACAATACCAGAGATGGAGTCACATGGGACTGGAATCCCTCCACCAGATTATGCTGGCAGTGGAGTAGTCTATATGCCGCCGGATATCTATAATGTTGGGAGACCACAAGAACTTCAATCTCACAATGGTGGGCTACCGGAACTGGGAGGTCATGGAGGCCAAGATCCGGGAATGCGGTATGAGCTTGGTACGCAACAACCGCCAATTCCGGAAATGAACGGATCATCCCCTCCACGTTGATTATGGGCTAGTTATGCTTTCTCAATTTGAGCGATGTTTATGAAGTTACGGTCAACATTTAGGCTTTACTCGTGGTAACCAAAATGAAAATAATATGACTATTTGGTTATGACCTACCACAGCCCCCAACCAACTTAGATAATATATCTGAATCCATTTAGTACGGCTCGTTTGGTATCCTGATCAAGTGCCTGTACTACATCCTCGTTGTCAACATCAATTTCGCGCTGCAGCTCATCAAATTTGCGGTTGGCTCGCTTCAATGAGTATCGAAGGCATAAAATGCAACCCAGACCCAAAACCTGGAATGCAAGCAGACAACCCCATGATTCTCGAAAGTTTGGTTCGTACTGATCAAGCCAAAAGTAATTTGCAAATAGGGAGGCGCCATTTGCGCAGGTATTCGCAATCCCAATGGCTGCAGCGCGCTTGAGCCTTGGCTGCACAATCGTTGAGGAAAGCCAAGGATATGTTGTCGAGTAAATTCCAAAGGTGCCTGCGCTGATGAAGAATGTCATGGCGTACCGAGGCCAGCGTTGGTTTGTCAACGAAACCATGACGATGGTGGCAGCGATGGTCACGAGACTCGAGATCAAGGCGTTTGGAGATCGTTTCTGTTGTCTGTCTGCATTCCACGCGAACGCCAACGCCCAGATAAACGCGAAAAAGTACGGCGGCGCTGTGAGAAGCAGTACAGTCGTATTATTCTTGAAGCCGATTGTTTGGATCAGGGTTGGGAAGAAATGCGAGAAGGAAATTGATGCAGTCGTTGCCATTTGAAGGCAAGCAAAAAGCCAAGCTCGGTAATCTTTCGCAGCCCATATGATGGCTTGTTTGATAGTAGTCTCTTCGTCGCCGATAATCTCTTCGCTGCCAGCATCAACAGCTAGTCGCCCTTGTGCCACAACCTTTTCCTCCTCCGAGAGCCATTTAGTGGTGCCTGGGTAGTCGGGTAATAGAAAGAATGCCGCCACACCCACTAAAATTGTTACGATGCCTTCGAGAATAAAAAGCCATCGCCAAGCTGCAAGCCCGGTGACGCCAGTCATGCCGGAGAGAATACCGGCCGATATGAGACCGGCGAAGCAGTTAGACAAAAGTAAACCGCAAATAAGCAGAGCCATTCTAATTCCTAGCTCTCGTTTTGTATACCAGCAACTGAGGTAGAAGACAGCACTCGGGAAGAATGGGGCCTCTACCAGTCCAAGAATAAATCGCACAATGAGGAGGCCGGCAGGGCTGGATACAGCTCCAGTACAGCCACTCACCAACGCCCAAAGTATAATTGTGCATGGCTATTAATCGTTAACAACCACTGAATTTTAATTCATGGAAGGCCGCTCAAGAACTAACCAATAGGACGTGGGGCTGTAGCTTTGCCATCATCAGCGTAGAAGGGAGTTGCATGGCAATATAGCCAGCCGAAAAAATAGATATAGCTGTTTGATACACGGCCCCCTTCACCTTGGTATCTTCTTGCAAGCCGTAAAGCCTAGCCTGAGTAATGGAGTTGCGGTCTAGGTAGTTGAACAAGTAGATTATAATGACCAGAGGGAGAATTCGTATGTCAATCTTTCGTAAAAGACGAGCCTCAGTCTCCTTCGAAAACTCGGGCGCATACGAACGGTAGGTATCCAGCAGGGTTGCAGTTTTCCCAACATCTTCGACCTCTTCACCCCCGTTTTTCGCGGGGTTTTTTTGGTCGATGTTATCCTGACTCGGCATTTTGATCACCAAGGACTGAGGTTGAGAATTCGGATGACTGATAGAATCAGAATTGGGCCTGGAGCTAGGAGAGTAGTACTGGTCCGACTTGCTTTATGTGTTTTGCAAGCTGGTCTGAAGATGACCTGATGCAATCCCCACACGATTATCCGGGGTCAGACTTGAGATGGGGGAACAGGGCCGACGGAACACCTCCAACGGACATGCGCCGGGGCCCCCACATTTTGTCTGGGGAATAATGTAGTGGCACCGTGCTATAAACATGAGTGATGTTAGCTCCGACCCACTGGAGATTTTAGTACAGTTGTCTAGCGCCGAGGTCTGCTCTCCAGGTCTAAGCATGGAAGACGATATTAAGACGATGGATGAGCTTTGATTTGAGATTTCAAAATAAATAAAATAATGAAAATTTTATTTAATCGCAAGGATGATTTTGTTTATAGAGGGCTGAGGGGGCAATAGCTCCTAAACGGGGTCACGAGGAGCGATGACAAGACAATTCTCCACGGTTACGCTCCATCAAGATCAGCTAGATCGGTTCTTGGCATTCGATGTTTGTTATTTTCCAAACAATATTTAAATGATTGTTTTTGGCAGCATAATTTTTATAGTTCAATTACATTGAATGACGTTATGATATTGGGTATCAGAGCCGTTAGACGAAGAGAAGTGCTCCAGTTAGAAATATCAACCATAGAATCGAGCGCGCCGCACTAAATAAATATTTCAATGACATGGCGGTATAGTGAAAGGAACATTATGGCTTTGCTCCATATAATGAACAAAGCTCTGAATATAGGCGATATTGCACGATATATAGTCTGGATTGCCGAGTTCGTGATCATTAATACAAGTAGACCGGTGTCATATCTCCTCTGCTCGCCCTCCCACAACTGTCACTGGCCATTTTTCTTTTGGCTGTATAAAATAAATCGCATTGCTATTATATTTTATTGATAGTACTTGTCTTTGTCCAGGTCGGCTAAATCGGCACATAGTGCGTGCGGCCGATGTCCGATGAGAGGGGGGGTACGGCCAACCCCATCGGACGTGCCCCGTTATGGTTACCAAGAATTATTCATTGCAGTGACAGGGGTTTAGAACAGTACAGTCACAATAATGATTAATAAAGATCATCATAAAGAAGGTGTGGCTCCGTTCGTGTCCTTTGTACTCTTGGTTTCTTGCTTTGCTTGACTCCGCTTAACCGAGTACTACATGGCTGCACAAAAGGATCTGTTCAACAAATACGGATGCGTTATGAATTTTATATTTCCTACTCAAATTGACCAACGAGAGACCTAGTAGATGATGCCTATCCATCTTCCACCCAAAGGTTTTATCTCAGGGTTGACTGCAGATTTAAATGGTACCAAACCCTGCTGTGTTCATGACACTCTTGGCTGTCTCATACGTCGATGCGCTAGCGACGTTCTTACCGGCAAAGTTCGAAAAGAAGCTTGTATCTGTCCCAGAAAAGCTTCCTGAACTGCCGAATCCATTTACTTGGCAGGTGTGGCCGAGATAGTTGGCGCAAGCGGCATTTGCACTTGTGCTGGGGCTACTGAATAATTTCCCGGTCGATGCCGAAGTGACTGGAGTGTTTACATTTTGGAAAACATTTCCCTCCGCAACAACCATGCCACCAGAGTCGATATCAAAGGCATGGCCTGTGTTGTCATACCAGTAGTTGTTGACAGCATGGAGAAGGGTGTTTCCTCCGATCTTTGGAGAACGGCCCGCAAAGTGGTAAATGTAGTTGTTCTTTAGCGTAATCATCTGGACTTGGTCAGAATGGGTTGAGATGTCGACCGCTCATACTTACATCGTTTGAACCAGTAAAGAAAAGCCCCCAATATGCATATGAGTTACAGCTTGGCGACCAAGAGGTAGTTCCATCAAATTTGCTGTTTGAGATGGTCACCCTATTGGAGGCGTTGTTCCCCAGTACGACGTGTTGACGGCCAATCAGTGAGGTTGTGACATGATCAATCCAGACCATATCGGTATTATCCAGCGTAATTGCATCGCCTCCCCAGACATATTTGGGATTGAGATTTGTAATATGGATGTTTTGGATGATGATGTTGCTGACACCACTCACTAGCCTGAGGCCTTTGCCCTTTATAATTCCCTTGTTTCCTATGCCAACAAGAGATTTGTTCGATTTGACCGTTATTCCAAGGATACCTGCCTGATCATAAGTCACCGTGGCTGCAGGAGCCGTGGATGGGCACCAGTCGTGAGCATCAATAGCTAGCTGACAAGCCGAACCTGTCCCCCAAGGGGCACACCCTGTTGCTGTTACGGTTCCCTCTGTCCCCGTGAAGTCAAAGGTTCTGTCAAGATAAATGACGCGTGCCTGAGAATCGCCGAGATAGGAGACCAATTGGGCCGTGGTCGTGGGGTATACTGGTGTAGCAGAACCACCGCCGGTGACACCTTTTGCGAAACCTTCCGCAGCGCCCGTGACAGCTATAGCCGTCTGGATAAACACCCCAAGGATGCCTAAAATGAGGCCAGAACCCATTGTCGACAGTTTAGAATCTGGTTGAATTAGAGGTAAACCGCTGTGCCAATTCAAAATTGCGTTTTGTGGCCGCTGACAGAGGATGCGACGACCCTGCGGATGATTTGTTCCAGGGACAAATAATTGAAGCTTTTATATTCCTTTCTTTCTTGAAGTATTTGCTCTTACACCCGACACCGCGCACGGCCCAAGTTGGGGTTGTCGCTCCTCGGTACCCAGACTCCGCGATGCTTGATACCAAGTTGAATGCTTGCTCCGCGGTTGCATCCAGGACGAGACCACCTTCCAGCTATTCTCGGAAACGCATCTCATCGAATAGTGTGATTCGTGGGATTGCAGTGGGTCACTTTCCCTAGTTGTCCGTAATCGCCGAACAAGCCGTCAAAAAGCTGCCTTATTCCGTTAGTCCCGCGGTACATAGTACGGTTAATGACCTGACTCGTGGATTATGGAATAAGTCACGGATATCGGCAGGAACCGCCAAGACAATTGTGCGCAATTACTACCCCTTCATGACCAAGATAGAAAATTGGCTTTAAGCTTATTACCTAGCTTTAATAATTTCCGGAGAAATATGTTGTTGTACACCTCACTTAGCTAAAGAGCATTCAACTCGGTACTCGCATTCCGGGGAAACAAATTTCAAGGTAACACTCTGATTGTGTGGTTCTATATTTTATGGGTATGTTCTATGAGGACTATCAGCTATGTGCTGGAAATGAAATTGGCTGGTAATGCTCACTAAACCCTGTCATTGAAAAGAAAGGAAATAGCCCTGTTTTGCTCGCTTTTCTTCACGCTACAAGAGCCACCATTAATACCAATTGAATGTAGCTGGATATCAATTGTTCTCTGGGAAATGCAACCGAACATGCTAAGAAATGGGATACAAGATGAATGAACCTTAACTCTCATCCAATTGAGCAGCAGGTCCCTGGCTGTCCATGTGAAGGTCGTAAATGCCTTCCGATACCTTTGTATCCTTGTAAATCCATGTGTGTCTGGACTTCTTGTCTCCAGATAACGATCTTCTCGTTGTCCCGAGTTCTGTGGGATGATAGTGGTTGGTCATGGCGCGAAGGACCTGGGCCGTCTCGATCAGATCACGCTCCGGTATAACGACTCGGTTTGCGAAATACGCGGTTCCCAGTCCAAGTATGAGTTGGACACCGGCAATGAGAACCAGGATAAGAATTATCATACCCCAGTGTGAGACATTGAGCTGCGACCCTGTTTGTGGCTCATTGCCTGCAACAGATATCAGTTCGTTATTGTCTGCTATTACCGCCACCACACCAATCGTAAATCTCGACAGTAGCCAACTCATAAGTGTGGTGCTTCCGTTAGCTGGCATTCCGAAAATAGATTCCGCAGGATAAATTTGGTATTGAATGTTTGAATCGTTGACCATGGAAGAAGCTGCGTAACCCTGCAGAGCGATTGAAGCCGACACTAATCCAGTAAAGTTGGCGTCCACTTGGTGTTGGGGAAGAGTGGCATTGGCAACGGTGCCTAATGTGACGTTGCATTTGTAAAACCATGGCGCTGTTGCTGACGCTTCAAATGCATAAATTTCACTGCAGCCTTCTCCGCAGCTTGTCGAGACATTGGTCATGTATATGGTCTCGTAATCGCCGCTCACAACTGGGAGAGTGACATCAATGTCGCCATCCGCAGTCGCCACAGTGATGTTTTTTGTTGTTCCATCACCTCCTTGGGTTACGCGCCAGCTGTTACAATTAGCTGAGGCATCGATAGTTCGCGACGTTGTTACGGTGACGGAATTGGCGGTACTGTCAGCAATTGACTTTGTAGATATCTCGTGGAAAATGTAGCGGCAATACGCTTCACCGCAGAACAGGAGCGGGTCGCCGGTGAACCACATTGTCCCAGGCTTTTGCTGAGCGCTCAGATCTTGCGCGTTAAATGCAATAGAAACCGTGCCATAACTTCAATTCGGTCAGCTACTATACAGAAGCTGTGCGATTTGTCGACATACCTGTTAGCAGTATACTGTTGAGCGCCCATTGCTAACGACCTGGAGGAGACAATCTTGTTTGTTTCAATATTGGACATGTCTGTAATCGAGACATTTCCTGGGACCAGCAAAGCAGTGTTCTCGTTGGAATCGTTGGAGTAACACAGGCCCAGTGATGCAACCCCAACTTGCGTTGCCTGGAAAAGTCAGCACCAGGTTCACTTTTGCACCGGAGCCCGTTCCTACCATTAAAATCAGCATCCAAGAAGCAGCTGCAAAATGGAGCGAGACACGCCGAGATCTAAATGCCAATTTGATGAGATGGCTCATTCTGTCGGCTTGAAGGATCAATTCGACCTAGTCAAAGGTCTTGGGTCAGCGCAAATGCTAGATCGCCTTGCAAGCGAGCTCACCTTGCGCCTGGACCGGTGTCTTCGGCTCAAAATCCACCATCGCAGATCCCCAGCCATTCCGTTGAGGCTACTTGCGATGACCAACCCAAGTATGATGGACAAGCCAGTTATTATGGCATTAAATTCGCGTTTCACTGCTTTGGTCATGACAGCTTTTGACTCATAGACTCTCAACACCACGACGATGGAAACGGAAACGGCGGTGGTGAAGGCCCAGCGCGTGAGAATGTAGCTCAGCATCCTCATCAGTGGCCGCTTCGTTGCGCGAAGACCGCGGAACTTCGCTTTGGGCTCCAACATCGCTTCCTCGGGGCCCTCGCCGCGTTGGGTGGACCCCGACGCTGTATCGTCAAGAGTTCGCTCGCATGCCTGGCTGCTCATTGTGAGGTATGGTGAAAAGAATGTGATGATGCAGCCGGCTGCAAGAGAAGAGGAATTTGAGACCGGTATGCGAAAGGGATGCAAATCCGTGTGTATTTAAAAAAAGACCCATTCCACGCCATTCCACGGGGAAAATAAGCTCAAGGCCTCCCGCAAAGGGTTACAGCACTAAGCCCTTCAAAGGAGTCTAGATGCGATAGCCATTTCGTAATTGCGGGTCAATTGCCTAGAAACTGGGATAGCACATATAAACTCGTAGCCCTAAAACCCCCCCATGCTGAGCTAAATGGTCGCACATGTTACGGGTTAGCCAATCATATCCAAGCAGTCGCAATCAAGCGCATGCCGGTCCCAATAATAGCGTTACCCGAACCTGAGCGTCTCGGCGTAGGCGACATCACAGCGCGTCGCGCATGATCGTCGCTGCATCACATTTGCCAACTGCCACAAAACTCCCTTGCGGATCAAAATTTCCCATTACCAGTTACACTTTTTCCTGTCTGGTGCTTTTTAATATATTCTTGCCTCTCACTTTGATTCCGCACATCTCCCACCTTTGATGCTGGCACTTTATCGTCGTGCTTCTCCAGGTTCTTACAGGAACTGATTGCGTCGATTTGAGCCCTGGAAAATCGTTTTCTACTAATTTCGAGAATCATGTGATTGGAAAAAGCATGTGGCAGAGAGGACACCATGACACGCTGTAAAGGGGCCGCACGCGCCACCATCTCATCCCCAGGATAATTTTAGGTACTGTGTGATCGATATGGTAACCTCAGGCCCGGATTTTCTTGTTTCTCAAAACAGAAAATAAATTTTGGCTTCCCTCAAGGGACTGGGTTCCTCGATTTATGGTTTGGGGTTAATATTCAAGATTCGGGAGCACCGATCGGTACCTTCCGACCCCATTGGGCTCAGTCCAACGGCTCGGTCTCGTTTTCGGAGCTAAAGAGCTCGTAAAATTGGTTTTCGGGTTTGCATACGAGAAAGCTGCGAGGCGAAGGTGCACTACACGTGTGATGAATAGACGCCCGCAGATCCATCATATTGCACTATGGGGCCAAACGTAGGTGGCAGGGCTCACTAGTTAGATGCGCAAACTGGACATGATGCTCAAAGAAATATATAAATCTTAGAGGAGTCCCAATGGGCTTCCCTGAATTCAGAAATCTCTCCCCTCTTTTCTTTTCCCCGTCGTACCTGTCAATGTCTTGGCTATCGCCGACTGACCGTTGGGTAAGACAAATTCCTGCAATAAACTCACGGCCGCCCCCGCTCGTACTAGCTTACTAGGTCCTTTGCATCAATACGTCAGGCGATGTCATATTTTATTGGTGAGGGGTCGCAATGATGTCAGGTACCTGACTTCAACCCAGCAGTGCCGGCGCAGCCTTAACACACCCACTACCCCTGGTTTCGTCGAGCTGCACTTTCCAAGATGCACATTCATCTATTTGGTCACTCGAGGTCTCCATGCACCTTTTACTGCAGCAACCGGGGCAGTATCATTTATCTGCCGCGGATCACGAACGATCTGCTAAATACCCATTTGCAGAAGGGCCGCGTTTCACGCAGTGTTAGACCAATACTGATTTGAATTTTAATCCATCACAATATACACTGGCTTCGCCGCGATCACACTGTTCCTGCTGCTGAACTGCAAGGAGCCTGCATCACCAACCCAAATTCCACCTGACTCCCCCATAAAGGTGGCTGCAGATCATCGCATAAATGGCGCCCCCTTTACTAAAAAGGACCTCTGCACTTGATACACCATCGAAATAAAGCAAAAATCCGGTTATACGGTGCGGGGTGTTCGAGTCTAGATCTTCTCAAGCCCAGCGCTAGGTCAGGTGCGGATGGTAGGTACAATCAGCGCCGTCTCAGTCATGATATCATGTGTGATATTCCTCATCAAATGCAAGGATCAACCCCATGTTCTTACGATTATTTTTAGTGTAAAGCTTCTTTTTGTCTCCCCTGCCCCTACACCCCAGCGTAACAATTGCTTGCCCCGGGGCAGAGTGATCCATTTTAAACTACGAGCCGTGCGCTGAGTGGTCAGCTCGTAGTTGGCCCAGTTTCACATTAAATCCCCCTGCATCTCAATCGAGTACTTTTATTGCTTGGCGATCATTGCAGATTCAGGATGACTACATGTCAGGATCCAGCTCTTGTAGCGCCCTGCTTTGGTGTCGTACTTCGCTCTCATATTTTGCATTAGGCATCGCCAAGTTGTGATAATTCCATCCCAATAGCATGTAGAAAGGGTGCGCGGTCTCCTTTTTCTGCTGGTGTATTGTCGACTATTTTTACCTTCTAATCCCGGAAATTCATCACTCATCGGCTAATCTTTGATCCTCCATTCTTTCCACTATGTTTGATATGATATATAAGACATCAAATACACTGACTGGTCGCTTTTACGTGGATAGTCTCATCGAAACGGTAGTCGGTTCGTGCGGCAGTTAATCGGCACCCACCACACCACCCATAATACCCGTTGTAATCCATAACTTCACAGTTATTCTTGCCTAACATTTATGTAAAGATATCAATGAAATTATTTGGATAGTGTTGGAGAGAATATAACCCTGTGTACTTATTTTCTCTGTCAAGGACGTACTTTCGCTTTTACATCAGCGGTAAGCTTCAACTGATAGTGCAAGAATCCAAGACCTCTCGGGAATTATGGATGAGAGCATTCGATAAATACAAAGCCGATCTAGACGTGAGTATTCGATTTTAGGTAAAGGCCCATGGTTATGGTCTGGGGAGGGTATGCAGTACTGTCACACTCACAGGTGGTCTCGATAGCTCCAATAGACCTAGGTCAGATACGCAGAATAGCCAGCATCAGGATTTAAGTAATAGCTAGATAGTCAAGGCCGCAATTAGCCCCGAAACACCATACTAATCAACACACAAGGCCCGAATAGCCTATCCAATGACCACAGGCTCTGCCGGGCACAGCCAATCAGCTATCGAGGCCAGGTTGAGTCAAGATGACGATCACATACCTAGGCCGGCTGCGGCCTGCGGCAGCCTCCAACAGCTAGCTAGCAACAACAGCTATAAAAGGCCTAGATAGAACCCTTCCATAGTTGGAAAAATCAAGAGCTTCTATGCATCTGGAATCATAGCCATCTATTGATAAGTACATTATTTAGTAAATGGATACGAGGTTAAATCAGATAAGTCACTTAGCTTCAATTGAACAAACAAACGCCGAATTGTATTGCGTATAAATTACTGCATACTGACCTTTTCGGAGTTGGTTCACATCCGATCCAAAGTTTCGGCCTAGGTAAGACGGACCGCGAGGAGTAACAGGCAGCGGAAATCTCAGCATTGCCATGAGTAGGGCCGACCTCTATGGATTAGTGGGCACCCACTATCAAAGTTTGGATCCAAGCTCTCACAGTGGTGAGTTTTATGTCCCAATAATACCAGTTGGGTACACTTTCTAAATAAGATAAATTGGACTTGCAAGTGCTCCGGTTGACTGAATTGCGCTAGGGATATTGGAAGCATTGGTGCATTGCTTAATCACCGTATGTGGCAAAGGCTGACAAAGCTTAAACACGACCTGTGCTACCGCGTGCCGCAAAACTCAGTAGATTTAATATGCGGTATCGTGTCTTGCAAACAAACTCAAGGCCCCAATCCATGCTTATTCTTTTAATTATCTTTTACAAGGCTGACCGACCTCTTTCCTCAAATCTCTCTCCCCAACTACTTCAGGAATAAGGGCCTTTTCTTTTGCGCCCTTTATTTCTCCACCTCCATCTTCTGCCTGGATTGACAGTATGAAGGCTTCCGTGCCTACCCTACAGGCATCGCAGGTAGGTGTGAATCTACTTTATTGCAAATACAAAATTTACCCGATCGGCTCTTCAACAGCTCATATCACATACCGGGTGGCATAGCTGACTTTTTTCAGCTTGTATTATAATAATACCAAGGCCAGTTTTGGGTCGGAAGACACAGCTTGTGACGGTCTATAGCTTCAACGTAGCCCTACAGTTAATACATGCATGTGTCACATGCTACTACCACCTTGCTCGGTTCATATTCCTAAGCGTTCGGGGAAACACGAGCTAGCACCATATTCCAGTTTTTTTTTAGCCGAGCAAATGCCAAATACAGTAATAACCTTAAAAAACTTCACTACGGGTCCGAAGGCTCGTGCTCATTGAGCTTTGACAATTTCCTTCGGCTGGCCTATGGCTGAAACTCGCTAAACTTGTGCTTTGCGTATCCAAGAATCGATCGCCCACTTCAAAACTAAGACTATGGGTTCAATACAATCATGATTTTCATCCTCTTTGGGAAATATGATCGCTCATTAGCCTCACTAGGCAGAATGCGCCGCAGCTCCAACCAATCGGGTCAAATGTCAATCTGGGTCACCACCTGAACCTCAAAACATCTAATGGTAGCTGAACCGGAATGGAATGCCACACAGACATTTTAGACGGACGAGGGGAGATCAGAAGCCGTATTGAGGCAAAGTTCGGATGTCAGGACTGCAGCTGCCATGGTTTTCGAGTCTATACCGATATCTTCTTGCTGGTATAACTAGGCTTGATATCCCACTTGGATTCTTTTCAATCATCACTCGCTTTTACATTTTCAATCTCTTTTCTACTTCTAATCCTCGTATTTACTACTTTATCTTCTACAATCATTCGTTCAAAATGCGTTCTACTATCGCTACCGGTGCTGCCACGATGCTGGCCATCTCCTCAGTGCATGCACTCTCTCCGGCAGAGGTTAATGCCAAGCTCGGCAATGTTGCCGACTTGTCCAACGATGCGTGTCACCTTGCTGAGAGCCTCAGCACCTCTAATGTCGGCGCTGATGGAAAGGTGAGTTCAGAAAAAAGCATTTGTTAAGCGCAGCCTAACACGTGATTAGAAAATTGTCGGTCAGCTCGGCGAAATTATCAACGTAATTACTAGCTTTTCCAACGACATTGGCGAGAAGGAACTGAAGCGTTCCGTGTACGGAGCCAAGGGGTCTGCCGGCGGGCATGTTGGGGCCGGAGCTTCTGTCGGCCTTGATGCCGGGGTTGGCGTAGGTGCCTCTGTTGGAGGGTTCCTACAAGGTTCCGCCAAGGGTTCGGCTGGAGCTGGAGGCCATGGTTCGGGCCGAAGCTCTCACTACAAGAAACGAAATGAGTGGGAGTGGGGTCCCTATGACGGTGCCGGTGCCGGAGTTGGAGCGGGTGCCGGAGTTGGAGCGGGTGCCGGAGTTGGAGCGGGTGCCGGAGTAGGTGCCGGAGCTGGTGCCAACCTGGGTGCTGGAGTCGGAGCTGGAGTCGGAGCTGGTGCCGGAGCCGGAGCCGGAGCTGGAGCCGGAGCTGGTGCTCATGCCGGTGTTGGTGGAGATGCCAACCTTGGTGTCCATGCTGGCCTTGGAGCTGGAGCTGGAGCTGGAGCTGGAGTTGGTGCTGGCGTCGGTGCAGGCGCTAGTGCTGGAAACAGATTTGGCGGTCCTGGCTATTACAAGGCAAAGCGCAACGTATGGGGATGGGGATATAATGGCCCCTATGGTGGTGCTGGCGCTGGTGTCGGCACAGACGTTGACGGAAATGCGGCCAGCGTTGGCGTTGGTGTTGGGGCATCTATCGGTAACCCCAATGCCGGCTCTAATTATTACGTACGCATGAAGCGTACCCTTGGAAACCTCGTTGATGGCGTTCTCGGAACTGTCGGAGCTGGAGCTTCAGCCGGTCTTGATGCCGTGGTCGGAGCTGGAGCTGACGCTGGGGTCGGGGCTGGTGCTGGAGTCGGGGCTGGTGCTGGTGCCGGAGTTGGTGCTGGTACCGGAGCCAACGTCGGTGCCGGAGCCAACCTTGGTGCCGGGGCTGGCGTGGGAGCTGGTGTGGGAGCTGGTGCCGGAGCTGGAGCCGGTGCTGGAGCTGGAGCCCATGCTGGTCTTGGAGGTGATGCGGGCCTTGGTGCTCATGCTGGTCTTGGAGGTCATGCTGGCCTTGGAGGTCATGCTGGAGCCGGAGGTCATGCTGGAGCCGGAGGTCATGCTGGTCTTGGCGGTTCTGCTGGCGGTTCTGCTGGCGGTTCTGCTGGCGGTTCTGCTGGCGGTTCTGCTGGTGGTTCTG